>JACMZG010001899.1:220103-298311 GCA_018340805.1 Microvelia longipes | reverse complement strand
AAACACTTATTAGTGATCCTAAAATATCGGATAGCCAACGATTTATAGACTATTAATTGCCTTAGCTAATATTTCACCTAACAAACTTACAAGCCACCTTCCTATCTACTGAATGACTGCAGCGATGCACCCAGCGTATGGGAGGGGTGGTATAATTTCTTCTAGTATAACAGATTTAGGGGAAAGTAGCATTGAGAAAAATAGTAAAAAAACGGATGCTAGGATAATAGATCTAACTAAACCGGGGGTAGGGGTAAGTAATGTTTTGACAGAAAAAATTAAGTCTTACCTACAATACGTACCAAGTTAAAACCACATTGTATAGAAAGATGTGCAGAAAGAGGTATTACAAAAACAATGGCAGAAAAAGTTTTTGAAAAAGGCTTACGTTACTATGACCCTAAAAATCAAAGTATTACTTACATGTAGTAGTCAAGATTTAATTGGACAACAGAGGTGCAACAACCTCTACGAATCACACAGCAACTATGCTACTAAACCACCACACGCTTCTTCTTTGATATCCTTGATCATAAACTGTAAAGATTTATGGCCTAGATAGTAGTTGTATCCTATCGTATAAGCTATAGCAAATGGTTGCCCGCTAGAAACAAAGGGTAAATAGTTCCCCAATCCAAATCCTATCGCTTCATAGGTGTGGGGGCAGTCTGCTTGGTAGAGCTGCAGTTTTAGATGCTTTCCTTTGATTAGATGCACGCTACGGGCATAGACTTTTTCACTGGCAAATACAGGTGTTGCGTTAGCTGGACCAAAAGGCGCCATTTGCATCAATATGTTTACAAATTTCTGTGTAATCGCATCAAAAGAAATAACTGCATGGATCGTTTGGTGCGGTACCAATAATTCGGCTGTTACCGTCTCTGAGACCACCTCTTCAAATTGTTTCTCAAAGGTAGACATATGGGCTAGTGGCATCGTAAGACCCGCTGCAAAAGCATGGCCACCATATTGCTCCAAAAGTGGACTACAGGCGGAAATTGCTTCGTAAATGTTATAGCCAGGTATAGAACGAGCAGAACCGGTGGCTTTTCCCTCGGAAAGGGTTAAAACCACAGTGGGCCTGTAAGACTGTTCAATGCACCGAGAAGCTACAATGCCAATAATGCCTTTATGCCAATCGGGATTAAAAAGCACATTGCTTTTGCTGGGATGGGGCCTATCCGCTATCATCGCCAATGCCTCTTGGGTAATCATATGGTCCAGTGACTGGCGTAAGAGGTTTTGCTGGTCAATAGCGTGCGCTAGGTTATAAGCTTTTACAATATCCTGTTCTATGAGCAACTGAACGGCCAAAGAAGCATGGCTCATCCGTCCAGCAGCATTAATACGTGGACCAATTTTAAAAACAATATCAGCAATCGCAATGGTAGTGGCAAAGTGGCTCAATTCCATTAATGCTTGTAACCCTGGGCAAGGTTTGGTTTCCAGCTGCTTAATGCCATGGTAAGCCAAAATTCTATTTTCACCTACTAAAGGAACAATATCACAGGCGGTGCTAACCGCTACAAGGTCTAAATATCCATTAAGCATCTCAGCGCTTAGACCATGCTTGATACAAAAAGCTTGTAATAACTTAAAACCTATACCACAACCTGATAATTCCTTAAAAGGGTAAGGACAGTTTGGCTGCTTTGGATCTAAAATAGCATAAGCTGATGGCAAACCATCTCCTACTTCATGGTGATCACAAACGATGACATCTATGCCCCGCTCTACTGCCCTGGCAATCGATGTATAGGCTTTGATACCACAGTCTAAGGTGATAATCAGCTTAATGTTCTCTTGATAGGCTTTTTCTATACCTTGCAGAGAAACACCATAACCTTCTGCCATGCGGTCTGGAACATAGTAACTTACCCTGGCATCAGGTAATGACCGCAGAAAGCCATAAACCAGTGCTACAGCTGTAGTGCCATCTACATCATAGTCCCCATAGATCAGTATTTTTTCTTTTCTGCTTAGTGCTGTTTGCAAGCGTTCTACAGCATCTTCCATGCCTTGCATTAAAAAGGGGTCATGCAATTGCGTTAAAGCAGGACGGAAAAAATCCTTAGCTGTTTCAAAAGTTTCTACTGCCCTATGGACCAAAATGGATGAAATCGCAGAGGGGGTACCCAAGGCTTTTTCTAGCCCTTCTACCTTATCAGGCTCCTTAAGCGATTGAATCACCCATCGTTTGTGCATAAGTGCAATAGAAACTGGTCTATTATAGAAGCGCTGACAAACGACTAGCTTCCTTGATGGCTAAACCACTACCATACTGAGAATTTGGGTATTTTTCTACAATTTCTTGGTAACAATCATAGCTCTTTTTGTATTGCCCCTCTGCTTCAAAAGCAATGGCTGCTTTAACCAAATAATTAGGCGTATAGATGCTATTTTCTTTATAACGAGCAGCCTTCATATAATGTATAGCCGCTTGATTATGGTTTTTTTGTTCACTATAGGCATCACCCATCACACACCAAGCACGGGCTTGTAAGATAAAGTCCTTACTTTTAAATCTCCCTAAAAAATCCAGCGCTTGATCATATTCTTTTTGGTGCATATAGGCAACGCCGGCATAAAAACAAGCTAGATTAGCCGTTGTGGTACGAGGATATTGTTGAATCACTTCTAAAAGACCTTTATGGACACCGTCTCCCTTTAGCGCTTTGTCAAAATTACCCGCCTCAAAATGATAAATGGCTTGAAAAGCATCATCTTCTGCTTGTAAGTTTTTTGTTTGGCCGAAATAAAAGAACCATAAATAAAAAGCGGCTCCAAACAAGGCTATACAACATCCAGCCAGATACCCTATCTGTCTCTTAGGTTTTAGACCCTGCGCCTGTTCTTTTACTTGTTTATCAGCTGGGAAATTTCTAGGAATGCTATTTATATCTATTATTTTCATAAAGTTTAATCGTGAATAAAAGAATAATCGGTTTGCTTGTACACATAATCATAAACAGTTGCTGGATCTGGAAAGCGAGAGGTCTCTGCAAAAGCAACTGTTTGCGCAATTTGGTCTTTTATCTTCTGCTCAATGGATGCCAAGGCTGCTTCATCTAAAACTTTTTTGTTTAATATCAACGCTTTGAGTTTAAGGATGGGGTCTTGCTCTTTATAGGTTTCTACTTCTTCCTTGCTGCGATAGGCAGCAGGGTCAGACATAGAGTGGCCCCTATAACGGTAGGTTACAAACTCCAACAAACTAGGTATACCCTTGCGCGCCTTTTCAGCTGCCCCTGCTACAGCACGATGTACCGCTTCTACACACAAGCCATTTAAAGCTTCTGCATCCATGGCATAGCTGCTACCCAGTCGATAAAGCTCTGTTACGTTAGAGCTTCGCTCTACCGAAGTACCCATTGCATAGCCATTATTTTCAATTACAAAGATAATGGGCAGTTTATAGAGCATAGCTAAATTGAATGCTTCATGGACAACCCCTTGACGCACCGCTCCATCTCCCATAAAAGTAATACAGAGATTATCTGTTTTTTTATATTGCTCGGCAAAGGCAATTCCTATTCCTAAAGGAACTTGTCCACCTACAATGCCATGACCGCCTAAAAAATGACGTGTTTTGTCAAACATATGCATGGAGCCACCATATCCTTTGGAAACACCGGTAGCTTTGCCATAAAGTTCCGCCATTACGTACTTGGGGTCGGTGCCTAGCGCAATGGGATGGGCATGGTCACGATAAGCTGTAATGTATTTATCCCCTTGACGCAATGCCGTAACAGCCCCAGCTATACAAGCCTCTTGGCCTGTATAAAGATGGCAGAAGCCTCGGATTTTTTGTTGTCCATAAAGTTGGGCTGCCTTGTCTTCAAACTTGCGCATCAGCAACATCATCTCATACCATTGGCCATAAAAAGGTGAAAGATCAGCTGTGCCAACAGGCGATAAAGTCTGGTGCGTTTTATCTATCGTTGACGAGGCCATGGTTGTAGTTTAGTTGCTATCATTGGATATGTTATTTTTATCATACAACAAAGTTACCCAACTAGGCATAAAAAATCAAAAAAAGCTGTGCATTAAAACAGACTTTTTGCATAGCTTTATACATTAGGCTTTCTGTAAAATCCAGCTTATGCTGAATCTTCTCCACTGGATGTTTTCAAATTTCTATGGAATAGGCACCTCCATGGCTGCTAACATAGCAAAAAATGGGTCTAATTAATTGATTTTAATTATTTGTTTGCGTTCTACGTTTGTTGCATACAATTCAAAAAGCTGGAAAAAAGTCGCTAATGTTGTTACATGCATGATTGAATTTTTGGTTACTTTTGAATACGGAAGTTTAAAAATAAAAAGAAGTTTTTGACTGCTTTTTGCAGCCGACAACATAAAAATTAACCATAGGCCTTCTGGGAAACCTATTTCTAATGGCCATTTTGGTGTCGAAGGTTGTCTATGCTCCTCAAATACATCAGACTTTCTCTATAACTCCAGTTCTGCTGGTAATTTGCTCGCGGGTCCGGTGCTCAAATCCTCGCGTACAGCTAGTATGCTCCGGTTTTCCGCTCCGTGTCTCCTACAAATTTCTCAGCATAAGCTGGGTTCTGCAGGAAGTCTTTAGTATTCTGCGGTGCTCGACTGCGCTTCTCCTAAAAATTACTCATCACAAATAGGTTTCGCAGAAGGTCTATTATTAAACCCTATGGAAGATCACTTTAAAAAAATAGTAGAAGGTTACCAAGCGTTTAGGCATAAATACCTCCAGGCTGGTCAGTCTATTATGTCTCATTTGCATCACCATGGCCAACAACCTAAAATTATGGTCATTGCCTGTTGTGACGCTAGGGTCGACCCGGCCCTTATACTGCAGTGTGATCCCGGTGATTTATTTGTTGTGCGTAATGTAGCCAACATTGTACCGCCCTACGAAAAAGATGGCAATCACCATGGTACAAGTGCTGCTTTGGAATTTGGTATTTGTTTCCTCCATATAGCCCATTTAATTATACTGGGCCATAGCCAGTGTGGCGGAATCAAAGCTTTATTGGAGGGTGAGCGTGCAGCGCAAGATGATTTTATTACCAATTGGGTTTCTTTAATAAAAACACCTGATTATAAAAGATATCAAGTAGATGATTACGCCAAACAATCATTGGCGCAATCTTATCAAAATTGTATAACTTTTCCTTGGATCAAAGAAAAAACAGAAGCTGGTAAGCTTACCATTCATCTCTGGTTTTTTGATATCCAAACAGGGCAAATCTATACCTACGCTAGCCAGACAAAAAGCTATCAACCTTTGTCCACATAAGGTTAACCATTATCCTATATACGACTCGGGCACATCCGTGTTGTATCCTTTATGGCAAATAGATGGAATCCCAATGGCTTCTCGCACCATTTCTATCGTCGTTTTGGCTAGCTGGGCCCCTTTCATGGTGCCATCATAGAGTACTTCCCTTACCATTTTAGTAGGTAAGCTATTCCTTTTCTCTCTGATGGGTCCTAATAGACGCTGCAAGCTATCATTTAAGATGTTTTTAATGGCTACATCGCCTAAACCACCCCGCCTGTATTGGGCTTTTAAGTCAGCAACGGCTTCTTGATCAGTGTGAAAGATATCCAAATAGGTAAATACCACGTTGCCTTCTACACGACCAGGGTCACTGGCTTTAATATGGCCAGGATCTGTATACATTTGAAAAACTTTTTGTTTGATCACTTCGGGTGGATCGGAAAGTGCAATGGCGTTGCCCAGTGATTTACTAGACTTGGATTGGCCATCTATCCCCACTAATCTAGGTGTTTTACTTAAGATGGCTTTGCATTCTTTTAAAACATTGGTCTGGTAAATTCTATTAAAACGCCTAACAATGTCGTTGGTTTGTTCAATCATAGGTAATTGATCGTCCCCGACAGGTACGATTTCTGCTTGAAAGAGCGTAATATCGGCCGCTTGGCTGACTGGATAACAGAAAAATCCAGCCGGAATCGCTTCGTTATATCCTTTTTGTTGAATCTCATATTTTACCGTAGGATTTCGGCTCAATTGAGCAACGGTAACCAGGTTGAGATAGTAGACCGTTAGTTCTGCAATTTCTGGTATTTGAGATTGCACAACAATGGTTGTTTGGTTAGGGTCAATCCCAATACTTAAATAATCTTTGGCAACCTCGACAATGTTTTGGGTAACTTGCTCTGGACGATCAAAATGATCGGTTAATGCCTGTACATCTGCCACCAGAATATACTGATCATATTCATGTTGTAATTTGATTCTATTTTGTAAGGAGCCAATATAATGACCCAAATGGAGCTTCCCGGTGGGTCTATCACCTGTTAATATCTTTTTTTTCATATTCATGTAACCTTGATCATTTATCTTTTCCTTGCCTTGGTGCGGTGTATAGGCTATAGAGTATGTACAGCCAAATGTTAAAAAAAAGTCCTTCAACCTGCATGGCAACGATAGATAGTGTCCATAGCACTATTAAAAAGTAGCGCGCTTTGTTTGCTTGCAAGGAATAACCTTGAAACTTTAAGGCTATACATGGGATATTAGAAACGAGTAGGTAAGAAAGTAGGATCGTTAACAAAGGCAAGGCAAAGGGTTGTGTTAACCAACGAACCAAATTTGGGCAAAGGGAACGTTCTAAAATAATGGGTAATGTAGCTACCATAATGGCACTAGCTGGTGTAGGTAACCCTATGAATTGGTCTACTTGCTTAGCATCTACATTAAACTTGGCCAATCTAATGGCAGAAAAAATAATCAGTAGTAAAGCTATACCAGGGCGATAAGGGCAGCTTTCGTAGGTTTGGATTAACCTATAAAGAATAGCCGCAGGCAACATGCCAAAAGTAATTAGATCTGCCAATGCATCTAATTGCTTGCCAAATAAAGACTGCGCACGCAATAGCTTTGCTGCGAAGCCATCTAAAAAATCAAAACAAGCACCTATAAAAACGCTATAAGCAGCATATACTAGATGGCCGTTTAGGGCTAATAGGGTACCTATAGCACCACTGCTTAGGTTTAAAATAGATAAGCCATTTGGAATATGTTTTTTCATACTTTGATTCGATTTACGCAAAGAAAAGATAGCCCAACAGTAGACCTTCTGTCATGTGGCAAAACAGGTTCTAGTAATATAACTGATTTGTGCTTGATATTAAAATCATAACACTCTATCATGAATCGTCTGCCAAATATTTGGGAAAAAACCCATTATATCCTAAATTAGGCCCATTAGGCTTCCTACATAACCGGAGCTTATGGCTCGCGGATTTGTAGGGGACAGGGCGCGTGGAAACCGAAGTGTTAGGGTGTACGTTACCCAAAATTTTTGCGCATGTGGTGAAATTGGTATACACGCCATCTTGAGGGGGTGGTGCTTTCGGGCATGGGGGTTCGAGTCCCCCCGTGCGCACAATTGCACTCTTGCCAGCTTATTGGCAAAATCGTTAAATTCAAAGGCATTAGACTTTTTTCGAAACCTATTACAACCTTCGACACCAAAATGGCCATTAGAAATAGGTTTCCCAGAAGGTCTATCTAGCGTGCGGATCAAAGTGATTATGGGTGGTTAGCTCAGCTGGTTAGAGCATTCCGTTGACATCGGAAAGGTCGTTGGTTCGAGTCCAATGCCGCCCACGGTGTTTTTAAATTAAATTGATCGTTGCGTACCCATAGAAAATTTCTGGATTATTTCGAACGCAGATATCAGCTGGTTATTAGAAATGTTGAAAATTTTGCGGAATATATAACGCCTCCTTTTAATTATGCTGCTGTAATTATTTTGTTTTTATCTTGGTTATGTGTAAGTTTTGGATTGAGCTTATGGTTAGCTAAAACGGTGTTAGCTAGGTGGATGGATCCTGTCTATATGGAAACAGAAAATCAGAAAAAAATAGATTCTTTGGCAGCTACTGTAGAAACATTAGAGGCGCAGATCCTCTCCCAAACACAGTTTATTGACACCCTGCAAAAAATTATTCAAGGAAAAACTAAGCAGCCCATATCCGCTATAGGGCCCTCTGCTACTGCGGAACCAGAGCCCCAGTCAGCTGAGCCCTCACCTGAAACCTCACCTGTGGTCGTATCGAGTAAACCGCAAAAGTCTATAAGAAATAGATCATTTCTATTGTTTCCTCCTATTAATGGCAAGATTACACAGCCCTTTCATAGAGAAGGCAAGCATTATGGAGTTGATATGGTAGCAGAAGAAAAAGCCCCTATTAAAGCTGTATCGACAGGTATCGTTATTTTATCTGACTGGTCGGTCGATACAGGATGGGTTATTGTGATTCAGCATTATAATAACGTTGTTTCAATCTGCAAACATTGTGCCATTTTATTTAAAAAAGTTGGTAACTTGGTTAGAGCAGGTGATGTAGTGGCGCTTATGGGTAACTCTGGAGAAATTTCTACAGGGCCACATTTACATTTTGAGCTTTGGAGCCAAGGCGTTCCACTAAATCCGGAGGACTATATTAATTCCCAAATAAAGCATGTTCAATAATAAAGAAAAAGGTGCACATCCCGTAACCATTAGTAACATCATAGGGCAAGGCTCTCACTTAGAAGGTAATATAAGCACTACAGGCAACTTACGTATAGAGGGTAAAATAACGGGTGGCATTAAAACAAAAGCAAAGGTGGTGTTAAGTCATACTGCTCAGGTGGAAGGCAATATCGTAGCACAGAATGCAGAAATTGGTGGAGAGGTAAAGGGCACGGTAGAAGTGATAGAGTTGCTCTTACTCAAGTCAACCGCCACCGTATGGGGTGATATTACTGCCAGTAAACTGGTTTTTGAAGAGGGCGCTTGTTTTGACGGAAAATGCAAAATGGGCAAGGAACATACATCCATCCCTCAAGATCTACCCTTTGCAGGTGAGGTAACTGATTCAGAAAGTCTCATAAATTAGACTTTCTGCGGGAACCCAGCTCTGGCTCGCGGATTTGTAGGAGACACGGAGCGGAAAACTGGAGCATACTAGGTTGTACGTCAGGATTTGAGCACCGGATCGATGAGCAAATGACCAGCAGAAGTAGAGTTCCCGCAGAAGGTCTTATTAATTTTCCTTAAAATGCATATACTTATAGAACCCAAAGTACGTGGATACATATGTACCACCGCCCATCCACTAGGTTGTGCCAAAAATGTTCAAGAACAAATCAAATATGTAACTGGTCATGCGCCTCTCTCATCTGGTCCTAAAAAAGTATTGATTATAGGAGGCTCTACAGGCTATGGCCTAGCCAGTAGAATAGTGGCTGCTTTTGGTGCACAAGCTCAGACGATTGCCGTTTTTTTTGAACGAGCAGCTGGTGACAAGCGGACGGCCTCTGCTGGTTGGTACAATACAGCTGCTTTTGAAGAAGCTGCTGAGCAAGCCGGCCTTTATGCCAAAAGTATTAATGGGGACGCATTTTCTAATGCAATAAGAGAGGAAACCATTTCACTGATAAAAAAAGATTGGGGTGGCTGGGTAGATTTAGTGATCTATAGCTTAGCCTCTCCCCGTCGCATCCATCCTGAAACAGGCGAATCTTTTAGTTCTGTTTTAAAACCCATAGGGGCACTCTATAGCAACAAAACCATTGATGTTATGACTGGCCATATTGGGCATGTCTGCATTGAGCCTGCAACACCTAAAGAAGTGGCAGATACGGTTGCGGTTATGGGCGGCGAGGACTGGATTATGTGGATAGAGGCTTTATTGCAGGAAAATTTACTTGCTAAAGAGGCAAAAACTGTAGCTTACTCTTATATCGGCCCCAAGTTAACCGATCCAATCTATACAAAAGGAACGATTGGAGCGGCAAAAAAGGATTTGCTAGCAGCCAGTAAAATATTACAGGAACGGCTGCGTGGTATAGATGGGCAAGCTTTTATTTCTGTGAATAAAGCTTTGGTCACACAAGCCAGTTCGGCTATACCGGTTGTGCCTCTTTATATTTCATTGCTTTACAAAGTCATGAAGGCGCAAAACCTACATGAAGGCTGTATAGAACAGATATATAGGTTATACGCAGATCGGCTCTATAGAGCAGGAGCCCAGGTTTTGGTAGACCAAGAAGGGTTGATTCGCATAGATGATTGGGAGATGTGCCAAGATGTACAACAAGCCGTTGCCCAGCTTTGGTCTAAGGTAGATGATGCGAATGTATCTACCATAACTGACTTTGTAGGATACCGTCATGAATTTTATAAATTGTTTGGCTTCGAAGTGGAAGGAGTAGATTACAAACAGCCTCAGCCGATAGATATTGCTATACCTTCTTTGATTATTCCTAAATAAGTTTATATTAACCATAGTGCGCCATGGTTAATATTTAATATTTTTTGTTAGGCCAAATTGGTTTATCGCTCTTGTTTCGTCAAAATCTTATACGCTATAACCGTGATTTGCGCCGTGAGCGTAATGCTAGGCGTGACTATTCTTATGTGCTTTTTTGCTTGAAAAAAGTATTGGTAAAACATATTGACCTTATTGATTTTGATCAAATCAAAGAAATATATGACGATGCCCTTGAAAACAGTCCTGCCGATATCGATAGAATCGATACCCCCTTGCGTTTGTTATTTACTTAGCATGCAATTCAGTATCTAATTCACCATCTAACAAACTGCTAAGTGAATTTTTGGCTTTGCTTAAGGAAAAAAATATAAAAATTGATTTATGCTCTGAGCAGCTATCCGATGTTTTTAGGTATACTCCATTGGAATATTTGGTAAGACAGCGTGATAAAGCTGGTATCCATCTCTTAATAAATAACTACAAAGAGGTTTCCGAGACTGGTAAGCTGGACCTTGATCAAGGATTGCGTAGCGCATGTAGCAATGGTAATGGGGAGATAATTAAAATATTGATAGAGGCAGGTGCCAAGTTAAAGCGCGATATGGTAGTAGACTATTTGGAGATTTCTGGCCGTGAACTTATCTTAACAGAGCTAAAAGGCCTTGCTGAGCACCATCCTAAATATAAAAAATATAAAAAGTTACTAAACTCATAATACGTATAGACACGCTACTATTAGGTAGTTTACCATGTTGCATCGCTATATAAGGGTGTGAGGGAAACGATTTAAGGCTGTTGTGAAAGTAAAATAAAAAAAGGAGATAAAAAGAAATTAAAATAGATGATCCAACAAGGAGATATTCCTGAAAGTGTGCCAATTCCCATTGGAAAGGCTAGTGTTAAGCAAATGATAGAAGCTGGTTTTTATGCAGATAAAACTGCTTATGTTACTAAACTTTTTAGAGATGAGGGTACTTATTACTTCTTTATCAGGCCACGCAGATTTGGTAAATCTCTGCTCTTAGACACCATAGACCAAATAGCAAAAGGGAATAAAGCACTGTTTAAGGATTGTGTTATTGGCAAGGACGTGTTTTACGCATGGAAAAAACATCCTGTTATTTGGTTGAATTTTTCAATTTTTAGTAGCGAAAATGCACAGGAGTTAAAAGAAGAGATAAAGTATAAGCTTTTAGAAGTTGCCAAAGAGTATGGTATCAATCAACTAAAAGCGCCTTCACTTAGTACGCAATTAACTGAGCTTATACATTCCCTAGGAAGGTTGCAACAAAGCTACGAGCCTACTCCTGTTATCTTAATCGATGAATACGATAGTCCGTTAATTTCTTGCGAAAAAGAGCAATATGAAGAGGTACTTGCTGTGCTTAGTGCTTTTTTTAAAGTTTTAAAAGGCCTTCAGAAGGATTGTCAATTTATTTTTGTAACAGGTGTAACTAAATTTCACCTATCTGGCCTTACTTCAGGGGCTAACTCGGCTAAGGATCTATCACTACATGAGGATTATGCAAAAATGTTGGGCTATACAGAAGAAGATGTTGATAACCTATTTCTTAGCAAAGATACAATTGTTAATCCCCTGCTTGAAAGACTTAACAGCAAAAAGACGCAGCCTGAACCGTACACACTGACTCACCTAAAACGAGCGCTAAAGGATTACTATAACGGGTATTGCTTTACAGCTGATAAAATGGTAAGCGTCTATAATCCAGATGCTATATTGCAATTTTTTGATGAGCAAAAATTTGGTAACTACTGGTTTAATAGGGGCAACCCGGCTATTTTGGTTGAACAAATAAGACGGCATATTGATAGATTCAATATCGATTGGGATAAAGGCAACTTTGTAATGAGCGGGCAATCATTTGAATATGTTGCAAGTACGGTCTATAACATCCCGATACTACCCCTAATGTACCAAACGGGTTACCTTACACTAGATCCTGATGGGTTCACAAATGATGACAGCACAGAGAAAAACGGGACAAACTACTATTTAAAATTTCCCAATCAAGAAGTAAAATCTGCTTTAAAACTTCTATTAGCTGATTTTATCACTCAAAAACAACAAGAAGCAGGAAGGGCATGTAGAGATTCTCTCTTAGATGATTTGAGAACAGGCAATTGGTCTGCTTTCTTGAACCGCATTCGCAGTGGTTGTTTGGCCAAAGCAGGTTATCGTTTTCTTGATAAAAGCGAAAGGAGTTTTCAGGGTGCTTTATATTCTTTCCTTAATGGTGCTTTTCATGCCACCTATGATACGCAGGCCAGTGCTGAAAGAGACAGTGGAATTGGCCGTACAGATATCGTTATGGAGGACCAATATAACGATCAAAGCGTCATTTATATCTTTGAGCTAAAATGCGACAAACCCGCCTTAGCTGCTTTGGAACAAATACATAGTAAAGGTTATAGCATTCAGTATGATTTATGGCATAGAAAGGTGCTTATAGGCCTTAAGTGTGATACCGTAAAACGCAATATTACAGAGGCAGTTGTTGAAGTACATGAACTCGATGAGCAATACACCTTTCAGGTGATGTCATGTAAGCACTTTACCCTTAATGCTGCTGGCTATTTCCAATAGCCTTCCTGCATAACTCTGCTTCTGCTCGTAATTTGGCTGTATCTATTCACGGCTGTGGCTGGCCCTGCGTCTTGTTCGACACAAAATGACGCTCTAGTAAAACACTAACACATGAGCGATATGATTTTTAGCGGATTAGAAAATCGTCGGAAGCCCGCTTGCGGGCTGACTTTTCGATTTCCCCGATGAAAATCATATCGATTCAGCTATTTACTATCGCGGCAAACTTTTTGTCGAACAAGATAAGGGGCCTAGCAAAAACATAATAAAAAAGCTGTCAACCCAGCCACAGTCGTGAATGGATACAAAAAAGTTATTTAACCGCTAAACCCCATCAGTGCGCTCGGAAGGACTCGAACCCTCAACCTTCGGAGCCGAAATCCGACGTTCTATCCGGTTGAACTACGAGCGCTTAATGTAAAAATTTTATATATTTTGGTTTTTTTAAGCCAGCTTAACAGAAAGCAAAAACAGAAGACCTAGGTAAAATTACAAAAATTTACAAATATATGCTTGTAGCCAAAGAACTTTGTAAATCGTATCATACATATAAAATCCTAGAAGGGGTCAATCTAACGGTTGATGACGGAGAAATAGTGGCCATTATGGGTCCCTCTGGGTCTGGTAAAACTACTCTATTACATCTTTTATCTACCCTAGATAAACCAGATAGCGGTTCTTTAACATTGGAAGGCAGAAATCTTATAACATTGAAAGGCAATGCTTTGGCGAAATTTAGAAATAAAGAAATCGGTTTTGTGTTTCAATCTCATAATCTTTTACCTGAACTTTCACTTATTGAAAACATTTGCTTACCTGGTTATATAGCTGCTTTGCCTAAAGAAGCAGTGAGAGAGGAGGCCGCTACGCTTTTATCTTTATTGGGCCTTAGCCA
Source organism: Microvelia longipes (assembly GCA_018340805.1). Taxonomy (NCBI): domain Eukaryota; kingdom Metazoa; phylum Arthropoda; class Insecta; order Hemiptera; family Veliidae; genus Microvelia; species Microvelia longipes. Next base: position 284,533 of record JACMZG010001899.1, on the reverse strand, counting down.
CCGCCAAGACCACTTGCCAGAGGCTGTTTCTGGAGGAGAAAGGCAGCGTGCAGCTGTAGCCAGGGCATTGATCAACTATCCATCTATTGTTTTTGCTGATGAACCAAGTGGCAACTTAGATGCCAGAAATGCTCAGGTGCTACATAGGGTTTTCGTAGATCTTGCCAAACAATTGGAACAAACTTTCGTTTTGGTAACCCACAACGAATCATTGGCCGCCATTGCAGATAGGGTTTTTTTGCTCCAAGATGGTATATTGCAGCCTGTTTAAACATCAGCGCGTTATGCAAAAAGATTAGCAATTGCAAAAATCATTCATAATGACCCCACAAACCGTTTTACAAGACTTGCAAAAAGGCATTTATGCTCCTATCTATTTTTTACAGGGAGAGGAGGTATACTACATTGATGCGATTATCCAATATATCGAAGAAAAGTTGCTGACGCCTGCCGAGCAAAGCTTTAACCTAACCATTGCCTATGGAAAAGAATGCAGCATGGCCATGCTGCTTACCCAAGCACGCCGTTTTCCAATGAACGCTTCGCGCCAGGTGGTTATTGTAAAAGAAGCGCAAGAGATGGCAGATTTAAAAAACAGTGCAGGTCAGCAGTTATTGTTGCATTACTTAGGGCATCCACAGCCTACTACGTTGCTCGTATTTGCCTATAAATATAAAACCATAGATGGCCGTACTGGTTTGGGCAAAGCTTTAAGCAAAAACAATGCGCTGGTTACTGCCAAAAAATTATACGAGCAACAACTGCCTGCTTTTATCAAAGGGGCTGTAAAAGATTTAGGGCTCTCTATAACAGAAAAAGCTGTTTGCTTGCTGCAAGCCTATATAGGCAATGACCTGACAAGAATCAGAAGTGAACTGCATAAATTACGTATCAACCTTACACCAGGTAGCACCATTACCGATGGGATTATAGAAGACTACATAGGCCTGCATAAACCTTTCAATTTATTTGAATTGCAAAAATCTATTATGCAAAAAGATTACTCCAAAAGCTACCAAATCATTCGTGTCTGTGCATCTAACGCCAAAGAACATGCTGCCCTTCCGATTGTAACCATTTTATACAACCTCTTTTCTAAGCTGCTTATTTTACACCAAACCAAAGAAACCACTCCTGCTAAAATGGCCCAACAAATTGAGGTGCATCCCTATTTTATTCAGGAATACCTAAACGCTGTGCGCAATTATACATTGCGTCAAACCATGAACAATATCACTTATCTGCATCAAGCTGATCTGCAACTCAAGGGCATTGCATCTACGATCCATGACTACCAAGTTATGAAAGAACTCATCTTTAAACTTATGCATCCATAAAAAAGACCTTCTTCGAAACGTATTTCTAATGGCAATTTTGGTGTCTAAGCTTGTCTATGCTCCTCAAATACATCTAGTATTCTGCGGTGCTCGACTACGCTTTTCCTAAAAATTGCTCATCCCAAATAAGTTTCGAAGAAGGTCTAAAATGCAAAATCATCTTACTAAGGTGGTTAGAAATAAATAGAAATCCATATTTTGCCTATAACGCTTTGTAACCATAGACCTTTTGCAAAACCTATTTAAATCATATGTTACACCTCATATATTCTGCCATTGTACTGTTTATTTGCCTACTGGCTACACCTGATCAAGGCTTTTCTGTAACCAATGACCAACCGAGCCTATTGCCTCCGGCTGTTTTCCATGAGGGGAAATTACTTTTTGATCAGGAAAAAAAATATAAGCAAGAGGAGGCTGCCTATTATCTAGTGCGTTCTGCCTTAAAAAATAAAGACCCCCATATAAAAATATTGTTGCAGTATTTTATAACAAGGTATCCTACAAGTCCACATGTAGATGCGATGCGCTACCACTTGGCCGCATGTTTTGCGCAAGCAGGTATGTGGCATAAGAGCGTCTCTTTGTATCAATCTATTCAGCCAGCTGCTTTGCCATCTAAGGAGCGTGCGTCCCTTCCATATGTGATAGGAGATAGCTATTTGCAATTAAAAGATTGGGGAAATGCAAAAAAATGGTTTGCCTCTATTAGCACCAATGACCATCCTTGTTACTATCCTGCACAGTTACAGTTGGGTTATATAGCTTTTCAGGAAGAAAATTATGATGATGCCTTGAAAGCACTTGAAAAAGCTAGTAAAAAATATCCTTTAGAAACCAAAAGCTTGATCCTCAAGGTATACCATAAGGCGGGTAGGTTTGACTTATTGCTTGCCTATGTAGCGCGTTATCCAGACGCATGCGCTGGCAAGACAGATCAGACGCTTATTGGAGATGCTTACTTTTTTGTTAAACAATATGAAGCTGCCATTACCCACTATCAAGCCGCTTTAGATGATACAACCGATAGCATGACACGGGCCAAGCTAGGCCATGCGCTATATGAAGTTGGCCAATATCCTCAAGCGGTCGCTTGTTTCCAAAAGCTATTGCATCAGTCCCACCATGCCAGTCAAATTGCTGCTTATTATAGTGGTCTAATTCATGAAAAAGAAGGTGTCATTCCAGCAGCCATGGATGCTTTTGCACAAGCAGCGCAATTAAAGTTTGATACAGAGCTCAGTGAGGCAGCTGCTATCAAGCTTGCAGGGTTACATTACCAAAAAGGCGCGATGGCAGAGGTGATAGCGGCCATGGCTGCTTTTATTCAAACCCATCAGGAAAGCAAACACCTTTCCACTGCACAAGCTTTATTGGTACAAGCTTACTATAAGACAAAGGCCTATCAACAGGCTATAGACTATATAGCCACATTGCCCTATAAAACGGAGACACTCTTACAGTTGTATCAGAAAGTATTGTTTTACCAGGGCTTAGAAGAGTACAACCAGAATAGGTTAGAGCGTGCTATAAAATCTTTTAAGCAGTCCATGCGCTTTCCTTTTAAGCGATCTCGTGTCTTACAAGCCCAGTTTTGGTTAGGTGAAGCCTTTTCAGCACTTGGTAGATATGACAAAGCGCTAAAGTTTTATACAAAATGTATGCAACAAGGCAGTTTAAATGGATCTTATTATGAGAAAAGTTTATATGGGTTAGCCTATGGTTATTTTAACACAGGCCACTACACGCGTGCAGCTAAAACCTTTGAGGAATACATACACATTACGCAAAAACAGCCAGCTGCTACCCATTATGATGCCCTTCTTCGCTTAGGGGATTGTTACTATGTTAAGAAAAATTACCAAGAAGCCCTTAAGCGCTATGAAACGGCCTACACCTACCATCCGGCTCATGTTCGTTACCACGAAGCGCTCATTTATGAGGCGTTGGGAGAGCAACTTCGTTCAGAGCGTTGCCTGCAAGAAGTACTTGCAAGCCATCCAGAAACCATATACTATGAAAAGGCATGCTACCATAAAGCTTGTACCATATTCAATGCAGGTAATTATGAAGGAGCGGTTCAATCATTTAGTCACCTCCTTGAACAAAGACCAACTAGCCAACTACAGCCAGAATTACTCATGAAACGGGCACTTGCCTATGAAAATCTTCAAAGGTACGAGCCAGCTGCTGCAGACTATATAGCTATTTTAGACCAATATCCTAGCCATCTCCATGCAGAGAGCGCTTTAATGGCTTTATCCAACCTATTTGCTGCGCAAGGCACGCCTGAAAAAGCAGAGGCTTACTTAGAAAAGTATGCCCATATTGCTCAAAAATTAGCTAGCCATTCGGATGAACGTACCCTTGATGCAGCTAGGCAGCTTTTTTACAACCAAGTCTACGCGAAAGCATTACAGCGGCTGTCTGATTTTAATAAAAAGTATCCAACTAGCCAGTTGTTGTCAGAAGCCTATTTTTTAATGGCGGAAAGCTATTATAGGCTGCAAAAGCATAGCCAGGCTATCGCCTATTACAAAAAAGTAGTGGCTAGCCCACAAGCTACTTTCCATAAAAAAGCCTATCTCAGAATGGCTGATCTGGCTTGCGAAGGTGGGCGTTTGCAAGAAGCTATGGCCCATTACCAAAAACTACATGGCATGCAGCTGACCCACAAAGAATACCATCAGACCCTAATCGGGCTTATAAAAACCAGTTTTAAGCTAAAAAAATATGAAGTGATGACCCCTGCTTGTTTGCAATTATTGGATAGCCCCAAAGAGGCGCCTATTGAAATAGTACAGCAGGCATCTCTTTACCTAGGTAAGGTAGCCATGTTGCGATCAGAATACAAACGGGCTAAAAGCCATTTCTTAAAGGCCAACAAGCCGCTACATACCGTTACTGCAGCAGAAGCACAATATCTATTGGCTTGTGCAGAATACAAGTTAAAAGCTTACAAAGCCTCTTTAAATATTTTATTTGATCTGGTAAAAAAATTTCCTAAAAATAACGACTATATAGACGACGCTTTTTTACTGATGGCAGATAATTATATAATGCTTGGTAATTTTGTTCAGGCAAAAGCCACATTAGACTCTATGATCAAACAGTCTAAACAGAAAAAGAACATCGAAGTGGCTAAACAAAAAATGAAAAAAGTAATGGCAAGGTTAAAAGCAAAAAAATGAAGTGCTGGATAGCTAAACCATGCAGCAATGGCACGAAGGATAAAAAAAGCAAGCCAAGTATCGCGCTGCTACAACCACTCTACCCTTGTTCCTTTCCAGGCCTGGGGGGGTTCAGTAGGAGCGAGCCGTACTGGCTTGCCAGAGTAAATTTAGCACTTTTTGATTGAAATCAAAAAATATCTAGATAAAAAGTATCTGCTCATCAACTATCTATCAGGCTATCTGTATAACGCTTGATAAAGGCAGCCAACCATTCTCCTTCTAAAAGACCTTGTGCCAATAGAGCCAATTGATAAGACTGTTCTACCAATGCTTTTTGAGTGGCTTGATCACTAGTGGCTAGGATTTTTTTAGCCAAAGGATGGTTCCCATTAATGGCTACATGCATCGAGCGGAACGCCTTTTGTTTGGCCTCATTGCCCTGTGTGAATTGCGCCATGCGTTTGAGATGCTCTGAGGTTATAAAGGCTACAGGTAGCTCTTCTGGCAACATGGCGACCACATCCCAAGTAGTTTGCTCAGCACCAATCGCTTTTTCGTAAATAGCCTTTAAGCTTTCTCTTTCTGCTTCTGTAAGGGTATGGATGATGGCCTCTTCATGTTCAATGAGCTTACCGATGGTATCGGTATCAATCCCTTTGAATTTAACTTTGTCCAGTTTATACTCCAAAAAATTGATAAAGTTGGTATCAATTTGGCTATTTAGCACTAGTACATCATATCCTTTTTGCTGGGCCGATGCCAGATAGGTGGCATGTTTCTTCACGTCTGTTGTGTAGAGCACAACCAAATTGCCGTGTTTATCTGTTTGATGGGTAGCTATTTTGTCTTTGTATTCATCTATGGTGTAGTAGTGGTCTGTTTGGCTTTGTAGAAGGACAATGTCTCTGATTCTTTCATCAAACTTGGTATCTGTTATCATACCATACTTGATGAAGAGCGAGATATCATTCCACTTGGCTTCGTAAGCCTTGCGATCTTGTTGGAAAAGTGCCTCTAGCTTTTCTGCTACTTTTTTAGCAATGTAGGTGTTGATTTTTTTTACATTGCTATCTGCTTGTAAAGCACTCCTAGATACATTTAGTGGTATATCAGGCGAATCAATAATACCATGTAGCAAACGTAAAAAGTCTGGAATTACTTCTTTTACATCATTGGTAATAAATACTTGCCTTGCATAAAGCTGAATCGTTTCTTTTTGCTCAAAATAGTTGGCCGCTTTAGGAAAGTAGAGTACACCCGTTAATGTAAATGGATAGTCAATGCTTAAATGAATCCAAAAAAGTGGTTCCTCTGCAAAAGGATAGAGCGCTTTATAGAAGGTAAGATAGTCTTCAGATTGCAAATCTGTTGGTTTTTTGATCCACAGTGGTGCAGGGTCATTGATCACTTTTTGTTCAAATAGGATTTCTATCGGTAAAAAGCGACAATGTTTGTCTAAAATAGCGTGAATACGCTCTGGCTTCAAAAATTCTTCAGCATCATCAGCAAGGTGAAGAATAATTTCTGTCCCTACTTCATCTTTCTCAGCAGGCCCTATTTCAAAATTCGTGCTACCATCACAGCTCCAATGGGTGGCTTGCGCATCTGCCTGATACGATTTTGTAATAATTTCGACTTGTTTGGCTACCATAAAGGCTGAATAAAAACCCAACCCAAAGAAGCCAATGAGCTGGTGCTGTTCAACTTGCTCTTTGTATTTTTCTACAAATGCAGCCGCACCAGAAAAAGCAATTTGGTTGATGTATTGTTTGATTTCATCAGCCGTCATACCGAGTCCTTGGTCCTTAATTCTTAGTGTTTTAGCAGCTGGATCAAGTATGACTTCTACCTGTAACTTGTCTGTAGTGCCTTCATAAAGACCCATAGCAGCTAGCTTTTTGAGCTTTTGAACAGCATCTACACCATTGGCAACCAACTCTCTCAAGAAAATATCCTGGTCGGAATAAAGAAATTTTTTAATGATCGGAAAGATATGTTCGGTATTGACCGATATGGTTCCTTTTTCGTTCATGGTTAATATTAATTAAAGTTAAATCTGTAAATGCATTAGACTTTCTGCGGGAACTCGCATTCTGCTGGTAATTTGCTCGCGGGTCCGGTGCCGGGATCCTCACGTACCGCTAGTACGCTCCGGTTTTCCGCTCCGTGTCTCCTACAAATCCACGAGCCATAGCTGGGTTCTCGCAGAAAGTCTATTATACAATGCATAAAACAAAAATCATGCCAATTTATCTATTCTTTCGAGGAAGTCTCGTAGTTGAATCATCAGCAATAGATGGTTTGGCATCCAATTTTGTTTCTATATCGTTTTCAAAATTAACGGTTTGGTCATGTCCTCCTGCGTAAGCATCCAATACATTTAATAAATACCAAGCAGCTGCAATGATAATGAATAAATTACGTGTACGTGCACATTCTTGAATACGTTTGTTGGTGAATGTAGTATTGGGTTTATTGTTATCATTTTTTAGCAGCAATGTCCGTTTGTATTTATTCATTTCCTTGTGTTCTGAATAAATCTTAGAGCATGCTATGGCGAAACCTAAATAAAAACAGGGCACTTTCCAATAATCTCTATTATAGATTTGCCCTAAGCCAGGCACTACCATAGAACTAAGCCAAGTGCGTTGTACCATGGTTTGTGTGCACATTTTTTTATGCCATAACGCTATTTCATCCGGGGTCATGGTACTACTCGGGTCACGACTATCCGCTGCTTTCTCCCCTTCAAGGTGTAATGGCGAAGTATATTGACTGGAAATATATTGCGTAATAGGCTTACGCAGTGGTATAATGGCCCAGCTACGGTGGGGAAAATGAAGCCCTCCTAGGATGACTAAGAAAAATGTATAGCGTAGACTCATAACTTATTTTGTGTTGGCAATTATATCAACAATTCTTCCTAATTCTTCCTCAGAATCAAATAAAATCTTAATTTCTCCTTGCTTTTGTGCATCTGCTTTTATAATAACCTTTGTATTAAATTGTTGGGTTAACTGTGTAGTTGTATTTTTTAGTTTTGCTTTAAAAGAAGCAGCAAGTTGTGGTTTAGGGGTTGTTTTTTTACCATGGTCAATGGTAGATAGTTCTTGTACAAGTCGTTCTACTTCACGTACAGAAAGTGCCCCTTCTAAAATTTTTTTCAATAAGTTTAACTGTGTTTCCGGTGTTTGCAAATTAATCAAGGCCCTAGCATGGCCCATAGAGATTTTTTTGTCTCGAAGCGCAATTTGAATATCAGGTGGCAATTTAAGGAGACGCAGATAGTTGTTCACCGTGGTTCTGTCTTTGCCAATCCGCTCGGCTAATGCTTCTTGCGTGAGGTTGCAATCTGTTAGTAAACGTTGATAACTTAATGCGATTTCAATCGCGTTTAATGCATCACGTTGAATATTTTCAATAAGTGCTACCTCTAGCATATGCAGATCATCCGTGGTACGTATGTACGTTGGTACCTCTTCTAAACCTGCTAATTTGGCCGCACGTAAACGGCGCTCTCCAGCTATTAACTGATAGGTTTTATTATCTACTTTACGCACAGTCAGCGGCTGTATAATGCCATGGAGCTTTATAGACTCACTTAACTCATTGAGCGTATTTTGATTGAAATCTTGCCGAGGTTGAAAAGGATTAATGGCAATGGACTCAATCTTAATCATTCTAAAAAACGATTCAAGCGCACCAGAGGATGCTTCTGAATGGGCTCCCTGAAGTAAGGCACTTAATCCTCTACCTAGGACGCGATTCCCTTTTGTAGACTGCATAATTCAATCATTTACATATATTAGGCCTCGTACAAAACGCTACTTCTGCTGGTGTTTGCTCGCCAGATCTGGCGGTTAAATCCTCAGACAGATGAATTTACCTACCTCTTATGGTTCCACCGCGTCGTGTCTCCTACAAATCCGTGCGCATAAAGCCAGTTTGCAAAAGAAAGGCTACTATTTTTTATCTCTACTAGTAATTTCTTCAGCCAGACTAAGATAGCTAATGGCTCCTTTACTATCTGCATCATAAATAATGGCAGGCATACCAAAACTTGGTGCTTCACTTAACTTAATATTTCGTGGAATAATTGTTTCAAAAACCATGCTTTGAAAATGTTTCTTGACTTCTGCTACAATTTGGTTGGCTAGTCGGAGCCTGGCATCATACATGGTCATTAATATACCTTCTATTTCCAGATTGGGATTCAGTCTAGATTGAATAATTTTTGTTGTATTCAATAGTTTGCCTAACCCTTCTAGCGCGAAATATTCGCACTGAACCGGTATAATTAAAGAGTTGGCAGCAGTAAGTGCATTGATGGTAATTAAACCTAAAGAGGGAGCACAATCCACTATGATGTAGTCATAAGTTGACGTTATCGGCTTCAAGGCTTCTCGGATACGACCTTCTCTATTTGAGAAGTTTACCATTTCTACTTCTGCCCCAACTAAATTGATGTGAGAAGGCAAGAGATTCAGATTAGGTATACTGGTTGACTGAATCAATAGCTTAGCATCTACAGCTTCCACAATGCATTCGTAGATACTATGTTCCACTTCTTCTGGCTTAATGCCTACCCCAGAAGTTGCATTTGCCTGTGGATCAATATCAATAAGAAGCGTTTTCTTTTCTAATATAGCAAGACTTGCTGCCAGGTTTATAGCAGTAGTTGTTTTTCCAACACCACCTTTCTGATTTACAATCGCTATGATTTTTCCCATAAATACTGCGACTTATTCGCATAAATTTTACAAATTAATCAGGCTCTACTTAAAAATCTACGTTTTTATCCTTTGATTATCAGGGAATGCAAGAACCAAAAAATAGAAATCAAGTAAGCGTAAAACAAACACTACAAAAGATGCCAAAGAAGCTAATAGGCACCACGCCATTTGACGATTACGACTAATGTTATAATGGTTTTCCAATCTATGAAAAAAATAAAAATATTTCAAAAAATAGCCGTTTATTCAGCATAATCACGAGCAACGTCCTATAAATCTGTCAAGTATAAGCTGTATTTTGAAAAATATCGATTTTATCTACCTAAATAAACCATTAAAATCGAAATATCGGCCGGCCGTACCCCGCTAATGCGTGAAGCTTGCCCTAGTGTAGAGGGTCTTTGTTTTTGTAATTTTTCTAATGCCTCTGCAGATATTGCCTTTAGTTGTTTATAATCAAAATCATCGGGAATGGTATAATGCTCTAGCCGTTCCATTTTTTCGACCAGTTCTTTTTCTTTTAAAAAATAACTTTCATACTTAACCTGGATGCTCACCTGCTGTAGCGTTTCTTGTTCATAAGCCGATATCCTTTCTTGTTTGTCTAATAACAGTAAGCTCTCGAGCTCCACTTCCGGCCTTTTTAGTAGCGTATAAGCAGACTGGGCTTCACTTACCAAGCTTGTGCCAGCTTTAGCTAATAATGGATTGATATTTTCTGGCTCTATTTTCCATTTTTTTAAAAAATCAAAAATAGCAGGTATCTCTTGTTTTTTTTTAGTTACCTTTTTCAGCCGTTCTTCACTGGCTAAACCTATAGTATGCCCCGATTCTGTTAAACGCAAATCTGCATTATCTTGTCTGAGTAAGATACGAAACTCAGCACGCGAGGTAAACATACGATAGGGTTCTTCTGTGCCTTTACCTACTAAATCATCTATTAAGACGCCAATATAAGCCTGAGATCTTTTAAAGATAATGGGATGCAATGCATTGATTTTTCTGTGTGCATTGATCCCTGCCATAAGTCCTTGAGCAGCTGCTTCTTCATAACCAGTAGTTCCATTAATTTGTCCGGCAAAGTAAAGATTTTGAATGGGTTGTGTTTCTAGGGTGTAGTGTAACTGTGTAGGTGGGAAATAGTCATATTCAATTGCATAACCAGGCGAGAGCATTTTGGCTTTTTCAAAACCAGCTATGGCTTTTAACATCTTTAATTGAGTATTTTCTGGTAATGAGGTAGACAAACCATTTACATAGACTTGAATGGTATCCCATCCTTCTGGCTCGACAAAAATTTGATGACGCTCTTTATCTGCAAATCTATAAACTTTATCTTCTATAGAAGGACAATAACGCGGGCCTGTGCTCTGAATTTGCCCATTATAGATAGGTGTGTGCGCTAAATTATCTTTAATCAGATCATGCACCACCCGGTTGGTGTAAGTAATATAGCAGCTTTTTTGGTTTGTAAGGGGTGTTTTCTGTAAAAAAGAAAAACTTCCAGCCACTGGATCCCCAGGCTGTATCTCCATCTTACTATAATCCAGTGTCCTGCCATCTATACGGGGAGAGGTGCCTGTTTTCATTCTTCCTGTCTGAAATCCTAACTGTTTAAGTTGCTCAGTAATGCCGGTGGCAGCTTTTTCTGCAGAACGACCGCCAGCCATTTTTTTATTGCCAATATGAATCATTCCATTTAAAAATGTTCCATTGGTTAAAATAACAGCCTTGCTACGTATCGTAATGCCTAATCCAGTTTGTACCCCCTCAACCTTTTTTTCTTTTATCAGCAAGGAGACAACCATGTCTTGCCAGAAGTCTAGATTCGGTAATGACTCAAGTGCTTTTTTCCAATACTCTGAGAATAGTTTGCGATCATTTTGCGTCCGAGGACTCCACATCGCTGGCCCCTTGGAAGTATTTAACATCCTAAACTGAATAGCTGACTGGTCTGCTACAATGCCAGAAAATCCTCCTAGGGCATCTATTTCTCGAATAAGTTGCCCTTTTGCAATGCCTCCCATAGCTGGGTTACAGGACATTTGTCCAATCGTCTGCAAGTTCATGGTGATTAGCAAGACCTTGGACCCTAGTTTAGAGGCAGCTGTAGCAGCTTCACAGCCTGCATGCCCGCCACCTACTACAATAACATCGTATTCAAGTAACATAGATTTAAAAATGTTCCACGTGAAACATTTCAATAATAATTAGGTAAAGAGAAGATTGTCTGAAAAACCTCAGCTTAAGTAAAAAGCCACTGCCAACACAGCTTACAGTGGAAATGTCCATTTTTTGATTTCTGAAAAAAGCAAAAAGCTAATCAATTACAGCTCCGAGCTCTTCTTTCATAAAAAATGACGCTTTAGTAAAAAATGAATACTTGAGCGATTTTTTTAGCGGATTAGAAAATCGGCTGTTTGAAGCCCGCAAGCGGGCTCAGTTCACGATTTCCCCGCTAAAAAACATATCGATTTAGTATTTACCGTGCCAAACTTTTTATCGGAGAAGACTCGGGGTTGACATCTTTAATCAACTTGTTATTAGAACTATAAATTTATAACTTATCTGTGTAAGTCTCTACGTGAGGATGCAACACCGGCTCTGGCGAACAAATTGCCAGCGGCAACACTATAGTACAGTAGGTACCTGTTTTATAAGGAAGTCACGACCCGCGAAAAAAAACGCAATTTCATCACTAGCTGTTTCATCGGAATCTGACCCATGAATTGCGTTGTAATCAATCGATGTAGCAAATGCTTTTCTAATGGTACCCTCAGCGGCCTCTGCTGGGTTAGTAGCCCCCATTAATTGACGTAAATCGGTTACTGCATTTTCTTTTTCTAATACCATAGCGAGTACGGGACCAGAAGCTATAAAGGTACATAGATCTTTATAGAAAGTGCGATGTGCATGCACTGCATAAAAATGTTCTGCCGCCGCTTTGGTTAACTGAAGCATAGAAATAGCCTGTATAGAAAAACCAGCCTTTTCTATCATGGAAAGAATGGCACCAATATGATTGGCACGCACAGCGTCTGGTTTAATCATTGAAAATGTTAGTTTTCCTTGCATGTTATATATTTAATTAAGGTTTTGTCTCTAGAGGGCCATACTAACTAATTGCAACTGGTTTTTTTACATTCGACTAATGGATCAACATGAACCTTATATTTTGCATAGATTTGTGATCTACAAAGGGCACCGCTCTCTAGTATTTAGTATGATTTATGCAAACAAATATAATACTTTTTAGCGCTTAGTCAAGTGGATGGATAATGAGCATATTAGCATATGCGCTTAAAGAGGAGCTTAGACCCTCTCTAAGCGCATATAAAAGGTAGGTTGGCGCTTATATTGCAGCTAATGGTGCGATTTAGCAGCTCTTTTCCGCTCATTTGGGTCTAAAATGGCTTTTCGCAAACGAATAGATTTTGGGGTAACTTCTACGCGCTCATCATCTTTTATATAAGTAATGGCTTCTTCTAGTGTCATAACCACAGGTGGGCTTAGGCGAATAGACTCATCGGAGCTTGCAGCACGCATATTGGTGAGTTGTTTCCCTTTCAATATATTCACTTCTAAGTCATTATCCCTGTTGTGCTCCCCTATAATCATGCCACCATAGACCTTTTCACCGGCACTGATAAACATTTTACCTCGATCAGCTAAGTTAAAAAGGGCATAAGCAACTGCATCCCCCATACCCATAGAAATAAGTACCCCATTGCGCCGCCCAGTAATGGGGCCACGATAGGTATCATAACTATGAAAGGTTCTATTCATAATGCCAGTACCTCTGGTTTCAGTAAGAAAGGTGCCATAATAACCAATTAAGCCACGTGATGGCCCAACAAAAATAATACGTGTTTTACCTCCGCCCATTGGACGAAGATCACGCATTTCTGCTTTTCTCAGACTCATAGATTCAATCACAGCGCCTGAAAAAGCATCGTCTAATTCTATTTGAATTTCTTCTAATGGTTCCAACTTTTCACCATTAGGCCCTGATTTAATTAATACGCGCGGCCGACTAATGGAAAGCTCAAAACCTTCCCTGCGCATCGTTTCTATTAAAATACCCAACTGTAGTTCACCACGTCCAGCTACTTCAAAAGAATCTTTATTAGAACTTTCTGTGACTTGAATCGAAACATTTGATTCAAGCTCACGCATTAACCTATCACGTAAAGCATTAAAGGTGACTTTGCTGCCTTCTGTTCCAGCTAGCGGAGAGTCGTTGACTGAAAAGTTAATGGCCAATGTTGGTGGATCGATGGGTGTGGCAGGTAGCGCCTTCATAACCGTAGGTGCGCAAAATGCGACATCCTGGCTACATAGAACTTGCTTGCATCGCTCTGCAAATAGAGACAAAATGTCACCCTACCATTTTCTACTACGGGTCCGTTCTCGTAACTCTCCATTTACTAGGCCGCTCTTGATAAGGGCTTTGTTGTACTTTTAAGCTGCCTGTAAAAATACGTCCTGTAAGCATCCGCCCTAGATAGGGATCATACTCCCTTGCTGTTATAAGCATGGAAAAGTCACTATTGAGATTGACCGTTGGAGCAGGTACATGGTCTAAGATCAGATCAAACAGAGGAGATAAGTCTTTGCGTTGGCCATCTAGTTCTACACCCCATCCTCCCTTCCAGAACATACAATAGGGAAGTTGAATTGCGCTTCTGTAGCTTCAAGCGCCATAAAAAGTTCTAAGATTTCATCTTCAACTTCTGCTACACGTGCATCAGCACGATCAATTATTAACTACCACACCACGCCCCACCAAGCCCACATTTACAATGCTTTTACATTTGAGCATGGTCCCCTCTGCCGCATCAACCAATAAAACCACACCATCTACCATACTGAGTATCCGCTCTACTTCTCCACCAAAATCGGCATGGCCAGGCGTATCTACAATGTTAATTCGGGTATCTTTCCAAATCAAAGAGGTACACTTGGCTAAAATCGTAATGCCACGCTCTCTTTCTAAATCATTAGAATCCATCACTCGATCGGCTACTTCTTGATGGGCCCTAAATGTACCACTTTGCTTTAATAAGTTGTCTAGTAAGGTTGTTTTCCCATGGTCTACGTGGGCTATAATGGCAATATTACGTAATGGTTGCATGCAATTTTTTAATTTACTGGACCTCTTGTGTAACCATTTCTAGTGGCAATTTTGGTGTCGAAGCTGGTCTATCCTCCTTAAATACATCTAGTATTTTGCGGTGTTCGACTAAGCTTCTACTAAATGCGCATTGCAAATAGCTTACGCAAGCGGTCTAATGGAGTTAAGGAGAAGAAAATTTAAAGCATTGCCTTATCAGAAAAACTAAAATATCGCCTATCTGTAAATATGATGTGATCTAAAACCGTTACATCAAGTAGTTGCCCCGCCTTTTTTAAGGATTTGGTTAGCTCAATGTCTGCAGGGCTTGGGGTAATGTTTCCAGAAGGATGGTTATGCGCTAATATAATAGAAACAGCTTGATGGTCTAAGACCAACCTAAATAAAAACTTCGCATCTACAATGGTTCTACTAATACCCCCACTGCTGATTTTAATTTTTTTGATTAGGTAATTTGCTCTATTAAGCAACAAAACCCAAAACTCTTCTATAGATTTATCTGTTAAATCTGGTTGTAAGACTTCATAGGCTTTAAAAGAGCTATTAACCAATACTCTGGCAGTCTGTGGTTCACTAGCCCGCCTACGGGTAAGCTCCATAGCACAAACTATAGAAATTGCTTTTGCCTCCCCTATACCTCTAAATCGACATAATTCTTGAACAGAGCGTTTAGCCAATTCTTGTAGGCTATTGCCATTGGCTTTTAAGATATGCTGCGCCAGCAATACAACACTCATGTTACGTGTACCAGAACCTATAAGAACAGCCAAAAGCTCAGCATCTGTTAAGCCAGCAGCTCCTTTTTGAAGTAGCTTTTCTCTTGGACGGTCTTCTGGTGCCCAGTCTTGTATTTTAAGCGCAACTGATGCATATATTTCCTGTGCCATAACTTAAGCCATTTAGGCCGCAGCTGCAGTTAACCTATTTACATACTTGGCAAGCCTAGCTTTGCTATGAGCACTTTTATTCTTATGGACTATATTCCTTGCTGCAAGCTTGTCTAGCATAGAAAAAACCTTAGGTAACAACTGCTCTGCAGCGGTTTTATCTGTAAGGGCAGTAACTTTTTTCATAAAGGTTCTGCATGTTTTTAACTGATAACGATTACGAAGATACTTTGTATGATTTGCTCTTATTCGTTTTTCAGCTGATTTATGATTGGCCATATAGATTGAATGGTATTAAATGTTAAACATGACTTTATTAGAAGAAGTCAAATACAAGATACTACTTTTTTATATATCCTTCAAGGCTTCTTTCATATAACGCGCTTATGGTTGATTATAATGATATACCCACCCGAATACCAGGTATTTCTTGAGAACGAGCGCTGATGGCTACAAAGAAATGTTTTGTAACCATGTATTGTAGATTTACAGAGATACTGCCTTTTCTATTTATTATGTCTGATAATGAGTCTTCTTGTAAAGTTTGTATGGTTGTTTTTGTTGCATCAGTCAGTTGATATCCTAGTTGTAGTTGGAGCAAATAACGTCCATAGCCTATTTCATAGCCCAATAAAGCTGTAACCTCTGTGCCCCCTGCTGGAAAGAAGCTGGCTAATAAAGCTTTTTTATATTGGCTATATCCTAATTCCAAAGAACATAGTAATGCATTATGGGGGTTAATAGGCAAACTTAAGAGAGAAGCACCTCTAACGATGAAATGGTATTTTTGGGTTGATGCGAGCTTTCTACTACTAGTTGTTATGCTACAATCTACCCTGCTATTTTTTTGTTTTTTATAATAAATTCGGCGACTAGCCAGCCTAAAAAAAGTATCTGGATGGATGATATATCGCAGTCCTATAGTGGTCAAAGGAGCCAGTTTTAGTTGGCTGGTATCACCTTCTCCCTGGGCTATGTTACCCCACCAATGCGTCAATAACCCTACGCCAAAGTTAACTTGCCAAGAAGGTGCACATAACCAGTGATAGGTAATTTCTTTTGTTGCCATCAAACTATAGTTTGGTTGCTGGGTTACAGATGCCAATGCCCCGTTTTTGAGTGCACCTATACTGATTCTATGTCCCCATGTAGATAGATCCGGGTCAGATTGATAGAGTTCTATGTAAGCCAATATGCCCCATCTAAGGCGTTGGACTTTTTCAAAGACATGTGGCCAAAAAACAGATAAGCCAATTCTTGGATAAGTATCCAGTTGGCGTACAAAACAAGCCTGCATGTAGAGCATATCTACATCAATCATACTGGGTATGGCTACCAATGGTTTTGAGTCTTTCGTGCCTTTATGTATCAGGAATCCAGATCGCAACTGTATAGAGCAGGGAGAGAGGTATCCTTTTTTATCGCTTTTTGGTGTAGTTGGTGATGTTTTTATATTAATGGTAGATTCTCGAGTAGCTTTTGCTACATAGGGGAACAGCCAGGCAATAGAGGCAAAAAAGCGTAATAGATATAAGATCTTCGAACTCAAAGTATATAAAATTAAAAATGAACCGTTTCACATCTAGTTGCATCAAGCGACCTCTTGCGTAAGCTTATTTGTAATGTGCAATTTTTAGGAGAAGCGCAGTCGAACACCGCAGAATACTAGATGTACTTGAGGAGTATATACCAGCTTAGACACCAAAATTGCCATAATTGCCATTAGAAATAGGCTTAGGCAGGAGATCTAAGGATAGCTCCTGTCACGGGGCCAATAGACTTCCTGCGGGAACGCTACTTCTGCTGGTAATTTGCTCGCGGGTCTGGTGCTTAAATCCTCACGTACAGCTAGTACGCTCCGGTTTTTGCGCTTCGTGTCTCCTACAAATTCCGCAGCATAAGCGAGTTCCCGCAGAAAGTCTAATATATTAAGATTTTTTTTGTTCAAAAAATGATAAAATATTTTTTAGGAAATAGCCAAACCCTTTTGTTATTTTGGACAGCCCTGTACCTCCTTCCTTTACCCGTTTGGCCTTGGGGGTTCTTTGCACATAAGGAGATTAATCGGCATGCGATTACTACCTTACCACCAGCCATCTTTGCCTTCTATAAAAGGCATCGGGCCTTCTTGACTGAAAAAGCTGTCAATCCAGACAAACGTAGATATGTCCTCAAGGAAGAAGCTCCAAAGCACTTTATAGATATGGAGATCTATGGCTCTAGTCTATTAACCTGAGTTCTGGATTAGAAATTTAACAATGAGTTTAAAAGAGCCCCTTTGTGTTTTAAATTTGGAGATGAAAACAATAACCAAATTAACAAAGGAGCCAATTATGAATGTAACAAAATTAGTCGAAATATATTTCGCTGTTGATGAATTCTTAAAAAAATTTATGCCTTATATGGAAAGTCAATTGTTACCCAACTCTACAAGAAAACCTACTAGAACTTGTTCGTTATCTTTGAGTGAAATAATGACCATATTAATTGCCTTTCATGTAATTGGATTTAGGAATTTTAAGTCATATTATGCTCATTTACAGCAGTTTCATTCTAATGACTTTAGCAGTCTAGTAAGCTATACTAGATTTATAGCACTGATTCAGAGAACCTTAGTTCCAATGTATTTTTTTACACAAAGTCTTTCTAAAACAAAAACAGGTTGCTACTTTATGGATGCAACAGCCATCAAGGTTTGTAATGTCAAAAGATCCTATGCTCATAAGGTTTTTAAATCGATTGCTACTAAAGGTAAAACGAGCACCGGGTGGTTTTTTGGGATGAAATTGCATTTGATAGTCAATGATTTTTTAGGAGAAATTATGAACTTTGACTTAACACAGGTAAAGTAAATGATAGATTCCCTGTAGAAAATTTATGTAAAATTTGATGGGTAAAGTGTTCAGCGATAAAGGCTACTTGAGTAAAGATTTATTTGAGAAACTGATGGATAAAGGTATGGAACTGATTACTCAAATCAGAAAAAATATGAAAAATGCATTTATGCCACTCTGGATAAACTGATGCTTAGAAAGCGATCTATCATTGAAACAATTAATAGATCAGCTTAAAAATATTAGCCAGATAGAACATTCCAGACATAGAAGTATACCTAATTTTCTTGTGAATCTAATAGCAGGAATTACAGCTTATAGCCTAAAAGAAAAAAAACCTTCTATAACTAACATATATATGACTGATTTAAAATAAGTCTAATCCAGAACTCAGGTTATTAGAGACACAAAAACTTATGTTACATCAGGCTGTGGAGCAGTATGGCAGTACAATAGTAGAGCGGCATGGGAAGCTCCCCTGGGTGATATTAGATGTCCACAAACAGCTAACACAAGCATTTAAGCGTAAGGATATAACTAAAATTTTAAAACTATCAGCAGACTTAGGCCATTATGTTGCCGATGCACATGTTCCGCTCCATACTACAGAAAACTACAATGGGCAACTAACTGGCCAAGAAGGGATTCATGCTTTATGGGAGAGCAGATTACCCCAGTTGTTTTTTGATACCTATAATCTTTTTGTAGGGCAGGCGGTTTATATCGAAGATCCATTAAGCCATATTTGGTCTATTGTATCAATTTCTCATGGGTTGGTTGATGGCGTATTGATGTTGGAAAAACAGCTTTCAGCACAATATCCTGCCATAGCAAAATATAGTTTTGAGCAAAAAGGCAGTCTACTACAAAAGCAATATGCTGTTGGGTTTGCCACGGCTTATCACGATGCGTTACAAGGTCAGGTTGAAGAACGCTTGCAACAATCCATTATACAGGTAGGTAATTTTTGGTTAACCGCTTGGATCAATGCAGGTTCTCCCCATTTAAATGATTTAGATACGGGACTACCTATTGAAGATGAAGAAGATAAGCTGATCCAAGCAGGAACTATTTTGGAAGGCATTAGGGGGTGCGGGGAGCCATCGTGAGCGCATCCATGTTGTAATTAAAGAACTTAAATTTTTTTTTGTAATAAAATCTCACATATTGTGGTTTTACCAGTACCGTCTATACCTTCTAAAAGCACCACAAATTCTCAATGCTTTTTTATAACACTAGGCATCACTTTTCTTGCTCTTATACAGAACTATCAAACTAATCTATAAATTAGACTTCTTGCATAACTCTACTTCTGCTAGTAATCTGCTCGCAGCCCCGGTGCTCAAATCCTCACGTACACCTAGTAGGCTCCGGTTTTCCGCTCCGTGTCTCCTACAAATCCGCGAGCCAGAGCTGGGTTCTGCAAGGAGTCTATTGTAGATATAATCAACTCTTACATTTAATTAATATACTATCTATTACTTTGATAACTTCAATGAAAGACTCATTGGAAAAAGTACTAATAGCTTCTTCATAAGTAATCCATTTACTCATGATAAAACCCTCCCCTTCATTCAAAACTAGCTCACTTGGTTGATCAACAGCAAATAAATACCAAAGGATTGTCTTTTTATATAACTTACCCGATTCTTTAAAAGAGAAACATTGCTTAGAAATAAAATCAATTAGTGTTATACTTTTCAAACCTATTTCTTCCGATATCTCTCTTTGAGCTGCTTCTAAAGAACTTTCGTTATCTTCTATTTGACCTTTAGGAGACACCCATTGTAAATCACCGTTATATCTCCTATGTTGGATAGCCAGGTAGTATAAAATACCATTGACTTGACGAACAAGAATTCCACCAGAGGATTGGTATATTTTCTCATAATATACATCAATTAGATCATCGTCTGTATGTTGTATACAATTATGTATTATATTAAGCTGCTTCTTTGAGATAGATGATTTACAAACAGGACATGTATGATTTTCAGTCTTATTAATCCAATCATAGATGCACACTTTACAAACTATATGACTGCACTTATCTAGGTTCATAAAAAAAGAAGACTTAAAATATTTACAACATATAGAACAAGTGCTTGCAGAAGCAAGGCTATCTTCTGTTTTCATAGAATGGTCAGATGTAGTCGGCATCGTACGTTTGTAGATAAAATCTATATTTAGGTATAGCAAAGATATCGAAAAAGGACGAAACCTTGATTAGTATGAGGTGTCGTCTCGAACGTTGAGTCTCCAGATTCTTCATCTTAAAAGCTAAATAGTTTGCTGACCTTTAAAATCCGTGTAGCCAACGATAGCTTAAAAGCTAATTTGATCTAGTAATCACGTTAAATAACCACGGGAAATAAACAGGCTCAGCGTAAAAAAAATAATTTAAAAATAATTTAAATGATTTAGATAGGGGACTACCTATTGAAGATGAAAGACCTTCTGCGAAGCTTATTTGTGGTGAGCAATTTTTAGGAAAAGCGTAGTCGAGCACCGCAGAATACTAAAGACTTCCTGCAGAACCCAGCTTATGCTCTGGAATTTGTAGGAGACACGGAGCGGAAAACCGGAGCCTACTAGGTGTACGTGAGGATTTGAGCACCGGCTCGACGAACAAATTACCAGCAGAACTGGAGTTATGCAGGAAGTCTGATGTATTTGAGGAGCATAGACAACCTTAGGCACCAAAATTACCATCAGAAATAAGTTTCGCACAAGGTCTGAAGAAGATAAGCTGATCCAAGTAGGAACTATTTTGGAAGGCATTAGGGGGTGCGGGGAGCCATCGTGAGCGCATCTATGTTGTATTATTAGCCATAGGAATTTGGAATTGTATTTTATTTATGTTAAATAAAAACAAAAGTCAAATTATCAAGTAATTTTCTTGATTCTTTAGCTTGGTTGTTAAAATGCCAATTAAATAGCAATTCTATGAATATAAAAAAGCATACAAACTATAGAGCAGACCTATTTACTGGACTGTTGGGCTTACAGATTTTATCTGCTTGTGTAAACACAAGACAAGGACTGGGTATGGATGGGAGGCGACAGTCGGAAGATCATAACATAGAAGAGTGCCAGGCAGGCTGTAGCACAACGAATGATGGCGTGCCATCCGTGTCGGACCCTATGCGCTTAAACGATCAGCATATCGCTTACCTTGCGGCAAATTGCTTTTCTTTAAAAAGCATGGATGCGTTGCTGGCTAAAGGGCTAGATATAAATGCAAGGAATGCGACAAAACAAACGCTATTGATGTGTATGATATGTGGCAGTCTGCCAAAAGTGCGGGAAACGGCCTTTCGATCCATTATAGAGCGGGGTGCCGATATAAATGCACAAGATGAGAATGGCTTTACGGCGCTCATGATAGTTATATTTTTGGGTGATAAGCCTTTGATTACAGAACTATTAAATTTAAACAATATAGACCCATCTCTCGAAACTAAGCTGATTATGCCGGCTGGTAAAAGTGGCCGTAGGAAGAGACTATCACTGGAAACAATCATCGAGTGCATGCAAGTTTTTGTCTATCATTTTATGTCTCTTTCAGGTAAACCCAAGCTTGTTGCAAAAGATTTTACAGTAAGTGATAGCCTATATGAGAACCAAGAAAGTAAAGAAATCAAAGAATCTTTTATCAAAGATCTTGTTGCAAGATTGGACGAAATAATTGATCGCCTCAAACAAGGTTGAGAAAAAACTACTAGAACGTTTTAATACTTAGCAGACCTTCTGCGAAACGTATTTGTGATGCGCAATTTTTAGGAAAAGCGCAGTCGCGCACCGCAGCATACTAGATGTATTTGAGGAGCATAAACAAGCTTTGACACCAAAATGGCCATTAATCAGTTTCGCAGAAGGTCTAGCCAGTCCACTATGGAACATGTGTGGCTGGTAAGTTTTTGTTTAGCCGTAAACAAGTTGCGCATAAACCTACCTTAACGGTCCAAACCCGCTTATGCCCACAAATTTATTGTCCAATAGTTTGTTAGGGATTTTTGTAGATAACACAAATTATATTTGTTTTTATAGATAATTTTAATTATTATTAAGGAATTGTTGTTATTCCAAATAACTTCTTGGCTAGTAGCAGCCAGCCTATGCAAACTGATTCAAGTGCAAACCAGCTTGTTTTTTCTTGACTATGTCAATTTATAGCGCATAACAAGAGAGTTTTGAATCTTAAGCATAGTGTTGGTCTTACACTACTGGCCTTCTTTAAACTCAAGGAATTAATTGATTGACATGTAAAAAAATGGTTTATACATGGTGGGTGTATGTTTCCCGTTTATGGTCCTTAATACCTCACACCTTCTGCGAAAGCTATTTCTAATGGCCATTTTGGTGTCGAAGCTTGTCTACGCTCCTGAAATACATACAAGCCTTCCTGCGTAACTCCAATTCTGCACGAAGGCTATAGTATGCTGCGGTGCTCGACTACGCTTCTCCTAAAAATTGTGCATCACAAATAGCTTTCGCAGAAGGTCTCTCTAGTATACTAAAATGACATTGTATTTAAATGTCAAGTATAAGATATCTATGTTAAGTTGACGCCATTGCGTGAACCGGCACCTCCTTTAGGCTATAAAAAATTAGGTTAGGGCAAGTACTTTAAATAATTAAACTATTAATTATAAAACTAAAAATCTATGAGAACAAATACAATCATCACCGTAGCCCACTATCAAGCTTTTACAAGTAAAATAAGAAATTATCGCAAGCTATTTATTATGCTATTTGGCATTCTAGTGACCAGTGGTAAGTGTTTTTTTAAGAAAACTAGGATGGCCAACATGGCCAAAGAAGTGGCAAATGGTCAATACATGGGAAAAATCGTAGAAACGCCTGAGCGTAGATCTGGCCGCTTAGTGCCAGAGCCAGTAGCAACGAAAGCGATAGAAAAACAGCCCTTACCCACAAAGCCACTAGAAACAAATTCTACGGGGCCCACAAAAGTGAATCCAACGTATGTACCGCCCAAACCGGTCGAAAAAGAGGATGATTATTACGTGCTTCCAGGAGAAAATAAAGAGGACCTACTGCGGAATGGTATAATCGAGCGCAGAAGAAAAGTCATACCCGAACGTAAGGAAATAATCAATGATCAAATCCAAAACCATAATGCTTTTCTCACCCCCTTCCAAGACGATGAAAGAAGCCGCCTTGAAATCCAGTGGGTAAGGCATATACATAACTACGAACGTGATCTAAACAGTGAAAGGATGGCTCTGCGCAAAGCCGAAGCTTGGGAGTTCCCCTCTAGATACTGTACATGGCTCAGAAACCGAATAGCCTGGATGGAAGAATGGCGCTGCAACAGCGCACCAAGATTCCTCGCGAGGGCAGAAGAAGAAAACAGGCGGAGGAATGAACTAGCTATGCGCAATCTGAGAGCAGAAGCGGAATCACCCGCCATGCGCCATTTTATGGAAGGATTCGCCGCCTTGAGGGCGCAAACCCGAGAAGCAGCCGCACGAGCAAACCCCACGGATGACGCAAGGAGAGCAGAAATTAAAGATCGTATAAGGAGGGAACTAGGACCAGGTGTTAAACCAGATACGCTCAGCGAGGCCTGTGTCATCTGTACGGAAAAAGATAGCCAACCGGATAATCTGTTTTATTCACCAAAGTGCTGTGATAGCAAAAATCACTTACACCTAGATTGTTTGGCGAATTGTATTCTTGCTAATCCTACCTGCCCTTTCTGCCGAGGGCCTATCTTCCATGAGTGATTGGATCGTAAAGCTGTTGTGAATAAGCCAATGATCATGTAAATTAGTGTGCGTTCTAGCTGTTTCAATAGACCTTCTGTGGAAACCTATTTCTAATGGCAATTTTGGTGTCTAAGCTTGTCTATGCTCCTCAAATATATAGTATTTTGCGGTGCTCGACTGCGCTTTTCCTAAAAATTGCTCATCACAAATAGCTTTCACAGAAGATCTAATAAAACCAAGCAGCACCTTTCACCTATTTATTAGAAAAAGTAGATGGCTATAGTACCCCAGCTTGTAAAAGGTATGCGCGACCATAGCACCCTTCAAGTCTACCGGCGTAATTATATACGCTCGGTCATTGAGTCTGTTTACGCACGCTATGGTTTCGAACCATTGGAGACCCCTGCCTTAGAGAATCGTACTACTCTTACGGGAAAATATGGTGATGAGGGAGACCAATTGATGTTTAGTGTGCTCAACTCTGGCAATTTTCTTGAAGGAATGGCTGAAGAGGTAGACCCTACAGATTATAAAAAAATAAAGCCACTGATCAGCGATAAAGGGCTTAGGTATGACTTAACCGTCCCTTTAATGCGTCATATTGCAGCCAACCAACATCAAATACCTTTTCCATTTAGGCGCTACCAAATGCAACCTGTCTGGCGGGCAGACAGGCCCCAAAGAGGTCGGTATAGGGAGTTTGTACAATGTGATGCGGATATTGTCGGAAGCGCCTCTTTATTCTGTGAGGCAGAAATTTTAAAATTAATTTACGACATATGTACCAAACTAAGGTTGCGAGATTTTTCTATTAAAATCAACCATAGAGGATTGCTTTCAGCTATTTCTGACTCAGCGCATGAACAACGCTTTTGTACCATTGTAGATAAGTTAGAGAAAATTGGTTTTGGCCAAGTTATTGCTGCATTAGAAGCCGAAAATTTTACCAAAGAAACCATTGCTTTGCTTGGGCTATTTCAAAATTTTAAAGGAAACAATGATGAGCTCTTACTCCAGCTGCAGCACACTATTGGCCATATAGATCAAGGTGCAAAGGCAATTGATGCATTGAAAGAGATAGTCACACAAGTCCATGACCTTGGCTTGCCAGATGGTATATGTTGTATTGAACCGACCTTGGCAAGAGGGCTAGCCTACTATACCGGGCTGGTTATGGAATTAACTGTAGCTGGCAGCCCAATAGGCAGCTTAGGTGGAGGAGGCAGATATGACCATCTTGGTGAATTATTTGGCACAACTAAACGAACAGGAGTAGGCTTTTCCTTTGGTCTAGATAGGCTTTATGAGCTGATGGACGCCCAAGGCCTTTTCCAATCGATGATCCACTATACAACAGAGGTTTTATTAATTAATATTGAAGAAAAAGTAGCCACTCAGTTGCTTTATCTATTGAGTCAGTTGCGTGCAAATGGTTTTAAAGCAGAGCTATATCCTCAGCGGATAAAAATCCAAAAACAATTGGCCTATGCGCATAAAAAAAATATTCCTTTTGTCATCATACTAGGGGAAGCAGAGTCGGCCATGGGTCACTATATCCTAAAAAACATGGAAACAGGGGTGCAAAACAACTATGATTGGCCTGAGCTCTGCGAAAGATTAAGAGCAGCTTTATTGCCAAAATGTTAGATATGGATGCCCTATGGACTATTGTTATTGCCGCGCTTGCAAGTATAAATTGCGCGTTAATAGGCACCTATTTGGTATTGAGAAAAATAGCTATGATGGGCGATGCCATTGCCCATTCAACGCTACCCGGTATTGTGCTCGCCCTTTTAGTAACGGGTTCTAAAAGCTCGCCTATACTCATAGCTGGAGCGGGTATAACAGGTGTACTGGTCACCTTCCTTATAGCCTTTCTAGAAAAAAAAATACGGATACAAGCAGATGCTGCCATAGGCATCAACTTTACCTTTCTCTTTGCATTAGGTGTTATTTTAATCTCTTTTTTTAGTAGAAAAATAGACTTGGACCCAGAGTGTAGCTTGTATGGAGAGCTTGCAACCGTTCCATTAGATATATGGCGAACAGCTAGTGGTATAAGCCTAGGCCCCAGAGCATTTTATATTTTACTCACCGCTTTAGTCGTAAATTTAACCTTTCTGCTCATTGGGTATAAGCACCTATTTGTAAGTACCTTTGATCCCCAATTTGCCCAAAGCATTGGCGTGCATACTACCCGTTGGCATTATTGTTTAATGGGCATTACATCATTAACAACCGTTGCTGCATTTGAAGTAGCAGGCGCCATTTTAGTAGTGGCCCTTTTAATTGTTCCAGCAGCAAGTATGTATTTGGTTACAAAATCTTTGAAACGTTTGCTATTTTACAATGTGCTCTTTGCTATAGTAACGTCTATTAGCGGATATTATCTTAGTTTTTTTTTAAATAGTTCTATGGCTGCTACAATGGTTACTATAGCGGGGTTATTATTCTTAGTTGCTTTTGTATTTTCCAAAAATAATTAAGATAATCGCAAGTAGGCTGCACCATAAAGCAGCGCTTAAATATAGTTAGTATGGCAAAGGGTTCATTTTTACTTCATTAGACTTTCTGCACAACCCAGCTTATGGCTCGCGGATTTGTAGGAGACATGGAGCCCCAAACCGGAGCGTGCTAGCTGTACGTGAGGATTTGAGCACCGGACCCGCGAGCAAATTACCAGCAGGAGTAGCGTTTCCGCAGGAAGTCTGTTAAACCAAATAATAAATAAATATTATGCAAATAACTGGAAGATTATTTGAGATCAATCCACCACAACAAGTATCGGAATCGTTTAAAAAAAGAGCTTTTGTGGTAGAGTATGCTGAGAATCCACAATACCCAGAATATATCTCTTTTGAGTTGATTCAGGACAAGTGTGATTTACTAGATGGATTTGTCGAAAAAGAGGAAATAACCGTTCATTTCAATCTGCGGGGCAGAAAGTGGACCAACCCAGAGGGCATTGTAAAATACTTTAATTCTTTGCAGGCATGGCGGTTAGAAAAAGGGAATAAGTTAAACGAATCAGCTGTGTCCAATCCATCTTCCTCTGATATAGAGGATGATTTGCCCTTTTAAAGGGGGCTTTTAGCGCAAGCCAATATTTTTTTATTTACGCCCATAGTGGTATATGAAATTTATTAAAAATAATATAAATTTGCAGTGTAAGTAGTTAGCCGTATCCATGCGCTTAATAACTTGTAGGATTAAAAGCAATAAGCGGCTGATTATATTTTTTCATTATTAGTATTATATCGTGCATTTATTAGGAACAAAGGCCCCTATTTTCAAGGCACCTGCCATTGTAGATGGAAAAAATGTCATAAATGACTTTTCGCTCGAACAGTTCGTAGGGGTAAAGGAAGTGCTTTTTTTCTTTTATCCAAAAGATTTTACTTTTGTTTGCCCCACTGAGTTGCTCTCTTTTCAACAACATTTACCCCAATTCATAGACCGAAACATAGCGTTAGTTGGTTGCTCTACCGACACAGAAGAGGCCCATGCTGCTTGGTTAAATACACCAAAAGCTCAAGGAGGTATCGTAGGTGTTACCTATCCATTGGTTGCTGATAGCAGTAAGACCATTGCTTCTAACTATGGCGTTTTAGGAGGGAATTGGAGCTATAATGAGCACAATCAATTGATTTTCACAGGCATTCCTGTGGCCTATCGTGGGACTTTTTTAATTGATAAAGAAGGAATCATACGCTATATGGCCATTAATGATTTACCACTAGGTAGAGACATCAATGAAATACTGCGTGTTATTGATATGTGGCAACATGCCAGTCAATTTGGAGAGGTTTGTCCAGCAAACTGGACAAAAGGGAAGGATGCTATAAAAGCTACCCCTGAAAGCGTATCCAATTATCTAACCCTAAATACAGAACTATGAAAGGAGCATGATGATCATTTTATAAAAGCATTTTCCAAGACCGTAAAGTATATAGTAGAGGGTCTAGTCCATCAATTAATTTTATTTCATACTTTATATTTTAACTAATTTAAACACACAATGAGCACGAAAAAAGAATTTGGTAACCTACGTGGAAGGATGTTTCCTATTCACCAAAGTGAGCTACGTAAGTTTTTGCCAATGGCCCTAATATTTGTTCTTATATCCTTTTGTTATGCACTTACACGCTCACTGAAAGATATGAATATGCTTAAAGAATTAAATGCTAGTGCGATTTATTGGCTAAAAGCAATAGCCATTACACCTAGTATGATTTTCTTTACCATTCTCTATGGAAAAGTGAGTCGCTCTGCAGGAAGAGATGGCCGTTTCAATGCAGTTATGATCTACTTTCTAGCTTTTTTTACCTTTTCATTGGTCTTTTTATTTCCCCAAAAAGAGTTATTGCAGCTTAATACACTCTCCAAAACGCTTGAAGCAAAATTTCCAAGTCTTATAGGGCTTTGGGGCATTATATGCCATTGGCCCCTTTCCCTTTTTTATATCCATGCAGAGGCTTGGGGCACTTTTGCATTAAGTGTCTTGTTTTGGACTTTTGTAAATGAAATTACGACTATAAAGCAAGCTAAAAGATTTTATAGTTTTTTAAGTATGTTTGCTGCTCTTGGAACCATTTTGGCTGGCTTGGTGCTTAAATTAGACAGTGTTAGGACAAATTTCGATCAAGGGTTGAAGTTTGTCATTATTGCCATTGTTGTGATTTTGGTCATCTACCACTATTTTACTTCAGATATAAAAGCCAATCCAGCCTATTATCAGGTTGAGCAAAAACCTAAAAAGGTAAAAGTAAAGATGTCCTTTGTCGAATCCATAAAGTTTTTAGGCCGTTCTAAGTACCTTACCTTGCTTTCGATATTGGTAATCGGTTACGGTTTGGTCATTGCCCTTTTTGAAGCTGTTCAAAAAGCACAAGTGAAGCAATATGTAGAATTGACGGGAGATGATAGGATTTATGCAGGCATCTATTCCGAACAACAGATTGCGGTAGGTATCATATCGATTTTAGTAACCCTTTTTCTTGCCACCCCTATACTAAAAAAAGGATGGCGTTTTGCTGCATCGGCTACGCCAGTTACGGCATTGGTGATGACGGTCTTATTCTTTACATTCCTGCGATTGGGCAGTTCTTTGGATGCTTTTTTAAAGCAATTTCATGTAACCGCCTTACATCTCTCTGTCCAAGTAGGTATTTACAATGTGGTTTTAATTAAATCGGTTAAATATATACTCTTTGATCCAACTAAGGAGGCCGTTTATATTCCGCTGGATGAAGAAACAAAAGTACGTGGTAAAGCAGCTGTAGATGGTGTAGGATCTCGTTTGGGAAAAAGTTTAGCATCGGTGTTAATTGCCGTTATGTCTACATTATTTGGTAGTGGTGATATAGCTACTATTCGGACGCCTATTGTCCTAATCATCATAGGTGTGATTATTATTTGGCTAATAGCTGTTCGAACTTTAAGCAAGCTAAAAGAGGAAGCTGAAGAAAAGCATGAAGCAGAACTTGCAGCGGTAACCAATAAAACCTAACTGAAAATAGAGCGGTTGAGTCTAATAGACCTTCTTCGAAACCTATTTGTGATGAGCAATTTTTAGGAGAAGCGCAGTCGAGTACCGCAGAATACTATAGACTTCCTGCAGAACCCAGCTCTGGCTCGCGGATTTGTAGGAGACACGGAGCGGAAAACCGGAGCGTACTAGCTGTACGTGAGGATCCCGGCACCGGATCAACGAGGAAATTACCAGCAGAACTGGAGTTATGCAGGAAGTCTTATTTATGTATTTGAGGACCATAGACCAGCTTAGACACCAAAATTGCCATTAGAAATAGGTTTGGAAGAACGTTTAATGAAAATCAGCGTCAACCACTTATCCTATTGGTCACTTTTCGGTTATAGCATTGTTTAATCTTTTCAAATCCTTCATCTAGATTTACTATATGCTTCTTTGACCGTGGCAGTATATAATGTGCGGCTAGCATGGCTAAGCCGTTTATCAACATACAAATAAAACTGCTATTATCTGTTCCAACTAGAGGATAGATCCACGTTCTCCAAGTACATACGGCTATGCCCCCTGTAGCCATACCAATCAAAGCAGCAGTTGTGCTGGTCCGAAAACCTAAAACGGCCAAAATAAACGGCGCTACGATTATAGGCACATACCAGCGTATATACCCGTTAATCACACTTCCTATAAGCCAGAGGTCACTACTCATCAGCGCTGTACCAATACTCAGCATAGCTACAAACAGTATAGCTATGTGGGCTATTCTATAGTAGGAGATGCAAGAAGGATGTTTTTTAAAATATTTTGGCCATATAACAGGTAATATATCATAGCTAATCATAACAGCACAAATATGTAATCTAGAATCTGCTGTAGACATAGCCAAAGCTAATAAACAAGTGGACAGCATGCCTTTCCAAAAAGGAGAAATATGGGCCATTATATAATTCCAAGTGTCAGGTTCTGACAAACCTGGTGGTATCCATGAAAAAGTAAACAGCCCCACCAATGTACAACAGACCATGATAATAAAACTAAAAAGGGCGGCATACAGAAACACTTTTTTGGCCTGAAAAGGGCTAGAAGACATATAGACACTCTGCATAAAAGCAGGCTCTACACAACCAACTACCGTGGCCAGATACCGCAGTGTAGCTACTAGCTTACCATCATGATCCAATAGACTTGATAAATGAAATTTTTTTTGGGCTGTTACAGAAGCAATCGTTTCAAGCACTGAGCGATCTGTCTGTTTAAACATAAACCAGGCTAAGCTACAAATAAGTAGAGAAAAAGTAATCGATTGCCATATATCTGTAAAAACAACCGCACGAATACCTCCAAAGGTAGCATAGCCCACAAGCATTATCGTAGCTAGTATCGTAATGAACAATGGGCTAATCGAGGCTATACAGATACCTATCACCCTAGACATGATATAAATTTGCATGGCAAGCAGCGCAGTAGAAAACCCAACACTCAATAAAGCAGTAATAACCCTTGGATATTTCCCATACATACGCCCCATCGTCTCTGGCATTGAGACATGATACATGTATTGAGACATACGCGCACCCAACCAGCTCAGCATACAAAAAGCAGCCACAGATCCAAACCACCGCCATCCTACCCAATAGAGCCCATGATAGAACTGGGTCATATGCGTTGTCAGTATACCCCCACCACAGTAACAGGCTAATGTGGTAGATACCAAGCTAGCTGTAGAAAACTTTCTATTACCCACCGCATAGACCCGGAAGGTCGTAAATTTTCTAATAGCGTAAAAGGCAATCAATGAAGTTGATAATAGAAAAGCTACTATTATACCTAATTGGATATCGAATAAAATAACCATGCACTATATTTTTAGATATTGTAACAATATAAATCAGAATTTAGTTGTTAATACTTGTATTGTTCAACGGCTTGCTCCATTTGCCGTGATTGGCAATATAGTACCTGCCCCTTACCACCACTCCCAGCAGTCATGCCACTATCAGTGGTTCCTGCGCTAGCCCAGGAACCTGTAGTTATCTCATCAAAGGTCGATGGACTCATTATGCCACTATCAAACGTTTGGCGGCTAGCCCAGGAACTTGTAGTTGTCTCATCAAAGATCGATGGACTCGTTATGCGGCTATTACCTATTGTTGAACTACCCGATAAGCTTGTATGAGCAGCAATGTTTGTATCAGCAACCGTTGTTTTGATTACGTGTACTACTATTGTATCCCTTAATAGGTCTAACCACTCTATAATCTGTCTGTAATTGCTATTTGTGCCTAATAACTGTTTCATTTGCCCTATATTTTTTATTAGATTTTGTATGTATACAAACAACTCCCTTTTACCGTTATCCATTACTAAGTACAAAGAATTTAACAAAGTACGTAACTGATTATCGCAGTCTACTATTTTTGTGTGAAATGCTCCATTTTTATAACAATTACCTTGGGTGCATGTTAGGGTCCGCATAAGCAGTGCATCTATAAGACGGGCTAATTTGCCCACGTTACCTTTTAAATCTGTTGTAGCACCGTGTTCCAGCAAAAGCCGAATGATAGCTTGATCAGCACATTCAACAGCCAGATGTAAAGGTGTTCGTCCTGCACTATCTTCTACATTTTGGTTAGCACCCAGTGCCAATAACGACGCAACTTGATCAAAATTATTATTCTTAGCAGCCAGATGTAGCGCTGTTTCCTTCTTACCAGCTGTGCATCCAACTAGTTGATCTAAAAAATAACTTTTTATATCTTGATTCAATCGAGGCAGAGATGTGCCATCATGGGGCAAAGCGTTAGGATCATAAACCAGGTGATCTGCTAAGCAACGTATCATTCCTATTGACTCAGAACCACCCCTCAATACAGATCTGTAAAGCATAGAACCGCTTCTTTTCCAAGGCTTGCACAGAATTTTACGGTGTACCTCATGTCCAGCTATCTCATAAGTTAAAGGAAGCACCATATTGAGTATGGCTGCATGGTTCATTGCAGCTGCTGATAGGAGGGCTTCGGCAAAAGGAACAGTGTCAAGTATATGGCCGTTAATAAGTGGCCTTAATCTTTCTTTGCCTGATAGGTTTTTTAACAGCTTTTTTAGTAAACATTTTATTTTTGTTAGTATTAACTTGTTTCTCTCATCATTAGAGTGGCAATTAGGCAATAACTCGGATGAGCATTGCCTATTTAATAACCCTAGTAATTCCAACAGTACCTCAGACAAGCAGATAGCAGATTTAGCTGGGCATTTGCAGAGTCGTTCTGAAGACATTTTGCAAATGAAATTTCCAATAATACGCTTAAATACCTTGATGCTTTTACAATTAATGGCCAGTTCTATAATAGCTTCTTCTATAGTTGTTTTTTGTCTTCTTTTTTCTTGCTCTTTTTTTTCTTGCTTTTGTTGTTTCGAACCGTATATAGATTTGCGCTTATCGTTTTTTTTAGAGGGATCGGGCGTTTGATCATCATGATCAAACCTAATTTTTTTAGAGGAGTCGGGTGTTTGATCATCATCAGAAGAAGAACGTTTAGGAGAAGGTTCAAATGCACTACAACAAGAGTCAAATACAAAATTTATGCATGCATCAAAAAAGAAAAAAATACGTTCATTACATTTGCTACAGTTAATGATCATATGCACACTGTTGCTATGATTCATACTGAGCATAAACGCAGAGAAACGATGCAGCGGATTTTTACATGAAGTCAGGGGAGTAGACTGCTCAAAAAGGTCCACTTGATGAGCGGTTGCCCTATTATCTAGACCATATCTGCTACTGCTCCCTGTTACAAGAAGTAGTGTATACCAAAACGCCCATGGACAGGGCCACTACCAAGCTGGAATGATTGATGTAAGCTTTAGCGTATTTCATGTAAATACAATTATTTAATATCTAATAATGGTATTATAGTCAAATCATAAAAAGTTTTTTAATAAAAAGTTTATACTACGCAATAAAAAAAACTTAAGCAATTTTTTTGTCTATTTATTTCAATCGTTATAATGATCTAGCCGTATATTTTTCTCTTGCCGATTGTCCTAGCAGCAAATGCTTCGAGCCCTTACACCTTCTTCGAAACCTATTTCTAATGGCAATTTTGGTGTCTAAAGTTATCTATGCTCCTCAAATACATATAAGGCTTCCTACGGGAACGCTACTTCTGCTGGTAATTTGCTCGCGGGTCCGGTGCTTAAATCCTCACGTACAGCTAATACGCTCCGGTTTTCCGCTCCGTGTCTCCTACAAATTCCCAAGCATAAGCTGGGTTCCCGCAGAAACTCTATAGTATTCTGCGGTGCTCGACTGTGCTTTTCCTATAAAATTGCTCATCACAAATAAGTTGCGCAGAAGGTCTATTGTATTATTCGAAACGTTATACGTATATTTGATAGGTTTTTCTCGACTAGACCTTAGCATCAAAAAGCAATAGCGTCTCCCTCTTTGGAGTGGTTTTAACATAAATTTTCGTAGCATGCTTCTTATAGGTTTAGCTATACTTTTGCTCGCTTCTTTTCTGGGTGCTCGCTTACAAGGCATTAGCCTAAGTATGCTGGGGGGCTTAGGAGTATGGTTGTTTATGGTGGTCCTAAATGCACCTCCAGCCGATCCTCCTTTTGAGGTAGTACTTTGCATTGCTTCGGTGGTTGCTGCAGTAGGCACGATAGAAGCTGCAGGTGGTTTGCGTTATTTGGTACAATTGGCTGAACGCTGCATCAGAAAACATCCGCGCAGCATCATATACATTAGCCCTATGGTGACTTATGCCATTACCTTCTTGGGTGGTACCAACCACATTGCCTATTCTATTCTTCCTGTTATTGCAGAGGTTTCTAAAGAAGTAGGCATTCGTCCAGAACGCCCTTTATCGCTTTCTGTGATTGCTGCTTTGCATGGCGCGCTGGCCAGCCCCATTTCTTCGATAATGGTTATTTTAAGCGGCATATTAAGTGCTTGTGGGATAACCATGCTAACTATTTTTAAGGTGATTATTCCCGCAACGTTGGGCGGATTGTTGATGGCAACCTTTATAACCAGCCTCCTAGGTAAAGAAATGCCAGCTGATCTATCCGTTGAGGGTAAAAAAGAAAACTTCTCTGCTGCCCATCTTGCTGCTGTTCCTGCTGCTTCTACCGCGGCAAAGCTTTCCATTATATGCTTTTTACTGGGTAGCTTGGCTATTGTTTTAATGAATGCTGTTCAAAAACTACGTCCTTCTTATATGGTCGATGGGGTAAAAACGTGGTTGCCATCTGGGGCTATTCTGCCCATTGTTATGCTCTCCACTGCAGCATTGATTATGCTACTCTGCCGCATTTCCCCTAAGGCCATTACCCGCGGCAAAGCATTTACTGCTGGCATCCAAGGCATGTTTTCTCTGTTAGGTGTTGCGTGGTTGAGTAGTACCTTTGTACAGAGCAACAAAGCTGTTTTGCTCGAGTTTATATCAACTTATCTTTCTGAGCCTTGGCAATTTGCTATTATTTTACTTTTTATGGCTGCCATTATGGGTAGCTCTGCTGCCACGATCAAGGCGGTATTTCCATTGGGTATCGCATTAGGCATTCCTCCCAAAATATTATTATTAGCAGCAGCAGCCGTTAATGGTGTCTTTATTATTCCAATTTATCCAACCATGCTGGCTGCTATTAATTTAGATACAACGGGCACTACCCGAATTGGAAAGTTTCTATTTAACCATAGCTTTATGTTACCCGGTTTGGTTTCCATTGCTGGTGCAGTTGGCATTGGCTTTTTATTGGTTTACATGGGTGTGGCTGGTTGATAAGACTTACTGGAGAACCCAGCTTATGTTCGCGGATTTGTAGGAGACACGGCGCGCACTTAGCTGCACGTGAGGATCATCACAGGCTCTGGCGAGCAAATTACCAGCAGAATGTGCGTTATGCAGGAAGGCTATGGTTGAATTGGTTTTTAATCGATTATATAATGGTTACAATTGGATGGTTTATGCTCCTACTTATACTTATAGTAGGTTTACGCTTGGGTGGCATTGCAGTTGGCTTACTTAGTGGATTAGGGGTAGGGCTGTTGGCATGTTGGATACAACCTGCTGCTCCTCCTCATGATTTGATGCTTGTGCAAGCCACCTGGTTTCTTATGATGGCTACATTAGAAACAACCGGTTTTTTCTACTTATTAACAACCAAACTCACTGGTTGCTTGACCAAAGCCAATTACCCTAATCGCCTTTGGATCACCCTCCTTTGCTATGCAGTTGTTTTTTTAACAGGGGATAAAAAATGGTTATATCAATCTATCTATCCGCAAAATAGGCTACATAAAGCACAAGATCGGTTAGCTATTTCTCTTGCGGTTGCTGCACATATGGCATTACTGGTTAGCCCCTTGTCTATATCCGGTATATTGTTGATCCTGGTTGCAGGGAATAATGGGCTACCTATAGCCAATCTGATGGGCATAATGGGTATGATGACAGTTGGCATAACGGTTTTGGGTAGCTTGTTAACAGTCATGATCCCTGATAAATGGCTAAAAAAGTTGTCTTCCTTGCTTCACCACTCTTCCCAAGCTAAAGATGACTGGCAACTGCTATCTTCCTCAAAGGCTAAGGTAAAGTACATCTTTTTGTTTTTACTATTGGCTGAAATATTGTTTTTACTTATAACGCCTGAGGCTAATCAGCTAACGAAGCTTATTGGTATCGAAAAAAGCTTTCCAGTTAGATTTCCTCTGTTTTTTGCTTTAATCATGCTGTCTATGGCAGCGTTGGCCATGTTGTATGGCAGACTAAAGCCGGCTAAAATTTTGCAAACCTATCGATTTGAATTAGGGATTCAACAATTCTTTATCTTTTTGGGTTTGACCTGGTTATTCAAAACGGTAATGATCCATGAAAAGGCCTATTTCCTTAAAGCACTGGATGGAGCGAACCCTGATTATGGTTTCTATTTAGTTGCAGCATTGTATACGCTTTTGATAGACCCATCTATGGTCGTTTGGCTCCTTAGTCCGTTGCTCATAGAACTCCATTGCACGATTATGACCCTAGCTGCATCACTTGTTCTGGTACATAGCTTAGCGCCGGCAGGTTATTGGATAAGGAAGATGCTCAATCCCCATACAAAAAAACAGACTAATTTTATTTGATTATTTATGGACATAAAAAATCTATTTGGACAAATGGACCAAGTTCGAGCGCAAATGGAAAATATGAAAAAGCAGCTGGAACTACTTACAGTGACCAAAGAAACCGGTGCTGGGCTGGTGCAGGTAACGGTGAATGGTGCCAAAAAACTACTTGCCGTTTCTATAGATGAAAGCTTATTGAATAAAACAGATCAGAAAATGGTCCAAGACCTTGTAGTGGGTGCCACCAACTTAGCCTTGGAAGCGGTAGATGATAAGATACAAGAACTCATTCAACAGCATGCAGGGCCATTATAAGCCTGCGACTATAACCCATCGTAATGCGCCAAGTGTGGCGATTGTACTTTTAAACTATAATGGCTTGGCGTTATTGAAACGTTACCTGCCTACCTTATTGCTTTATAGCCATGGCTATCCGGTCATAGTGGTGGATAACGCTTCTACAGATGGTTCGGTAGCCTATCTACAGCGTCATTTCCCAACGGTAAAATGCCTGGTGCATAAGTCAAATTATGGTGTTGCCCAAGGCTATAATTTAGCCCTAAAGGAGATTAAAGCGACTTATTATCTTCTACTTAATAATGATGTACTGGTTACAGCGGGCTGGTTAACAGCGCTGTTAGGCCTTATGGAGGATGATGCTTCTATTGCATGCTGCCAGCCTAAAATCCTTTCTCTTAGATACCCCAATCACTTTGATTATGCGGGAGCAGCTGGTGGATTTATAGATGTCGATGGCTATCCATTTTGCCGAGGAAGAATTTTTAATCACCTTGAAAAAGATCAAGGACAGTATAATGATACAAGGGCTGTTTTTTGGGCCAGTGGAGCCTGTTTACTTGTTCGTGCCAAAGCTTTTCACAGCCTAGGTGGCTTTGATGCCTTATTCTTTGCCCATTTTGAGGAGATTGATTTTTGTTGGCGGGTACATCTTGCTGGCTGGCAAGTCTATTATTGCGCTACTAGTACGGTCTACCATCTAGGAGGGGCTACGCTGGATTATAGCAGCCCTAAAAAAACCTACTTAAATTTTAGGAATAGGCTGATTATGTTGCATAAATACCGTTCTGCTAGTTGGCGCCATACCATACGTAATATATGTCTGGATCTGCTAGCTATTTGTAGAATGTGCGGGCTAGGCAGGTTCAGACATGGATGGGCTATTGTGCAAGCGCAAATAGCTTTTTTTAAACTTAAAAAGCGATGTACTAAGCAGCTTTCGTTGGCTTACTTGCCTAATAGATACAAAGGCAGTATTTTGATTGATTTTTTTATCAAAAAAAAGAGATGCTTTTCTAAAATTGCTGCGCATTTATTTACTTAAGCGTTTTCGGTTACCTGTACAGCCTCTGGTGCCCTAGCCTTACTCCAATTATGGATAGGCATCTATACTTTTCTAAGAGGTGCGTGCTGCATTATAACCCCTTAACCAAAAAAATGCAAAAAATTAATACCAGAAGAAATAATAAAATTATACTTCAACTTCTTACAACGGTCTCAAATTGTCAATAAGCCATTTTCAATCTTTAGCATTATCGTATATTTACCTACTGCTAGCTACAAGTAGCTATTTCTGTTGTTTTAAGTGCTAAAGGTCCATAGCAGTTTGTTTTTCCTTTAACATAATTTACATAATACTTATGTCTTATATACAACGATTTTCTTACACTATGGCTTGCGCCGTTATGCTACCCTGTAGTAGCTACGCTAAAAAAGCTCAAGATAAACAAGTTATTGCTTTGCTAGAGGCAGGTAAAGTGATCAAGCAGCAGCCGATGGGCCAGGTATTAGATAGCCAAGGAAAAAAACAAGAGTTTGATAATCAGGTTTTCTTAGTTACACTAGACAATGGTTTAAAGGCTGTTTTTAAACCTGGGGATATGAGCGCTGCTTGTGCAGAGGTAGCGGCCTATCAAATCTCACGTAAATTAGGCTTCCCGGATAATATCCCGCCTACCATTATCCGAACCATTGCTGATAAAACCGGATCGCTTCAGCTTTTTATAGAAACCTCCATTGATCCATTGGCACCAGGTATCTATGAACAAGCTTTGAAAGAAGTAGACCCTGAATCGTTGGCTAATCTCAAAATTTTTTACTTTGTTTTTGGTCAATGGGATTCCGGGCCTCATAATTTATTGATTTGTAAACACCAGGGAAAAACTTCCTTTATACCGATTGATAATGCAGCTATGCAACACATGCAACATGTCCGATATGGTGAACTGCCCTTTGTGCGAGTGGCATATAGTGGTGCATTAAAAACCAACGATTGGGGCAAGCCTTTTCCTTTTGACCAGGTACAAGAGATCAAACACCCAGCAAAAGCATTAAAGGAAAAGTTGGGCGGTGTATTCCCAGATGATTTTTATAATGGACTGGAAAGGCATAGTAAACAGCCGCTTCGTTATGTTATTTACCAAAATGCACTCTGGAAACAGTATCACGCATTTGATGATAGCTTTGTTAAATCTTATTCAAAATTTTGCCCCAAACAGACAAAGAAAGCGCTAAAAATGGTTACCAAAGAACTATTAAAAAGTTGTTTTCCTATCATAGAAGGCGTAGATTTTGTAACAGACAATTATTTGAATGCGATTTTATCGCGTCGTGATCAAGTCTTGCAGCATTGCGACTAGCCCCTAGGATGGTTTAAACGCCCAGAAGGTCTATAATGTGCTATCCCCCTAAAAAACAAGTAAGCTATGCATGCTAAAAAAGAAGCTAAAGGGTTAAACAACGAGCCACAACAAAAAATAGCTGCTAGAGGTGTACGCATTCCTATTGGCAAATCTAGTGCCAAACAGATGATAGAGGCTGGCTTTTATGCAGATAAAACCGATTATATTGCTAAACTTTTTGAGGATGACGGAACTTATTACTTCTTTATAAGACCGCGTAGGTTTGGTAAATCACTACTCTTAGATACAATAGATCAAATAGCACAAGGCAATAAAGCATTATTTAAAACATGTGCTATTTATACAGATCAAACCTATAAATGGCAAAAATATCCTGTTGTTTGGTTGAATTTCTCGGAATTAGTTTCTAAAGAGCCTGATTTATTGGAAGAAGATCTTAAAAAATACTTTTATAGAGTTGCTCAAACATATAACATAAAAGGCAAGTTGCCTCATCCTACCGGTAAAGATTCTATACAGTCTTATTTTTTAGATTTGTTTAATGAGTTAATGAACTTTCCAGATCATAAAAGTTATGCCAAACAACCTATCATTTTAATCGATGAATATGATAGCCCATTAATTTCTTGTAAAAAAGAGCAGTACGATGATGTTCTTTTTGTGCTTAGTTCATTTTTTAAAGTTTTAAAAGGCCGCCAGAAGGACTGTAAATTTATCTTTGTAACAGGTGTAACCAAATTTCATTTATCTGGACTTACTTCAGGGGCTAACTCAGCAAACGATATATCATTACATGAGGATTATGCAGCGATGTTGGGCTATACAGACGACGATGTTGATCATCTATTCCTTAGCAAGGATATAATTGTTAATCCAGTACTTGAAAAACTTAACAGAAATAAAACACAGGAAGAAAAGTACACATTAAGTCAAGTAAAACCAGCGCTAAAGGATTACTATAATGGTTACTGCTTTACAGCTGATAAAACCATAAGCGTTTATAATCCAGATTCTATATTGAAATTTTTTGATGAGAAAAAATTTGGCCATTATTGGTTTAATAGAGGTAACCCAACTATTCTAGCCTCACAAATGAAGAACGATATCGATAGATTCAATATAGATTGGGATAAAGATAAATTTGTAATGAGCGGGCCATCATTTGAATATCTTGCAAGCGGTCTTCATCAAATACCTATACTTCCCCTAATGTACCAAACAGGTTATCTTACACTAGATCCTGATGGGTTTAAAGAGGACACACGAGAAGAAAAAAACACAACCGACTACTATTTAAAATTTCCTAATCAGGAAGTAAAATCTGCTTTAAAGCTTATATTATCTGATTTTATAGCTCAAAAGCAACAAGAAACAGGAAGGGTATATAGTACTTCGATCCTTGATAGCTTAAGAAATAAGCAATGGTCTAATTTTCTAACTATATTCGAATGATTGGTTAACTAAAGCAGCAAATAACCTGTTTTAGATAAAACAGAAAAAGTTTCAACGGCTGTATTTATTCCTCAATGGTGCGTTTCATGCAACACAAAGCATGCAAACTAGTGCTGAATCCGATAGTGGGGTAGGCCGGACAGATATCGTTATGGAGGATCATAGAAATGGCAAAAGAGCGGTTTATATCTTTGAGTTAAAAATAGATAAACCAGCGTTGGATGCTTTAAAGCAAATACACACTAAAGAATTATAGCATTCAAATATGGTGCATGTAGAAAAAGTACTCATAGGGCTAACTTGTGATGCTGCAAAACTTAATATTACACAAGCAGTTGTTGAAGTACATCAACGGGATGAGCAAGATAATTTTAAGGATGTTTTTCGTAGACATTTTACAGTTGGCCAATCTGGTTACTTTAAAGAAGCAACAAGCCAATAGCCAAAAGACCTTCTGCGAAACTTATTTCTAATGGCCATTTTGGTGTCTAAGGTTGTCTATGCTCCTCAAATACATGTAAGCCTTCCTGCATAACTCCAGTTCTGCTGGTAATTTGCTCGTCAAGCCGGTGCTCAAACCCTCACGTACACTAGGTACGCTCCGGTTTTCCGCTCCGTTTCTCCTACAAATTCCAGAGCATAAGCTGGGTTCTGCAGGAAGGCTCTAGTATTCTGCGGTGCGCGACTGCGCTTTTCCTAAAAATTGCTCATCACAAATTAAGCTTCGCAGAAGGTCTAAAGATTTCAAGAGCAGATTTAATAGACAGCAAATGGAGAAAAATTTATGATACCACTTAACGACTACACTTTTATATATTTTATTGGTATTGGTGGCATAGGCATGAGTGGCTTGGCACGGTTGCTAGCCAAGCAAGGTTACCAGGTTTTTGGGTATGATCACCATCCATCTGCTATTGTTGGCACTCAGAGAAGAAGGCATTTCGATAAGCTGCGATGATGAGCCGGCTGCTATTCCTGCAATGGTTTGTAAACACCCTGACCAGACGTTGGTAATTTATACACCAGCCATTCCTACCGATAGTGCCATTTTAAATTTTTTTAAAAAAGGTGGTTATACCATCCAATCACTGCAGCCATATTAAGCATGCTTCTAGCCAATTACTACAGTAGCAGTGGCAGGTACCCATGGTAAAACCACTACCTCAGCTATGATCGCCCATATACTCTACCAAAGCAATAAGCCCATAGTCGCTCTGGTAGGCGGCATCATCCATCGATATGATACCAACCTATTAGCGAATGCCCCCTTGAATGAGGTAGCACTCATGGTAGCAGAAGCTGACGAATTTAATAGATCTTTTCTCCATCTTCAACCAAGCTATAGCATTGTAACAGCTGCTGATGCAGACCACCCTGAAACCTACAGTACACCGCTAGATATGGAGGAGGGATTCATACAATTTATCCAAAAAAACCAGAAAAAGTTGATTATCAGCAGGTGCTGCCTCCGATTAAAGGTAAGCAAGTATGCGCATCGATCTTTTAAGACCTATGGATTAGACGGAGGTGATATCCTACCAGCTAACGTAGTTCATGGCCTCCATCAAACTACTTTTGACTATGTAGGCTGTGGTATAACCATGGCTAACCTGGTTTTGCCTATGCCAGGCCTGCACAACATTGAAAATGCCTTAGCCGCTATTACGATTTGTTTGGAACTAGGTATAACAGAGCACCAAGTGCGTAGCGCTATGGCCAGTTTTCCTGGTATAAAAAGACGTTTTTCTTTGGCTTATAACCAAGAAAAATATCTACTTATAGATGACTATGCGCACCATCCTGTAGAAATCAGTGCTTTGCTTACCTCGATTAAAAAGCTCTATCCTACCAGTGTCATAACAGCTATTTTTCAACCCCATCTTTTTTCACGTACCAAGGCTTTTTATAAAGCATTTGCCACTAGTTTAAGTTTGGCAGATCAGATTTTTATATTGCCGATCTACCCAGCCAGAGAAGCACCCATGCCAGGTGTTACAGCCGCTCTTATTTTTGACGCACTCAACTGTAAACAAAAATGGTTGGTGACCATGGATAATTTACTCAGCAACCTAACAGCTACTTGCTGGGACACCAGTAAACATCAAGTGATACTCACCATTGGTGCAGGGGATATAGGGGAAAAGGTTTCAGCTATAGCTGAAACCTTAAAAGGGGTTTACCAGTAGAATGCGAGTTATGCAGTAGACCTTCTGCCAAACCTATACATCTAGTATTCTGCGGTGCTCGACTGCGCTTTTCCTAAAAATTGCTCATCACAAATAAGTTTCGCAGAAGGTCTAGAAGTCTGGGCTAATGGTACAATGGATAGGCGTCTATATGCTCGACAAAGGAGGCTAATGCCTTGGCCAGATATTTTAAAAATCCGCCCCCTATGGAGCCGTCTATAATACGGTGGTCATAGGTATGGGATAAAAATAGCTCGCTACGAATGGCTATGGTCTCCTTTCCGCCAATAGAAACCACTGCTGGGCGTTTTTCAATAAGGCCCAAGGCAAGAATAGCTACCTGGGGCTGGACAATAATAGGGGTCCCCATTAAGTTGTCAAAGCAACCGATATTAGAAATAGTATAACCAGCACCGGTTAAGGCATCTGGCGCAATGGTACCGCTACGGGCTTTATGAATCAAAGCATCGATCGCCTGCGCCAATGCAACCAAGCCAAGCTTGTCTACTTGTTTGACTACAGGAACCAATAAATTACCATTGGGTAACGCTACCGCAAAACCTATATTGACAGACTTACGTTTAATAATCTTATCGCCCAAAACTACCGCATTGAGCAATGGAAATAATTGTAAAGCACGTGCAATCACTGCCATAAAAATAGGGTTATAGGTCAATGTAATCCCATGTTTTTCTTTAAAAGCATCCTTGTGTTGATTGCGCCAAGCAACCAGTTCAGTTACATCAGCACGTATAAAAGAGGTAACATGAGGTGCTATTTTCTTAGACTGGACCATGCGATCAGCAATTAACTTTCTCACACGATCCATTTGGACTACCTGATCCCCCTCTAATGGGGTCACGGTTTCGTAAAATAGATGATTTTCTCTCGTATCGGTGTTAGCCGAT
Source organism: Microvelia longipes (assembly GCA_018340805.1). Lineage (NCBI taxonomy): Eukaryota > Metazoa > Arthropoda > Insecta > Hemiptera > Veliidae > Microvelia > Microvelia longipes. The sequence continues at coordinate 240,889 of JACMZG010001899.1, read as the reverse complement.
AGACGCTTGTCTAAATAAGCCAAAAGTGCTTCCTTAGTCACCCGACGATCTTTTGTGGATCCGCCTAATTTAGCTAATTCATCTGACCCAATAGCATGCGCTTGGGCAATATGCTTGACCAAAGGGCTTAATTTCATTTTGTGGCAAGGCTTTAGCGGAAAAGCATCCGTTTTTAGATCGTATAATGGGCTAGCATCAGCAAAAGTGGGCTTCCCGCTCAGACTAGATTTGTCATCTTTTTCAGCTGATACAGCTAGATCATCTCCCTCTAACAAAGCAATCGGCATGCCAATTGCCACCACCTGGCCTTTGTTCACTAATAATTTTTTAATTTTTCCAGAATAAGGGACAGGAATCTCAGCATCCACTTTATCGGTAGCAACTTCCAACAGAGGCGCACCTTCGACAACTCTATCTCCCTCCTGTATGCACCAGTTCAATACTACCGCTTCCATCACACTTTCACCCATCTTAGGTAAGTAAAGCGTTATTAAAGACATATTGAGGGTTCTTAAAGTGAACGATTGTCTTGAGCAGTACCACGCAACGAAGAAGATATATATGCGATCAACTCATTACATAATTGGGTAAGCTTTGTTTGCTCTGGTCCACTAGGTATAGCCTCTATAGACTCCTTTATCATTGTCAATGCGTTACTAAGTTGATTTCGTTGATGTCGTGTCATCTGATGTCCTGTATAGGTCTTCTGGACCTTTGTTTTTATATGGTTGAGTTGCTGAGATGCTTTTGCAAAATCTTTTTGGCAACTTTCTTCACCGATCACATCGCCCTGGTCATCTATTTTTTTTCGTTTGCCTGTAATGTATGCGGTGGCGTCATCCACACAATTGAGCACATCATCATGTGAACAGATGACATCCGTATGCTCTGCGTTACATGAAGCAACCGAAAACAGCAAAAAACATAATAAGACCCAGTATTTGCTGCAACCGATCAATCTAAACATAGCCAATCATTATTTATGCAGAACTAAGGGCCAATACTGGATTAATAAGCCAATAAATCACCAAATAATAAATGATCACACCCAATAGCTCTACAGTGGTATTAATAGCAGGATTAGCTGCTACTGCAGGATCCCCATTAAAATACTTAGCTGCCAACGGAAAAGCGGCTCCTATAAAGGCAGAAAAAATAACTTGTAAAACAATACTTAATGCTACTACAAACATCACAGTGTAGTTCCTATTAGGCTCTGCATCGAGGCTAGAAGTTAAGAACACTTTAATATAAGCAAGAAAAAATAAAACAGAAGCCAGCATAATGGCAATCCTGAGTTCTTTTAAAATAATCCTAACCCAATCAGATAACGTAACCTGGCCTCGATTCAATGCTTGTAATACGACCGAAGCCACTTGACTGCCTACATTACCTCCGGTATCTGTAATCATACTCAAATAAAAAATAAGATTAAAAGGGGTAAAAAAGGCACTTTTAGCATGTGTGAAAGAGTGGCCAACAATGCTGGCCATAAATACTACTACGATCCATTTGATTCTTTTTTTAAGATGCTGTACGCAAGAAACTTTTAGATAATCAGGGGCATCTTCTTCTGAAGTAATACCCATAAATTTATCCATATCCTCAACTTGCTCTGCCCTGATGATAGCTATGGCATCGTCGTAGCTTACAATACCCACGATTTGCTCTTCTTGATTTAAGATAGGAATGGCTACCAAGTCGTATTGTTCAATTTTTTTAGCAACTACTTCTTGGTCTTCATCCACCATAGCATATACAAAATTTACATTGAGTATCGTTTCTATCTTATCTTTAGGCGAACACATTACCAAATTTTTTAAAGAAATAAAACCAACGAGTTTCATTTTCTCATCTACTACATAGATGTAATAAAGCATTTTTTTAGAGGGGGCATCTTCGCGAATTTTTGCAATAGCTTCTTCTACTGTCATAGAATTTAAAACCGTAGCAAAGTCGGTATTCATAATGCCCCCTGCCGTATCTGGTAAATAGGCATTGAGCATAATCACATCTTCGCGAACCTTTCTGCTTAAATAAGGCAATAAGTGGGCGTGTTCTTTATTGCTTAAACGTTGATAAAAATCTACCCGCAAGTCAGAAGGCATGCAAGAGAAAATCTTTGCGAAAGTACTTTTGGGCGTAGTATAATAGAGCTGCATCTGCAACTCATTATCATTAAATAAGGCAAATATTTCGCCTTGTCGTGGAATAGATAACGAGCTAAATACCTTCATAACCAGGTCATATGATTGCTTTTCTAAGAAATCAGCTGCCTCTATCGGTGATGCACGCTCCAAACAATAGGCCAACCGTTTCTCCTGCTGCTGTTTGAGTAAACGCATCCACTTAAAAAACTTATTTTCTCCTTTTAGTTTCATAATCATAGCTTTTTGGGTTCTATATGGTACAACAATGCTTGACCACCTAGATGAGAAAACAGATTTGTAAAAACCATGAAGGTGCAAGAGCAGCCAAAGGTTTTACATCATAAACAAGAAAGATAAAGTAATCAGACCAAAAAAATAGCCTCCTCATATTCTAACCACAAATAGCGCTAAGAAGCCTGCCGGGAGGCAGGTAAAGTTAAGAGAATCTGAAATAAATTGCCAATAACTAGGTCTAAATCTACACCAATTATATATTATAGATTGTGCATTAGTCTTCCTACATAACCCGTACTCTGCTGGTAATTTGCTCGCCAGATCCGGTGCTTAAATCCTCATGTACAGCTAGTGCGCTCTGGTTCCCACGCCCCCTGTCTCCTATAAATCTGCGCCCATAAGCCAGTTATCTAAGCCGTTTATTATTTGGTTTAATAGATTAAAGAAAATATATTTGTTTGCCTTAATTGATTTAAACTTATTTAAAGCTAATGAAATCTAAAAATATAGTACTTTTTTTGACCATTGTTACTACTGTATTCTCACTTTATTACCTAGCTTTTAGCTTTGTAGATTACCGGGTGCAACGCCAGGCGGAACAGCAAGCAAAAGATGCACAAGGGAAAGTAGATTTTGATAAAAGTCAGGCTTATCTGATGAACATATGGAAAAAACCTGTTTGTAACTTTTTTGGATCTGCTTACACTTATGAAGAGGTAAAAGACCGCTCATTGAAGCTAGGGTTGGACCTTCAAGGTGGCATGCATGTAACCATGGAGCTTGTACCTGTAGAACTTGTAAAAGGGTTGGCCTCCCACCATACAGATCCACATTTTTTAGAGGCCCTCAAGTTGGCACAACAGCAACGCGATAAAGGGCAGTCAACTGCTTTTTCAAAATTATTTTTAGCAGCTTATAGAAAACTGGCTCCAAGCGGCGATTTAAATGCCATTTTTACGACTATTCACGGACAATCTTCTGCCTTAGCTAGCGACAATGACATCGCAAAAGCTATTGACCAGGCGATTGCAAATGCAATAGATTGTTCGCTTACCGTTATAGGATCTAGGTTAGACCGTTTTGGCGCTACACAAACGACTATTCAAAAGTTACCTGGGAGTGAGAGAATTCAAATAGCCTTACCAGGGGTTACTAACCCGCAACGGGTTAGAAAATTGTTGCAAGGCGTAGCGCAGTTGCGCTTCTGGACAGTAGAAGAAGCCGATACATATAGCTCGGCGCTAGAAGCGGTCAATAACTTTTTGCTTAACGAAGAAAAAGCAGCCATAGTAGCAACCCTTCCCTCAGGGCTCACAGAAGAGGAAAAAAACCAACGTATGCCAAAAGATTCTATCCTCAAAAGGCTTTGTAAATATCGTTTCCCTTATACCTTGGCCTATGCACCTGAGGAAATGAACCAAGTAGAGGCCCTGCTACATAGCCAAACAGTTAAACCATTGTTGCCTAAAGGAATTAGTTGGATGTGGGGTAAAAAAGCAGAAATCTTAAGTGATGGTACCAAAGCAGTGGTCCTTTATGCCATTAAACCATCCAAAGGGAATAAACCACTTTTGGACGGAGCTATTATTACACAGGCAGACCAAGTGTTTACTGAAAATGGTCAGCCAGCTGTGAGCGTACAGATGAATCAAAAAGGGGCACGTATCTGGAAACGCATTACGGCAGAACATATTGGCAAGCGTATCGCTATAGCTTTAGATGATCGCGTTTATTCGGCGCCACTCGTTCATCAAGAAATTCCAAATGGTTATTCCCAGATAACCGGCCATTTTAGCCTAGAGGAAGCCAAAGACCTAGCCAGTGTCCTACAAACCGGTTCTTTACCAGCACCACTTAAGATTGTTGAAGAAGTTATTATGGGGCCAAGTCTTGGTAAAATGGCTCAAAACCAAGGACTTATGGCGACGGCAATAGGCTTAGGGCTGGTATTGCTTTTTATGGTGCTCTATTATGCCAAAGGAGGTATAATAGCCGATATAGCGCTCATATTGAATTTGTTATTTATTGTGGCCATTTTGGCACAATTGGATGCTACCTTAACCTTACCCGGGATTGCTGGACTGGTCCTTACCATTGGTATGTCTATCGATGCCAATGTGCTGATATTTGAAAGAATACGAGAGGAATTATCCAAGCAAGTACACATTAAAGAGGCTATTTGTCGTGGTTATGCCAAATCATACAGTTCCATTATTGATGCCAATATTACCACCTTTCTTGCTGGGATCATACTCTATTATTTGGGACAGGGACCTGTTCGCGGCTTTGCCCTGGTCTTAATGATTGGCATCGTGAGTTCTGTTTTTGCTTCTATCTTTATTACACGGTTAATCTTTTCTTTCTTTATCGATAACTACCATAAACCAAAGTTAACCTTTTCCTATTCAGCCATGCCTGTATTGCTTAAAAATGTGCAGTTTGATTTTATCAAAAATCGTTACCGTTTTTATGCATGTTCTTTCTTGTTTATAGCTGCGGGTGCTTTCTGTTTTTACCGATATAAAGGACTCACCTTAGGGGTCGATTTTTCTGGTGGCCGCTCGTACACCCTCCATTTTTCTCAACCTGTCGACGCTTCTTTACTCAAGGAAGGCCTATCTAGCAAATTTAAAAAGGGAGTAGAGGTACGTAGCTATGGTGCCAATAATGTCATGCAAATTACTACAAGCTATCTGAGCAATGAAGATGTGACTGCTTCTGATGCAACAGTGCGCAATAAACTGGTTGCTGCATTAAAAGACTTAACGCAGTTTAAAGAAAACAACGCATCTTTAACCGATGATTCTTTTAGTATTACAAGTACCACTAAAATAGGGGCTACGGTAGCACACGATGTCCAGAAAAGTGCAAAAAAAGCAATCTTACTTGCTATACTAGGCATATTTTTTTACATTGCCATTCGCTTTAGAAGATGGGAATTTGGCTTAGCAGCTGTATTGGCACTTGTACATGATGCTTTAACAGTTGTGGCTGGATTTTGTATTGCACGCGGATTTGGTCTCAATTACGAAGTAAATGAAGTATTTGTAGCGGCCATGCTTACAGTTATTGGCTATTCTATAAACGATACAGTAGTTATTTTTGACCGTATAAGAGAAAAATTGGTTCATAAAGCTACGGGTCTGACTACACCCACCATTAATGATGCGATTAAAGAGACCCTTAGCAGGACTATTATTACCTCTTTTACAACCTTATTGGCTGTCTTTATGCTTTTCTTTTTTGGAGGAGAAGCATTGCGTAGCTTTTCTTTTGCATTATTGGTAGGTATGTTGTTTGGTACCTATTCTTCTATCTGCATTGCAGCCCCTCTTTTAGCAGATTTCAGCAGTAAACAGTCTACCGCTAAACAGTAGATACTAGACCTTCTGTGAAACTTATTTGTGATGAGCATTTTTAGGAGAAGCGTAGTTGAGCACCGCAGAATACTAGATGTATTTGAGGAGTATAGACAAGCTTAGACACCAAAATTGCCATTAGAAATAAGTTTCGCAGAAGGTCTACTGAATCGACTAGACTTTAGACCTTAAACGTCTTTTCTCCAAAACCCAGCTTATGCTGTGGCATTATAACTAAACTAAACTAAACTAAACTAAACAAGATGTTTCTATGAAAATGAAACAAGTTATTCCTATTTATATGGTCCTAAATGGACTTGGCTCAATCGTTCCAACTGTTCTACTCGTTGCCTTTTCGCTCACTTTGTTTGGCAATGATAGAAGGGGTATTTCTGCAGCTTGTTTGGAGCCAGCTAGTTTATTAGGGATTGGCTGTGCTGGGCTGGTAGGCGGTTTTTTTCTCAAGCGTTTTACCGCCTACACCATAGGCGTAGGTGCACTTTTATGTACAACATTGACCTTATTAGCCCTATCAATATATGGTGAGTTTAATCTACAAAGCTGTACCATTACATTATGGATACTGGCCTGTATTATGAGTATTGAGCATTCAAATGGCCTTGCCTTTATTAATAGACACATAGGAGCGCGTGAAAAGCCTTTCTTTTTTTCTATGTTTCAAATTTTTTTACAGTGTTTTAATGTCTTAGCACCTATAGCAACGAAAAACCTATTGGCCATGATCGGGTTAAAAATGCTTTTATGGCTTTGTGGGCTGATCTACCTTTTGCGTATACTCCCCTGGCAGCTATTCCGCACCATGGATGTGGGGGTTAAAGAGCGCTCAGTACAGCCATTTGGTATGCTGACTGGATTCAAAGAAATTGTTAAAAATCATGGACTTTTTCGCATGACAAGTTTTCGTTTGGTTACCTATATAGCTACAATAGCTTATACGGTCAGTTTACCCATTTTGGTAGCTAGCATGGCCAATGGGGACGAAGCACTCAATGCACAGTGGTACAGTTATAGCATGAGTATGATAAATCTAGGCTTTATTTTAAGTGGCATATGTGGCTCATGGGTCTTAAAAAGCAAACCAAAATGGATTACTTGTTTTTTTAACATTAGCCCTATCCTTATTGTATGCGCTGCGATTATGGCTTTCTACGTCCGGCAACCATGCTACCTTCAGATGACTGCATTACTTTATGGTGTAGGACTTTATTTAAGCAGAACAGCCATTGCTATTATAGGTCAAGCTTTGACTAAAAAAGATAAGTTGGCGCATGTTATTTTAGTAGGGGATGCAGTAGTAAAATCTTTTGCCTGTGGCGTTGGTTCTCTTGTACGATTTTGTATTTTATTGCCCCCTGTATGGGGTGTAGCCCCCCCATTTATAGGGTTTGTCTTATGTTCTTTGTTTTCACTTTTCATGATCAAGCCCATTACCAAAATATATTTGACCTCTTTGTGCAAAGAAAAGCAATAACCTACTCCTGTAGCCCATTATTTCTAATAAACTGAATGGCCAACTCTAACCCTCTATGGTCTATCGAATGGGCAAGATGGTCTAGTTTATGTCCGCTACATGGCACATTATGGTCAGATAAATACTGCACCGCATGATCCATAGCCTCTACAGCTACTACCGTGTCCAGGGTACCATGAACCAAACAAATAGGGGTAGCGCTATTGATGCACTGTGGCGGAGCAATCAATAGCCCAGAAAAACCAACTGTACAGAAGAAAGGAAGCGGCTGTATAAGGGTCAAGTAGATGGCCATCATCGCTCCTTGTGAGAAGCCGATAACAATGGTCTCTTTATTCGTCAAATTAAGTGCCCCTTGTTTTTGTTTGATGATGTGCGTAACCGCGGCCACATTGCTGCCTAGTAGCCTTTTCATTACGTAGGGCGTTCGGTCTTGTAAGCTAAACCATTGCCGTCCATGAGAGGCCATATCATAGGGTTCTACTCCATGTGGGGCCATGAAATGGCAATCTGGCAAGTCATCTTTGATGTATGGGACCAATTTGATTAAATCATGGCCATTAGAACCGACACCATGCAACAATACTACTAACTTTTTCGCTGGCAATACTTTACTATGTACTTCAGGATGTATTAAATTACCCATTATTAATTTGCTCTTAATTAATCAAAAAGTAATGTATCTATTCACAACACTGGCTAGTAAGGCATTTTTGTTGATAAAAAAGTAAGAAAAAATCAAGCCCTGAGTAAAAAATTGCCGGGAGCCGCTACTGCAGATGGAAAAACAGAAGCCGCCCGCTGCGCGGGCTTGAAAGGAAGCTGTTTTTCCAAATCATCTGCAGCTGCTGCTTTCTAAATCGCAATTTTTTACAAGGGGGCCTTTTTTTTACGTCTGCTCTGCCACAGTGGTGAATAGATACAAGTAATGGACTTTCTGCAGAACCCAGCTTATTTCCCATTAATATTATGAATAAAGCAACAGTTGATAAGATTTTTGAGACTTTAAGCGATAAAAATCAAAAACCTACAACAGAACTCATCTACAAAAATGAGTTTACCTTATTAATAGCCGTAATACTCTCTGCACGAGCTACTGATACATCTGTAAATATAGCAACAAAACCTTTATTTGAAAGATATGATACGCCAAAGAAGATGGTATGCCTTGGCGAAGTAGGATTAAAAAAGTATATACAATCAATTGGGCTATTTAATCATAAAGCCAAAAACATTATCTCTCTGTCTAAGCTATTAATAGCCCATTATGATAGCCGTATCCCCAATGACTTTCACGCACTTTTGCAATTACCGGGTGTAGGCAGAAAAACAGCCAATGTTGTTTTAAATTGTTTGTTTAATGAGCCAACTATTGCGGTGGATACGCACGTATTTAGGGTTGCCAAAAGAATGGGGCTAGCCAAGGGTACAACACCAGCAAAAGTAGAACAAGAGCTATTAGCGGTCATAGACAAAAAGTGGCACAGATATGCCCATCATTGGCTTATACTACATGGTAGATATATATGCAAAGCGAGAAAACCCAACTGTGCGCTTTGCCCCATTAAAGGATATTGTGGGTACTATAAAGAAAGCTGTAAAAAACTTCTTACATAACCTAGCTTAATACAATATCACGCTAGTCATCCAACTTTAAAACAGCCATAAAAGCTTCTTGGGGAATTTCTACCGAGCCTACTTGTCTCATACGTTTTTTGCCTTTTTTCTGTTTTTCTAACAATTTTCTTTTTCGTGAAATATCACCTCCATAACATTTGGCAATCACATTTTTTCGGAGAGACTTTACCGTTTCTCGGGCAATGATTTTTGTACCAATGGCTGCTTGAATGCTCACTTCAAACATATGTCTAGGAATGATTTCCTTGAGTTTTTTGCATAAGACTTTACCCCGTTCATAGGCATTTGACCTATGTACAATAGCCGAAAGCGCATCTACTTTTTCATTATGTAATAAGATATCTAATTTTACCAGATCTGAATTAGCAAACCTAGATAGCTCATAATCTAACGAAGCATAGCCACGTGAAATGGTTTTGAGTTTATCAAAAAAATCAAAAACCACTTCTGCTAAAGGTAGTTCAAAAGTAAGTTCTACACGGTCAGCTGTTAAGTAAATTTGATTTTTAAAAATCCCTCTTCTATCCATACAAAGTTTCATAATGGCACCCACAAATTCTGATTTTGTGATAATTTGTGCTTTAATCAAGGGTTCTTCGATCCGATCAATCGTATTAGGGTCGGGCATATCTGCAGGTGCTTGCACATGTAGCAATTGCCCTTTTTGATCTATGACATGAAACTGTACCGAGGGTACGGTAGTAATAATAGTGATATTAAATTCTTTTTCTAGCCGTTCTTGTATAATCTCCATATGGAGCATGCCTAAGAATCCACATCGAAAGCCAAACCCCAAAGCAGCAGAACTCTCTGGCTCCCAGATTAATGAAGCATCATTTAATTTTAGCTTCTCCATAGAGTCTCTTAATGCCTCATATTCTGTCGTATCTACTGGATAAATGCCAGCAAAAACCATAGGTTTGACTTCTTCAAATCCCTTAATCATCTCTCCTAATGGACGCCCAGCCTTATCAACATGGGTAACGGTATCTCCCACCTTTACTTCGCTTGCATTTTTAATTCCGGCAATCATATACCCTACATGACCCGCTTCTAGGGCGGGTTGGGGTATCTGTTGTAACTTCAAAATACCAACCTCTTCGACTTTATAACTTAGCCCGGTACTAATACATTGAATCTGATCTCCAGGCTTAATAACTCCATTAAAAATTCTACAATAGACCTCTACGCCACGAAAAGTATTGTACAACGAATCAAAAATCATAGCCTGCAGCGGCAGCTGCTGGTTGCCTGTAGGCGCCGGTATACGGTCTACAATAGCTTGGAGTATAGCATCAATACCAATGCCTTGCTTAGCGCTAGCAGAGAGAATACCTTCTCGGTCACATCCTATCAGCTCTACGATTTGGTCTTTTACCTCTTCGGGCATCGCTCCTGGTAAATCAATCTTATTCAAGACAGGAATAATGGTCAAATTTTGCTCTAGGGCTAGGTAGAGATTGGAAATGGTCTGCGCTTCTACCCCCTGTGCGGCATCAACCACCAGTAGTGCTCCCTCGCATGCAGCAATAGAACGAGAAACCTCATAGGTAAAATCTACATGTCCGGGTGTATCAATTAAGTTGAGCAGGTAGGATTGGCCGTCGTATGCATATGCCATTTGGATCGCATGGCTTTTAATCGTGATACCACGTTCGCGTTCTAAATCCATGTTATCGAGTACTTGATTTTTTTGATCACGTACCCCAATGGTCTTAGTGGCTTCTAATAAACGATCTGCCAAGGTGCTTTTGCCATGGTCAATATGTGCAATGATGCAAAAATTTCGAATGTTTTTCATTAAAATTGGTTAAGTGAAGCGTAACAAGGTTTGGTCTACCCTCGCCTTTACCACTTACTAGACTTCCTGCATAATTTGCATTCTGCTGGTAATTCGCTCGAGAGAGCCGGTGCTTAAATCCTCACGTACAACTAGTACGCTCAGATTCCAGCGCTCCGTGTCTCCTACAAATTCCTCAGCATAAACTGGGCTCTGCAGGAAGTCTCTAGTACGCTCGGATTCTAGCGCTCTGTGTCTCCTACAAATCCGTGAGCATAAGCTGGATTTTGCAGAAAGCCTACGGTACTGCAAGGTACGGAATTCCAAAAATAATATTATCTTTGCATTAACGTTTATTCTAAATTTTTTCTAACCAGTCATGCATAACTTAATAAAATATGTTGAGGCGGCCTGTAATCCTCAACCACTCCGCACGTTTCCCTCTTTTAAGGCTGGGGATACCATTAATGTCCATGTAAAAATACAAGAAGGGAATAAAGTTCGCATTCAACAATTTCAAGGCGCGGTTATTCAACGCAAGAACCCTAATACCAATGGAGAAACCTTTACAGTGCGTAAAGTCTCTAAGGAGATAGGAGTGGAGCGCATTTTCCCTTTGCTTTGCCCTAATATTGAGAAAATAGAAGTAAAAAGAAAGGGTCGTGTACGTAGGGCTAGAATTTATTACCTACGAGGCAAGCAAGGTAAAGCTGCACGCATTAAAGAGCTTAGATAACGCGGTTTCTTATTTACTTTTTATTTTTATTTGTAATACTTTTTGGCGTCTTCCGTTTCTAACGTCGTTAGTTCATTAAGTAGTAGACCTTCTTTGAAACCTATTTGTGATGCGCCATTTTTAGGAAAAGGGCAGTCGAGCACCGCAGAATACTTAGACTTTCTGCGGAACCCAGCTTATGCTGCGGAATTTGTAGGAGACACGGAGCGGAAAACCGGAGCGTACTAGTTGTACGTGAGGATTTAAGCACGGCTCTGGTGAGCAAATTACCAGCAGAAGTAGAGTTCCCCTAGGAAGAGTCTTACATGTATTTGAGGAACATAGACAAGCTTAGACAGCAAAATTGCCATTAGAAATAGGTTTCAAAGAAGGTTTAATTATTTTTAGATAAGCTTAGTGACACATTCATAGTAAATTTCTATATATTTGCTTTAATAAACCAGTTACTTGGCCGCCTCCTTAGCTCAACTGGCAGAGCAACTGATTTGTAATCAGTAGGTTGCTGGTTCGATTCCGGCAGGGGGCACTTATTTCCCTTTTCTTTTTTGTTTTACTCTTTTATTCTTAATTCCATAGCATTAGCCTAGCTTTAAGTTCCTCTGCTGCATAATCCTTTAATCCGAATCCGAAAAATAATAAAGTGTTGTTTTTTGCCATTACGCTACATGGAGGTCTACTGCCTCTTTTTTCTCTAAAAAACATGTTGAGATGGTAGCTTACTTTGTAATCCTATAGCGGTTTTTATTATATTTTTACTTGATTTATAGATTTTTTTTGTAATTTCATAGAAATCAAAACTAAGTAAATCTGTTATCGTTTATCAACACTTTAATTTTATTCAATGTATCATTCTTTACAGTCGATAAGGTATAGGTTTTATAGCCATCGTCTATCTGTTTTTTGTGTTTATCTATTTTTGGCATGCGTTATATGCAGTTGTAGTAAGGGGCTGGGTGCTAATTGTGTAAATCAAATTAATGGTTTGGGTACTGGGAAACAATGTGAAGGTCTTGTAGGCATAAATGATATGAACGGCCCATTATATCACCAAACGAAAGAGGAAAACCAAAGGTGTAGATGTACACAAACGCTAGATTACCTGGAAATGAAATTAACTTCAGCCTTAATAAGGCATAATCATCCTATCACATATAATCTTAAAAAAAATACCAGAATTCACAATCAACATCATAAATTTCCATCCATAGATAAGTCAATACATGAGTGCAATAATTGTATCGGCCAACGGCTTCATATTGCGAGGCTTTATGAGTTATGTCGGTATGCATTAGAACTTGTTAATGGGCATCCCCACCTACATTACCAAGCCCAGCCAGAAAAAAAAGCTGAATCCGATGCAAATATGCAATGGGCTAAAAACGAAAGTATGTTGGAAACTTTTTTAGGGATCGTAGATTGGATTGATGCAAAAAAATCGAAATCTGAATTAGATTTAGGTTTAATTCGTCTTATTAAAGAAATGGTAAAATTTACAGATGAACAGGGTAAGACCGCATGCGACTATGCAAAACAGGATAACAACATAGACTTTGAAACAAAGTATAACAAAGTACTAGAGAATTGTTGTACAATAGTGCCTGATGCTACAAATAAAGGTCCTTTCCAATGTGACATATGTTGTGCAAGCTTTTGCCACGCCAAAGGGAAAGCAGATCATCAAAACGTACATAAGGATGCATATCAAGAAGTGTTTTCATGTAAAACTTCTGAAAAAGAATTAAATAAAAGAGTTCAGTTTTCTAACCAAAAGGAATTGTCACGTCATAGAAGATTGTACCACGGAAAAGAGCGCGAATGCCAATGCACCATTTGTTTTAGAGGATTTAGCAGTAAAAAAGAACTAAAGAGACACTATAAAAGGATACACAAGTGTAAAAGGCTGTTCGCATGTGGCCTGTGTGGCTGTGGCTTCAAAAGCTGCCAAACTTTACATGATCACAAAAAGACTCAGGCCCACAAGGATAAGTCGCATCAAAGACAACCAAATATAAAAAAGCAATATTGGCAACCATGGAGATAACCGCCTTACAATAACCTAGCCCATAGTAAGCATATATTTTTATATCGATTCTTTTTTGTTAAATTTGGTTTTCCTTGCAGCTAGTCGTAGACTACGGTAGAAGTATCCAAATACAGGATATAATCATCAAAAGGATTTCATTTTTTTACATTGATCATAAATAACAGAATATGAAGGTAATAGAGATTTTAGGGTATAAAAGAGCAAATCTCGGTAAAGCTGAGTCTAAAAAGCTAAGGATAGCTGCACAAGTACCAGGCGTACTATATGGCGGAGCGCAGCAAATACATTTCCATGTACCTATGGTGCTCTTACGTGATTTGGTTTACACACCTCAGGCCCATTTTGTAGACTTAAATATTGAAGGTTCTATTTATAGATGTATTTTACAGGAGATGCAATTTCATCCTGTTAGTGAAATGATGCTACATGTAGACTTTTTGCAGATCTTTGATGATAAAAAAATCAAAATGCAGATCCCTACCGAATTTGTTGGTAAGGCTATAGGTGTGGCTAAGGGAGGGGTACTCTCCAAAAAACAGAGAAAATTGCCCATTGCTGCCTATCCTAAGGATATGCCCTCAATGGTTAATATTGATGTTTCTGGGCTTGACTTGGGGCAAATTGTACGTGTGCACCAAATTCCAGTTGAAGATTATACAATTTTGGCATTGCCTAATACGCCAGTTGCCTCTATCGAGATTCCGAGGGCATTGCGTAGTGCAGCTAGTAAAGAGGAAAAAAAGGCTAAAAAGTAGCAACCATTGTTTTGTACCATAGCCATGCCGCTGAGTAGGCTTTCTGCAAAGCCCAGCTTATGCGCGCGGATTTGCACGAAGCGTTAGAATCCGGAGCCTACCTAGCTGTACATGGGGATTTAACCACCGGATCGATAAGCAAATTACCAGCAGAATGCGCGTTATGCAGGAAGTCTAACAAATACAAGAGATATGAAGTTGTTGGTGGTTGGATTAGGCAATGTGGGCGCCCAGTATGTTTATACCAGGCATAATATAGGTTTTTTGGTAGTGGACCATCTAGCCACCAGGCAAAAAATTAGGTTTCAAGTGGGTAAATTGGCTGCTATGGTCTCTTTTACTTGCTGCCACCATCAAGTGTATCTGATTAAGCCTACAACCTATATGAATGATAGTGGTAGGGCCATGAAGTATTGGATAGATTATTTAAAAATACCCATTGAACAGAGCCTAACGATCGTAGACGATATTGCGCTCCCCTTTGGTACGATCCGTTTACGAACGCAAGGCTCTGATGCTGGTCACAATGGATTAAAAAGTATTGCGCATGCTTTAACTTCAGATTGCTATCCACGCCTTCGTATAGGGATCGGAAATGATTTCCCTAAAGGGAAACTTTCCGATTTTGTTTTGGGTAATTTTAGCCCCAAAGAACTAGAAGAACTGGATGGGTACCTAGATAGAACGTACGAAATATTAATGGCTTGGTGTAGCCGAGGTATTATCTATGCTATGAACCAATTCAACTAGAGACTTTCTGCGGGAATGCGCTTATGCCTAGCGGAATTTGTAGAGACTCACGGAGCGCTGGAACCGGAGCGTCACTAGCTGTAACGTGATGATTAAGCACCGGATCGACGTCGCAAATTACTTCATTCAGCAGAAAGTAGCGTTCCGCGGAAGTCTTAGGTAGACAAAGGGTTAAAAACATTTATAGCCTGCTGTTGTGCGCTTAACAAAGGAATAGCTACAAAATGTTTTTAGGCAATTTTTCTAGGAAGCTAAATATGCGCTATACAATGACTAGTAAGTTCTCTTCATATTGCTTTAAATGGTTTACTGAACGTTAAATAGACTATTGGTTAGGCCCAATTACCATAGGCCATACCACCGCCTAATTTAATTATAGTATGTTTGATCAAGCTATGTTGCTTATGCTTGGCTATACTCGAAAACTAAACCATTGCATAATGGCCCATTTTATCGCGGTAATGAAGGTAATCTAGTTTTTCTAGCTGTTATACAGCATCAGCTGCTTTAATTTTTGCTGCAAAAAACTTAGAATGTTTAAAAAATGGAATATGATGCTCCTCTACAACAATAGCCGTGTTGGTACTAATGTTACGGCCAATTTTTTTGGCGCGCTTTTTTTTAGAAAAACTACCAAATCCACTAAAATGGACCCGATGGTTAGCTGTCACAGCATCTTGAATAACATGGAACAATTCATCTAACGTATTTTTGACATCTTCTTTATCAATTCCCGTTTTACGGGAGATTGCTAAAATTACTTCTGCTTTAGTCATAG
Organism: Microvelia longipes; assembly: GCA_018340805.1. Lineage (NCBI taxonomy): Eukaryota > Metazoa > Arthropoda > Insecta > Hemiptera > Veliidae > Microvelia > Microvelia longipes. The sequence goes on along the minus strand of JACMZG010001899.1, from coordinate 225,173 downwards.
TTATACTGATTTAAAAAATTATACGTAACCTACTTTGATGGATGATTGTTTAGTTAGAACCACTGGCTACGTGTTAACGAAGACACAATTCGTCACCATGCCATGAATTTACATGAGACAATTTGAACTTGCAATTATTTTTCTCAATAAAACGATTATTATTTTTGATAAATAGCAATTTATGCATTACATTTGTATTTCGGTGTAGCAGTTATTGAAATTTTCAAGGTCTGGTAGTTCAGTTGGTTAGAATGCCTGCCTGTCACGCAGGAGGTCGCGGGTTCGAGTCCCGTCCAGACCGCTTCTATCCGTAATTAAATGCAAGAAATAATAGCCCTATAGCTCATTGAACATGATTCAAAGAATTCAATCTTGCTATTTAAGTCTTATCTTTGTTTTTATGATCCTCTTTCTCAGGAGTGTCATTTGGACCAAAGTAGACTTAGGCAATGTTTTTACACTAAAGACCTATGCGCTTGTCAATGCTCAAGGCACATCTATTATATTTCCCTATGGTCTATCTGCTTTATTAGCTTGCTGCCTTATTTTGGCCTCAGCTTATGCTGTTGTGCGCCATGACAAACGGAGTTTGCAACTCCGCTTACTTACCATTATCAACCTATTCTTGGTTGCCTTGATCACTTTGATCTTTCTTTGGCTCAAAAAACTTGATGAAACTTGTTTGTTAAACGGCTCTAGTAGCTATAAAATAGGTATTATATACCCTTTTATTGCCCTATTAGCTAGTCTATTAGCAAGCCATCATATTAAAAAAGATGAAAGGCTGGTGCACGCAAATCGCTTGAGGTAAAAGACTTCCTGCGGGAACGCTACTTCTGCTCGTAGTTTGTATCCATTCAACACTATGGCCGGCCCTGCGTCTGCTTCGACGCAAAAATGACGCTCTAGTAAAACACTAACACGTGAGCTATTTACTATCGCGACAGACTTTTTATCGAAGGAGATAAGGGGCCAAAAAAAGCACAAAAGTGCTATCAACCCAGCCACAGTGGTGAATGGATACTGTCTATGCTCCTCAAATACATTAGACTTCCTGCATAACTCCAGTTCTGCTGGTAATTTGCTCGCGGGTCTGGTGCTCAAATCCTCGCGTACAGCTACTACGTTCCGGTTTTCCGCTCCATATCTCCTACAAATTCCGCAGCATAAGCTGGGTTTTACAGAAAGTCTAAAATTTAAGGAGTTGGCGGGCAGGCAATCGCATTGGTTAGCCTGACAAATTCTGCTACGCTCAGTTCTTCTGCCCGTTTATTCAATAAATCGTTACAGGATATACCAGATAAATTAAAAGCACGTAAAGCATTCAACAACTTTTTTCGGCGCTCGGCAAACCCACTTTTCACTATTTGAAAAAATAATAGTTCATTACACGGCAATTGCTCTACGCTATTTCGGTGCAGCGTAATCACTGCAGAATCGACCTTAGGAGGCGGTAGAAACAGGTCAGGTGGAACTGTGAAATGGTATGTTATAGTATAGAATGCTTGCAAAAAAACACTTAGCATACCATAAATTTTATTGCCTGGCCCTGCCGCCAGCCGTTGTGCTACTTCCTTCTGAACCATACCCACTACTTCACCTACAATATGGCGATTTTCTAAAATTTTAAAGAAAATTTGAGAAGAAATATTATAAGGAAAATTACCAATAATAGCCAATTGCCTACCTGTAAACTGTTCTGCCAAAGAAAGCGTTAAGAAATCAGCCTCTATGATTCTATCACTTAACTCGGCATATTTTTTTTTTAGATAGGGTATAAGGTCCCGGTCTATTTCTACAAGAAATAAACCAGCAATGGGCCTACGGAGCAACATTTCTGTTAAACTGCCCCGACCAGGTCCCACTTCAACCACTGTACCTCTAAGGCTTTCCTCTGTGAGTAGATTGGCTATTTTCATAGATACAGCACAGTCTTTTAAAAAGTGCTGCCCTAATGATTTTTTAATCCTTATGGCTTTTGGCATACCCAGCTAGATTTAAAAGGAAGAAGAATTAATCAGTTCTTGAATTCTCTTATACAAGCCATATTGATTAGCATCTTGCGATTTCTTTATCAGAAACTTCAATAACGCATGATACCTTTCCAAAAGATTTTTATATTTCTTGTCAAGGTGAAACAATTCTGCGCGCGCATCATCTGGAAGGGCCGTATCAGGCTTCATTTCAGGAAAATGCAGTGCAAAATTATAATGAAGTACCACCCCTAAGGTCAATATAAAGTCATAGTTTAAATTCTTTTCTTTAAATCTATTGTAGAGCGTATTTCTGCTTATACCCATTCTTTCAGCTAATACTGAAAGAGAAATACCGCTTCTCCTGACTACATTTTCAATAATTTCTCCTCTATGTTGCATTGGGTACGAGCAAATTAATAAGTAGGGAAAAACATGCTGATCGGTTTCCTTCGTATATAAAAGTATATATACAAAAATTATACATAATTTAACTTATTTACAATAATTTGCTCTAAAATGTCTGATACAGCCATTACAGAAATAAACCTGTTTAATTCTTGTTGCATAGATGTTACCGCTTTGGGTATCCCACAAGGTATAATTTGTTTAAAAGGCGTCAGGTCGTTATGCACATTGAGCGCTAGTCCATGCGTGGTTACCCATCTGCTTATCCTAATGCCAATGGCGCAAATTTTACGATCCAACAGCTGTTTCGTTTCTTCTGCTTGCAACCAGACACCTGTTAACCCAGGTAAACGGGTAGATACAATATTGAAATGAGCCAACGTCTCTATAACAGAAGCTTCAAGCAAGCGAAGGTAGCGATGTATATCTGTATAAAAATTTTCCAAATCAATAATAGGATAGACCACTAACTGGCCTGGCCCATGATAGGTAATATCCCCTCCTCTATTTGTAGAATATAACGTCATACCTTGTGCTTGTAGCGTAGCTGTATCTACCAATAAATGATCTAAAGAACCCCTTCTGCCAAGCGTGTATACAGGAGGATGTTCACAAAAAAGCAAATAGCCAGAAGGTGCATCTTCTATGGGTTCACCAACAGTAGATTGCTTACATTTTTGATCAATAAGCCTTCTATGGTAGGTTTCCTGAACCGCTAGTGCAGCTTCATACGCTATTAAACCCAATTTTTCGACCACTATCTTTTTATGCTGTATCATCTGTACTAGGCCATTTCAAGACATTTTTGGCTAAATAGGTCCAAAAGTGTCTTAAATATAGTGTATTTTTTGATACTTATTCAAGTTATGAGTCATTTTTGTTCACTGAATAATAGTGAAAATACTGATTGTGAGCTAGTAAATAACCAAATAATTGGTGACATTACAAGACTACCTCGTTCTGGTGATTAGATATTCTTATCTTACTTTTCCTACATGACGCTACTTTTGCTCGTAATTTGCGCACCAGAACCGTGCTTAAATCCTTGCGTAGAGCTAGGTGTGCTCCGGTTCCAGCCCTCCGTATCTCCTACAAATCCGCGAGCCATAAGCTGGGTTTTGCAAGAAGTCTATTTTCTGATGGTCATCTTTACTTTAGCTTATTATAGCTTCGTTTTCTCGGTAACTTTAATGCCTTTAAAACGTTTGCTTTAACACCTAAAGAAAAATCATATTTTGCGGACTCCCCTAGTGGATGCCATTCATAACTAAGCTGCCAGCAGTGTAAATCACGTTGAATCGAAATCTCTGTAGCATACGGATCAAATTCGCTTTTAGTAAAATTATAGGTACTACGTAAACCTACTTTCCATTTTTTGACCAAAGTAATATCTCCATTAAAAGCTATATATTTTTCTGTATTATATTTTTTTTCACCTCTTTTATACTCATATAGCCTTGTATAGATCCAGTTAAATTCTAGTCCACAATTCCAAGGCGTTTCAAAGTCTATTTTATTTTCTTCAAGCTTATTGCTTAAGTGATCATCGTCATTTAATAGATTTTTTTTTTGCTTGGTCTGGCTACTAGCATAATGTGTAAAATCCATATGTATCTTAAATCGTGCTTTGTTAACTTTGCCCAAGTACTTACCATGATTCCATGCAAATGCATCGATGCGTTCTATTTTTAATAGCTCAGCGTTTGATGCTGACTCTACAGTTTTAGATAGATAGGGGTCAAAATTTACATTTAGATCAAAAGAAGCTTTCCCTATTTTCCCTATTTTTGCCTCACTAGCTATATGCAGACTGATCCCCTTTGTTAAATGGCACTCCGTTGCCTTAAAGTCATATTGTGTTTCAAGGTCTAAGTTTTTCAGCAAAAAGATTTTACGCGTCGTTCGTTGTCTATCTTTTTCTTTTTTTTCTGGGTCTATTGCTTTTTTTACCTTTAGCTCAACCGTATTCTGTAGCTGAAATTGTACAACAGAGGTGGCACGATTGGCCAAATCTAAGCCTGGTCGTAACCCTTTAAATGCATATGCTTTTACTCCTTCTCCTGGTTCTTTTTCGATTTCTATAAAGTATTGTTTAGAAAAATCAGGTGTATAGGTAAAAGAACAGCTAGGTGCTGTTTTAACGCGGAATCCCTCGATCCACCTTGGGTCTTTAAAGTAATGGGTATGGTATAAGGTGGTGTCTAGCCCTGCACCAAAATCCCAAGCATAAACCCTATTAAATCCTTCCCTCCGTATAGGCCCTTTTGTTCCTTTTTTTAGCCAATACCATCCTTCTTGATAGTTGAAGTGAGGCTTTAGATTAATAGCTTCAAATACCTTCCATTGCACGCTAAGTGGAATAACGTGCTTTAAACCATTTTCTGTGTAAGTATTCCACGAAGCGCTTTTAGGCACCGAGCAAGCAGGCTCAGTACTGGATAACTTAGGTTCGTCTTTTGCATTTTGAAAATGGTTTTCAAAATGGATACTATGGCTTATCTGAATATTATGGAACCAATGGTTTGCCCCCTTCGAACCAATTATTCTAAACGGGTGCCAAGTAGTACTACTTAAGGTACCTATAGGCAAAGTCCAGTGTTTGAAATTGGAGATCAGATTATTATTATATTCTGCCCGTAAGGTTAATCTATAAGGTAAGCCTACCAGCTGGTCATCGTAGGACAAGCTA
>JACMZG010001899.1:133225-217163 GCA_018340805.1 Microvelia longipes | reverse complement strand
TAGCTTATGTTGCGGAATTTGTAGGAGATACGGAGCGGAAAACCGAAACGTACTAGCTGTACGTGAGGATTTGAGCACCGGACCCGCGAGCAAATTACCAGCAGAACTGGAGTTATGCAGGAAGGCTTAGCTGTACGTGAGGACAAGGCACCGGATCGGCCAAGCAAATTACCAGCAAAAGTAGCGTTCTTGCAGAAAGTCTAAAGCTTTTTGGTGTTTCTAGCACCATAAAACGGTATCTATTTAGCTTAGTCAGTGGCATCACCCTTTACTTGTTTGAAAAACATAAAACCGCCTTTTCATACCATTAAAAAATGGGCTATAAAGCTACTCAGGAGGCTATTGTATCTTGTAGCCATACTACCAGTAGCCATTTTGGCTCTATTGCACCTCCCTCCGGTCCAGCGCCAACTACTTAGTAGCTTATGTCGCCATTTGCATACAACCACCCATTACCACATTCAGTGTGATGCCCTTCGGTTAACCTGGCTACAATATATTGTATTGGAGGGTATAACCGTTACAGACCCTGATCATAAGCCTGTATTTGCGCTAGGGCTAGGTAAAGTTAAGCTCAATCTATTAGACTTATTCCTATTAAAACCCAACATGATCCATTCTGTTTCATTAACAGGTGGAGCCGTTTACCTAGAGAAAAATATGGAACAAGTGTTAAACATCCAGGCCTTTTATGCCAAGGCCATTTTACCCTTTGTACCAGCTTCAAAAGCAGATGTATTTATACATAAAATTGAACTATGTGACATTAATCTATTTTACCGTAACCAGGTAGCGCAACAATCCATTGAGGTCAACCATATAGTGCTAGTTATTACCCAATTCCGCTGCGCTTCGGATCATTATTCAGGTAAGCTAACCCACCTATCTTATCAAGAGACCGATGATCTACCACTCTTATTAAGGAACCTGGTGACCGAATTTACCATTGAGCCGCATAGCATCACGTTAAAAAAATGCCATTTGGTTACAAAATACAGCGAACTAAAAGGCGACTTCACGTTGCGCAATACGAAACAACTTTCCCTATTTACTAACCATGAAGAAATTGTATTGGACGCAATTTTAGATAAAACAGCGTTATCATCCCTTGAGTTGAGCAAGTTTTTCCCCTTTTTTAAAGGGATAGATACCCTGTACAAGCTAGATGGTGCTCTCTCTTTGAGCCCGTGCACTGTCGCATGGAAGCATTGCAAACTGGTTTTTGGTGGATCAGATAGCTACCTTAAGGGAAGTGGTTACTACAGACTTTCTGCAAAACGCGCTTATGCTGAGGAATTTGTAGGAGACACCGAGCGCTGGAACTGGAGCGTACCTAGTGTACGTGAGGATTTAAGCACCGGATCGACGAGCAAATTACCAGCAGAAGAGCGTTCCCGCAGAAAGTCTTACGATGGGGTCGATCTAGACCTCTCCATAGAATCTGGCAAGCTTCATATAAGCGACCTCCGGGCAAAGCTACCCACCTATCTTCATGCTCTGCAATATATCGGTATTACCCATGCCACGCTTGTTGGAAATAGCCAAAAGGCCCAACTAACTGGGGCTATCAGCACCCATATAGGGGCGGTACAAACAGATCTTACCCTCCACCATTTTGGTAAACCTGACCAAAATGTAATGGGAAACCTCACCCTAGATAAGGTAGCCATAGATGTTGTGCTACCCGGTTTACCTATTCGGTCACTTTCGGGCCAGGTAGGCCTCAAAGCGCGTGGAACCCATTTTACGAAACTAGACGTAATGGCTGATTTGAGCCAAATCAAAACAGACCACTATAGTTATAAAGGCATAAAAGCCTTCTGTGCCATGGCTGGCCCTATTGCTACATTTAGCCTAGATAGTGCAGACCCTAACGCAAAACTAAAGGTGGCAGGTAGCTATCATACCACCGTCCAACAAAGTTTAAAGGCTCATGGGACGATAGAACAGCTCCATTTACAAAAACTTGGGCTTATCTCAGATCCTTTACTATGTGGAACCCATTTTTCATTGAAAATTAAAAATATACTAACCAAGCGTCCAAGGGGGCACATTATTTTAAATCAATGTATCATTGAGGGGGTAGATAAAAAAATGGTGTGCAAAGACCTTGCCATACATGCCATAGAAGAAAAAAACAAAGATGTACTTATCCTTACATCGCCCTTTATAGACGGCAGGTTAGAAGGGAAGTTTACCATGAGCGACTTGGTCCATCATGGCAGAAATCTCATTGAGCGGTTAAGAAACCCAACCTATTTTTCTACTAGACTTTCTGCAAAATGCGCTTATGCTGCGGAATTTGTAGGAGACACGGAGCGCTCGAACCGGAGCGTACTAGCTGTACGTGAGGATTTAAGCACCGGATCGATGAGCAAATTACCAGCAGAAGTAGCGTTTTGCAGGAAGTCTTTTAATGATGTGCATGTAGGCTATACCATAAACTGTAAAAAGATATTACCTGTTTTGAATTGGTTTTCGAATGCTTTATACATATCCCCTGCTACAACTTTTTCTGGACATTTTACCTACGATAGCGATTACCATTTTTCCTTAAACCTCCCTACTATATCCACACTCTCTTTTAGAAAGTGCAGCCTGACAAATGTTCAGGCAACATGCAAGGTACGCCATCTCACCGATGCTAAAAGACGTCTGGTTAAGTTATACATTGCCTCCGACAAGCAAGATTGGAGGCAGATGGTTCAAACAGATCACTTATCCTTGCAACTTCTCATCGATAAAAATAAATTTTCTATTTCAAATAGGCTATCCAACGAGCGTAACCACCTATCTCTAGCCTTTTTAGGTAAGCTTATGGGTGATGCGATACACATCGATCTACTCCCTTCCAGCCTAACGACCAAAGAGAAGGTATGGACCATTCAAGCAGAGCGTACGAGTGTGGTTTCTAAGTCAGCCATATATATTGGAAATCTATCTATAACGCATGGGCAAGCCTCTATTTGTATGGGTGGCACATTAACTCAGTCATCCACTACTGATCCTTTACACTGTACCATACGTCACCTTGCCTTAGATTACAACTCACCGGTAGGGCTTTTTAAAGCAATAGTAGACACTAAGTTAGTGGCCCACCTTCAAAAAAAGCAACTCATAGCAACCGGTAAGTTATCTCTAAAAAAGGTTACTATTCAAGACTATGGTGTAGGCACGTTGCGCACAAAAGTAGATTGGAATCTAGTAGAAAATAAATTAGCCTTAACAGGCACACTTCAAAAAGCAGATAAACATCTACTACAAATAGCAGGCTCTTATTATTTAACGAAACCCTGTGATAATTTGGCCATTACCACTATATTTAATCAGATGGATTTGGATCTGCTAAACCCTTTTTTTGATACGGTTTGTTCCGATATAAATGGAAAATTAAGTGGTCAGTTTCAGCTAACAGGTAGTTTGCGTGCACCCAAGGTAAATGGCCAAGGAACCATACATAAAGGAAAAGTTACCGTTAACTACTTGAAGACTTCTTACCAAGCAACTGGAACGATCAAAGTCCAAGAGAATCGTTTGTACGTACAGGAACTTGCTCTTCGGGATAGCGCATCAGGCCATGCTACCCTATCGGGTCATATTACGCTAGAAAATAGCTTTCCTATAATGGTTTCAGGCCATATGAAAGCACTGCATCTGCTCAATACCACGCGCATGCATAACCCCGACTTTTATGGGGAGCTATATGCCACGGGAGATCTGCAAATGGAAGGTTCCATTTATGATCTACTGCTTAAGATGCAGGTTACAGCTGATAAAGGCAGCTTTACCATCGTAGCCCACGATAAAGAAAACATAGATAACGCAACAAAACTGGTACAGTTTATCCATAGTGCCAAAAAAAATCAGCCAGAAAAGCTATCTAAAGATGAAGATGTATCTACCATTAAACTACTCCTTGAACTGAAAATATTACCCGCCGTCAAGGCTCAGATAATATTTGGTTCATCTTACAGCGATATGAACGATATTTTACAAGGGCAGGGGAGTGGTACCATTCAGTTGGAAGTAGGTACCAATCGCAAGCCCTATGTGATGGGTAACTACCTTTTTCAAGATGGCACCTACACGGTTTCTGTTTATAATTTAATTCGAAAAACATTTACCATTGCAGCCAATAGCCAGGTCAACTTTAATGGCTACCCCCAAGAAGGGATTGCCCATATTGAAGCATCTTACAGTCAGATTGCCTCCGTAGCAGAACTTTGCCCCCAAAGCAAGGATATGCGACCCATTCCAGTAGAAATTGCCCTTTCTGCATATGGCAAATTAGCCCATCCACATATTGCTTATCAAATTTTATTTCCAGTAAAAAGCATGGATTTTGAGCTGAATTCTGCTTTAGAAGAATGTGCCTCAAAAGCATTGTTAGATAAAAACTATCTCAATAAACAGATTTTAAGTTTATTAATAGGTAAAAGGATCTATAATGAGAAAGAAATAGATGGTAGGGATGCATTGAGGAATAGCATAAATGACTTGCTCTCTGAGCGGATACAAAATTTGGTATCTAAAATCAACGACAACCTAGAGATAGAGACCGATTTGGGTATTAATGTTTCTAAAAGTCAGCAAGAAAATATATTTCAACAAACAAAAATCAAAGTTAGTTACCTGCTATTATCAGAACGGCTTAAACTCTCCAGTACAGTAGGGAGACTCTCTCGTTTTATTAATGATTGGGAAATTTCTTACCGCATAGCAGAAGCTTACAACATGCACGCTAAGCTTTATCAACAACCTCTGCAAAGTAGAGAGGCCAATCTGGCTCTTTTTGGTATCACTTTTGCCTATACTAAGAAATTTTGGTAACCTATCGGCCAACCCTCTTTGCATCCGCTCTTTTTACCAGCAGCATGGCCCTTATGTAGGAAAGCTAATGGTTTGAATATACCCCAATAGCGTTTCAATCCCTAATTTGTTGTGGGCAGAAACAACAAATATAGGAGGCATGGTTTCCCATTCTGCTGCTAAGGCATCCATTAAAGCCATATGGTGCTTTTGGGTAACCATTTTATACTTTTTATCCGCCTTTGTAAGGATAATCGAAAAAGGAATATGATGCGCTCCCAGCCAGCGTATGCATTCCAGGTCAATGGCTTGAAGAGGAATCTTTGCATCAACCAACAAAAAGACGGTAACCATATTGGCTCTATGCAAAAGATATTCCCGTAGCATTTTTGCCCACTTTGTTTTTATCTCATGCCCTACTTGTGCCCAGCCATATCCCGGAAGGTCTACAAAATAAATCTGGTTATTAACTAAAAAATGATGGATAAGCTGTGTTTTTCCAGGCATTTTAGACACCCTAGCCAATTGTTTTCGTTGCAGTAGGGTATTAATTAAGGAAGATTTCCCTACATTCGAACGACCTATAAAGGCCACTTCTGGCTTGGTGTCACGGGGGCATTTTTTATAGCATGCATTACTTGACACAAGAGAAACAGAATGGATTTTCATATGCAATTGCTATTGGTGCTTAAAACCATCTTGCAAAGCACTAAGATGGCTATATTACTTATTGAATTTATCAAGTTTATCAACCTTCATAATGATCATACTGGACTTTACAACAAAACAAGCAGATATCGTACGCATTGGTCGATCAGGGGCTATATTCAGATTTTTAGAGTCCACAATCACATGCCTAAAGTTAGTATTTATAGCGTAAAAACTAGATTCAATTTATAACCAACTTACTGTTCCTGGTTAAATCTTCCATTACTTGTTCTTGAGTAGGCATATCTGAAATTTCTTTCCATGGATCGCTATAATCCAGGTCTTCCCTTTTTCCTATAACACCTGTCCTCTGCAATGCGGGCAAGTAGGAGTTTCGGCTTCTAGTAAACTGATAGCCATGTGTTGAGCCATACAGGGCACGTGTATGCGATGGCCACATCGAAGCAAACCGGAAGCATCTTGACCCAAGTCTGTGAAAGGTTCTGTACAGAACACGCAAGAATCGATCTTACCTATTTCTCTATTGGATTGGGTTTCCTTTATTACTGTCTTTAGTTGAGCCAAAATTTCTTGTTTTTTGTTTTCTAGTTTTTGTTTTTCATTCTGAATAGCATCATTTATAAAATTTAAAAGACCAAAGACGTTTCTACGTGTAGGCTCCAGCCTCCTGTATATCTTCCTTACAAATATTTCAAACATGGACATGTTGAGCGTTTGTTCATCAACACCCAGCAGACTCTCATCATGTATATATGCTTTTATAGCCTCTTTTTCATCTTGTGTAAACTGCGTAGCCTCATTTAAGGCGTTGATTACCTCGTCTTGAGTAGGAATATTGGGAATGTTGCGATCTGCTTCCGATGAATTCATAAAACTTTCCGCTGATGCGACGGCCGCTCTGGCTCGAGCGATTAATGCCCTTCTCTCCTCTTGTAAACGTCTTAACTCCAACCAGCTCTGCTCGATATGTTCTTTCATAGGGCCTTTACCGAGATGAGTTATCACGCTTCTATATAAGCTAGAAAAATCATTTTTCTCAACTACCTCGCTCTTCAAGAAATCTATATACTTATAATTATTTAATCGACGCAATTCAGCAGGGAATTTACCAGTTAGGAAATTCTGGCTATCTAAGAACCGATTAAATAAAGCTTTGGTATAGCTATTTATTTTTTCTTCAATCTTTTGCCTGATATCAGGCTCTTTACCTGTATAAAGGGGATCAGTATTTAAACATCGAAGCAACGCTTGCCTTCCTTTTTCATCTGAAGGCCAAGCCTCGTTACGGGCTACTTGTTCTTGCGCTTTACTAGCAAGTTGGTGAATGATGGAGTCATATACTCTATCCACAGCGTTGTTGTAAATGATAAAATGATTATCTCTACTTTCTTTATGCAAGATAAAGGTTTTATCTAATAGCTCATTGAAAGACTGCTCGGTAAAATTATCCAGCTGCTTGCCTACTATATTTTTAATAGTAGGGGATAGGCTAGGACGGTGGTTACCTAAATGGTAGCGAAGCCCCATTTTTGCTGAGTCTTTTTGCGCAAAAGCATGCTTGCGCATTATGGGTAAGATTTCTCCCGATATTTCGTCTGATGAGATTAATGCATGCATGATGTCATCTTTTGTTCGGCTTTTACTTTTATCTAAAGTGGCATTAAAAGCTTCTTGCGTAAAAGTATTAATCTTGTTTTTTAATACACTTTTAATATCGGCAGACATACCATGATATTTATCTACATAGGCACATAACGCCTCTCTTTCTTCGCTTGCCAGCAAAACTTGATTCAATGATTCACTTGCACTTAATTTATTGTTAGCCGTAGCTTTTTTAGAAGAAGACGCAAGGGCAGTGTTGCTGTTTGGTAGGTTATTGCCTAGCGTTTGGGACTTTATATTCTGTTGTTGGGGCCGCTGCTTACTGTTTGTTGGAACCTTACCCTTACTAGATCCAAATAGGCCACATCCATGCAGTAGGCTGCTGAAAACAATCAGCAATAGCCCTTTTTTGAAGTGTGCTTTGTAGAGCCACACACTATGTAATGACGTTTTTGTATTCATAATTAATCAGATTTATATTTAATTAGCTATCATCCTATTCAGGTTTACGTTACCCATAATACCTGCAACAGATCCTTTATCGGTATATTGCCAAATCGCCCACTTATCCCAACCCTTAGGTAGTTCCCTTGGTAATGGCGGCGTTGCACGCCATCTAGCAATCCATCATCAAAATCCCTTTTATATAAAGCATATAATGCAACAAGCAAAATGATGGCTGGTTTAATTATAATTATTTTGGGAAGCGATTACTCATGAAGCAGTTTGGTAGGGTCGTTCTTATGGGTATTGGATTTAGCATTGTGGTTAAGGCAATGTTATGGTATGAAAAAATCGAAAAGGGCATGAATTGAACAGGGCAAATATAGTGTTAAAATTGCATTAAACAAACAAAGGTAAGGAATATAAAATAAAGCATTAAAAAAATTTCATATTACTGATTTTTTTGTTATAATACCTCCTCATGTATAAGCCTTCCTGCAGAACCCGGCTTGTGCTCTGGAATTTGTAGGCGACACGGAGCGGAAAACCGGAGCGTACTAGCTGTACGTGAGGATCCCGGCACCGGATCGACGAGTAAATTACCAGCAGAAGTAGCGTTATGCAGGAAGGCTATAATCCAACGCCCCATGGGAAGAGCTCTACTAAGCCATTTCATTAGCAGTCGTTTTATAACTAATGCGGCCAAACCAGCCATCATTTTGCTTGTTGCATCATGTATGTCGACGAATATAACAAATAATCAGTTAAGCATGTATAACCCTACTACAGCGCATGGAGCGCAGACTAATTATATAGAAGGCATGGATATATCTCGTCATCAAGGCCATATAGATTGGGAGCAGTGTACCGCTGCGCGAAGTGGTAAGGCCTTTGTTCTTATCAAAGCAACGGAAGGGGCAACTTACCAAGACCCTATGTTTCTAGACAACGTTAAGCATGCCTCTGATGCAGGTTTTCAACTTGGTGCTTACCATTTTTTAAGGTTTGGTTCGAGTTCACCCAGTGCACAAATGGAAAATTTTATAGCGCAAGTAAAGGTGGCAGCATCGTTGCATAGGGAACCTTCCATAGTAGCACTCGATATAGAGGAACATCAGGGGGCCGACTACACTTTGGTAAGTAGTGTTACAGAAGCAAGCGTTCAGTACTTAAAAAGCAATGGCATGCAGCCTTACATCTATACCAGGACCTCTTTCTGGGATCTTTATGTACCAGAGACACCTGATATCGTTAAGGCATGTCCATTATGGATTGCTAGATGGCGCGCAAGCCCGCCCTTACCAAGGGAACTGCCCAAGGGTTGGAATAAGTGGACCATTTGGCAATATACTGATAAGGGCTCTATTCCAGGTATTACGGGTAATGTAGACTTGAATAGGATGATAGCTGGATAAATATAAATTTAAGTCATTATGAACGTAAAACAAATATTGTATAGTGTATGGCTGCCTTTCATACAAGTTCTTCGGCATAAAGCGCATTTTGAAAAAAGCCTATTGCTTATTGTTTTCGGTAGCCTACTGCATGGATGTGGCCTATTTGGATCTGGTAAGGGTAAGGTTCCAACAAACAGTAAGCAGCAGACCCAGCAACAGAATACAAAATACCAAATGCTAATAAATAACCCACTAGAAAAAAAACAGCCCTTGCCTCCTCTTCTAAAGAAGCTATGGCTAACCATCCAGTTCCTGCTTCAATAGAAGTAGAAAATAGATTAAAATCAGGTGAACTACTGAATCAAGATTTTCTTGCAAGCCAAGAAGGCAGAGAGGCCTTGTGTGCCTATCTAGATACATATCCTAATATGCTTGCCGGTATTAAAAGTGTATTAAGCAGCAAGATTAATACCCTCACACCGCAATCTTTTAATGCAATTTTAGATAAAGGTAAGATCCGCACCAAACATGATGCCATTAGCGCATTAATTTCATCAGATGAAGTATCAGTAGAACTCTTACCAATAATGCGCAAGCATGCTTTTGAGCAAAAAGACTCAGCAAAAATCGGGCTTCGCTACCATTTAGATAACCACCGTCCTAACCTATCTACCGCTATTAAAAGGATAGTAGGCAACCAGTTGGATGGTTTGACCGAGCAGTCTTTCAATGAGCTATTAGATAAAACCTTTATTTTAGGTAAAGAAAATGTAGAGAATAATACTTTTATCATTCGAAACAACAGTTTGGACAACGTATATGGCTTCATTATTCACCATCTTGCTCATAGGGCGAAGGTACAAGTGGCCCGTAATCACGCTTTTCCTTCAGACAGCGAAGGAAGGCAAGCGTTGCTTCAATATTTCGATACCCATTGCGCTAGTATAAGCGCTACGATGAAGCAAAAGATTAAAGAAAAAATAAATAGCTATACAAAAGCTTCATTTAATAAGTTTTTAGATACCAGGAATTTCCTAACGGGTAAGTACCCTGCTGAATTGCGTGGATTAGATAATCGTGAATATATCTTTGCATTGGATGCGCATATAGCCGAGACCAATGATTTTTCTCAGTTATATGCGCAGGTGATTTATGGTTGGTATTCAGAAGCTATGAAGGAAGATTGTGAAGCGTTTAACACGCGTATGAGGCGGTCATTGGAAGAGATAAGGGCAGCAAGCAGAGCTGCTATCATGCCATTACTCAATTTCATGGCACTATTTGCTAGCTCTTCACGCTACATGGCTACATCGGAAGTACTTGCCAATATTCCTACTGAAAAGGATGTAATGGACGCTTTAAATAACACTAAATTTACAGAAGATGAAAAAGAGGCTATAAAAGGATATATACATGATGAGAGCTCGTTAGGTATCAATGCATCCGAGTCAGTAGCATTTGAAATGCTTGTAAGGAATATATATAGCAGGCTAGAGGCTGCAGATAGAAATATACCCGGTCTTTTAAATTTTATAAATGATTATGCGAAGAAGCAGAAACAAAAACTAGAAAAGAAAAAACAAGAAATTTTACCTAAATTGAAAAATTTAATAAATAGCAACAAAGAAAAGGAAGAAAAAAGTGATATCGACGCCTGTATGTTCTGTGATGACCGCTTTGAAGGCTTGCAAAAAGATGAAGATTCGGGTTTACTTTCATGTGGTCATCGCATACATGTGCCTTGTATCGTTGAATACATAGCCAAGACTTTATTACTAAAAGAACAAGATGCATCTTATGCAGATCCTACTTGCCCTCATTGTAGACAATCTTTAATGCTTTGATTGTAGGCCACCTAGCTATGGCATTAGCTTATGAGATTTTTTTTACTTGATAAAAAAGCAAACAAAAAATAAAGCGCTACTGTTCCTGTTTTTCTTTCCCAAGCTATTTTTTTAACTTGTGGGGGATATTAAGGGGCTAGTTTTTAGCCCATGGACTTCCTGCAGAACCCACCTTATGCTACGAATTTGTAGGAGACACGGAGTGCTGGAACCGGAGCGTACTAGGTGTACGTGTTGAGGATTTAAGCACCGGCTCTGACGAGCAAATTACCAGCAGAATGCGCGTTATCCAGAAAGTCTTATATTTGCCTTGTTTCACTTTGTTTTTTGCCATGCCCAATTCATTGCCATCTTCCGCTTCTTCCATGCATACATGGGCCAGTAGTCATTTAGAAGTAGCTACTCAGGTCGTACATGCTGGCGTGGCTCCAGAACCAGAGACCGGTGCGTTGCTCACGCCTATTTTTCAATCATCTGTCTTTGTACAGGATTCAGTTGAAACCTATTTGGCCAAAGGGCATTCCTATTCTGGGTCAAGGAACCCCACTGTTGCAGTACTTGAAGCTAAGATTGCCACTTTAGAAAAAGCAGCAGTTGCCTATTGTTTTGGTTCGGGTATGGCTGCCATTGTTACCACCATGGCCACTTTTTTGCGCCACGGGGACCATTGTATACTTTCAAGTGGCTGTTATGCCACTACACAAGAAGTAGCACGTGACCTTTTTGGTCAACTGGGCGTGGCTTTTTCTTTTGTAGACTTGAGCAATTTAGCCGAAATAGAAGGAGCCATACAATCTAATACCAAATTAATTTTTTCCGAATATCCCACCAATCCTACCCTTTCTTTAACTGATTTGGCTGCAGTAAGTGCATTGGCCCACCAAGTAGGCGCCAGACATGTTTGTGATAGCACCCTGGTTTCCCCTATCGTCATTTGTCCATTGGAGTTGGGTGCTGATCTAGTCATTCAATCTACCACCAAATACTATGACGGACATAATATGACCATTGGTGGCGCAGTAGCTTGTGCATCTGTAGAGGATGGCCATCAAATTTTTGCTTATAGAAATAGACATGGGAGTATCATGAGCCCTATGGTTGCTTTTTTCACTTTACAATCGGTTAAAACCATGCACCTACGTATACGAGAGCAATCTAAAAATGCGGCGCAGGTTGCTGCATTTTTAGCAGGGCATCCTAAAGTAGCGCAGGTAGGTTATCCAGGATTGGCTTCTTTTCCACAAAAAGCATTGGCAGATAGGCAACACAACGATGGATTGCATGGTGGCATGTTATACTGCATACTAAAAGGAGGTGCTGAGGCCAGCAAAAAATTTATCAAGGCCCTACGTCGTCCTTGGAGTTTTGGTGCCAATTTAGGTGGTGTAGAGAGTTTAATCTCTTACCCTGCTGTCATGTCTAATGGGACAATGGATGCTGCGCAACTGCAGGCCATTGGTATAAGTGATGGTTTTATACGTGTATCTTGTGGGATTGAGGCTGCACAAGACCTTATTTATGCACTTGAAGCAACCTTGGGTGACTGCTAGGGAAAAACAGAACTCGCCCACTGCGTGGGCTTCAAACAAGCTGTTTTTCTAATCCGTTGAAAAACATATCGCTCAAGTATTCATTTTTACTAGAGCGCCATTTTTTATCGAAGGAGCCACGGGGCCAATAATTGGTTAACCATTTGCTTTTTTAGGGAAATGTGGCCAGAGTGGTGAATGGTTACCTTATGTTTATCAGGCAAACCGGCTTATAATCCCCTGATTTTGTTTAATAAACATTTTTAAATCAGCTATATTGTATATATTTTTAGTTTCTACACCTAGAGAATAATTCCCAAAATAAATATGCACCATAAGCCATTTTCTTTTTTATGGTCGATTATAAAACCATACAAATATCAATACCTAATCATGATGATCGCTCCATTTGGAAACGCGATATATCCGATTATCTATAACTACGCTGTGAAACTATTAATTGATTTATTTACTCAAAATCAACATATTACTTTTGAAAAAAGTTATAAACCCATAGCATGGTTTATAGGAGCCCAAGTTATACTTGATGGTGGATGGCGTGCACATAATTTTGCTCAATTAAAATGTATGCCTAGCATTGTACAGAACATGTTATATAGCATTTGTAAACATTGCTTTGATCTGCCTTATAGTTATTTTCAAAATAATCTTTCAGGTTCTATTATTGGTAAGATAAAAGGCATTGGTGATAGCTACCTTAAGATCCATCAGGCACTTGAATGCAAACTTAGTACTCCATTATTGATTACATTATTTTGTAGCATTTCGCTAGCGCTTACTAATGTAAAAATATTCTTTTTTGTGCTAATATTTAGTATTACCTACTCACCAATAGCCTTTCACTTTTTTACAAGACTTGCTAATATGGAGCAAGCCAAGCAAGATTCTTGGTATTACTTGTTTGGAACAGTTGCTGATCGTATGACCAACATCTTCACGATCTTTTCTTTTGCTACCAAAAAGCGTGAATTAAAAAAAATACAAGGTTATTATAACAATATACACACACCATTACTGACCAAGTACTATAGATATGACCTAATTGTATCTATCATATTATGCCTATTCTATTGGGTATTTTTGATATTTCTATTTTGTTATGTTATTTCCTTACGTAATAGTGGCCAGATCTCCATTGGAGATATTGCTTTTATTATCTCTCTTACCTTCTCATTTAGTGAAAACTCGTGGCGTACAACAAATCAGATTAAAGATTTTTTAGAAAATATTGCTGCTTTTCGTTCGGCATTCACCATTATGCAAATACCTAAAGATACAATAGATAAACCTGATGCAATGGAACTAAAGATCTCAAACGGTGCTATTGTATTCCGCAATTTATCTTTCGGTTATAGGGATAACCATCTCATTTTTAAAGATCTCAATCTTACTATCAAAGGTGGTCAAAAGATTGGTATAGTTGGTCCCTCTGGAGCTGGAAAATCCACTTTAGTATCTTTGCTGCTTAAAAATTTTAAATCAACAAGTGGTAATATTATTATTGATAATCAAAGTATTTATGATGTTTCTTCAGAAAGTTTGCGTTCCAAAATAGCATTCATTCCACAAGATATTATGTTATTCCATCGTTCTATTGGGGAAAATATTGGTTATGCTAAAGAAGATGCCACACAAGTTGAAATTGCCAATGCGGCAAAGGTAGCGGGTATCCATGAATTTATTGAAGCGCTTCCTGAGCAGTATAATACGCTTGTAGGGGAAAGGGGTGTTAAACTAAGTGGCGGACAACGTCAACGGATTGCAATAGCCAGGGCTATTCTTAAAAATGCCCCTATTTTAATTTTAGATGAAGCTACTTCTTCACTGGATAGCCATACTGAGCAAGAAATTCAGAGAGCTATCGACAAAGTTCTTAAAGTAGATCATGTAACCGTTATCGCCATAGCACATCGCCTTTCAACTATAAAACATTTAGATAGAATTGTCGTTATGGAAGATGGTAGAATTGTTGAAGATGGTAGCTTTTTAGATTTATTAGCGATTCCAGATGGTAAGTTTAAGTTACTTTGGGAACACCAAGTAAATGGTATGCTGGTGTAGCTATTAGACTTTCTGCGGGAACCCAGCTTATGCTGCGGAATTTGTAGGAGACACGGAGTGTCAAACCGGAGCGAATTGATTCCTATATTTACTATCGTACCAGACTTTTATCGAAGGAGATAAGGGGCCAACGAAATCATAAAAGTGCTATTAAACCCAGCCACAGTGGTGAATAGATACGAAATCGGTTATTAAGAAAGCCCTGCAATCTAATAAAAGGTTCACTAGCATTCGTGCGTTTAAAAACAGTTAACCCATTCTAACCATTCCCACTTAAAGCCTTTTCCTACAACAAGGGCAGCGGTGACCAAGCCTTCTCCAATCCTTACAATCCCGCCAATTATTGTACGCTATATACTCTATTATGTTAGATCTGACCAATCTATTTATGCATCCCTGATGAAAACAATGATTGCATTTTGTCCGGTATAACCTATCACTTTCCTGACATATACCACACAAATCATTTCTCGATTGCCCCCCTAAAAGAGGGAGCCAAAATCTTTTGATTTGCGAGAAAGCCTCTATTTTTAGCACAAGATCAGGATGAGCAACGGCCAATGGCTCCTTTCCTTTCTTATTTTTCACATCCCTCCAACCTATACAACACTGTGATAAAATTTGTAACCCATCTAAGTTATGCTCCCTTGTTGCCCAATGCACGGGCGTGTCGCCTACTTTATCTGGATCCTGCATCGTTACACATCCAGGATCCTTACTGACCAAATAGGCTAATATCTTCAGCCCTTCACCCCCACACTTTACCGCTGCACTTACCATGCTCATTTTGTGCGCATCTCTTATACGCCCATTATGGGCCAGTAGTACTTTGAATACCTCCAGATGATCACCCGCTATCGACTTGTCTAAAGGCGTGTATCCTTTCTTATTACTTGGGTTTACCTTAGCCCCTTTCGCAAGCAATAGCTTAAACATTGCTATATTTCCCTCACCTGCTGCTCTATGTAAACAAGTCTCTTGCTTTTTAAAAACCTTTGCATTTAACAATTTAGGGTGGTAAGCCAAGATTATGTTAACGATTGCACCCTCACCACGTAATTTTAAGGCCCAGTAAAAAATAGAAGCTGCCGTATCACTTTGCACTTCTTCTGCTTGTCCATCCTCATTATAAGTAAAATTTAAGTCAATACCATTTTTGCATAATGCTTCAAGTAATTCCGGCGCATTTTTATCTATCGCCTGTTTTACTGCCTGTTGTAAGCGATACAGCGTGACGTATTTCTTACGTATAAGGTAAAAAATGAAAGCGTAAAGAAAATCTACCCTAGCAGGATAGTGCTCATAGCATGGAGTCTCTCTAAAATAGTCTTGTAATAAGCTAAATTTATTGTAAAGCGCTGAAAAAAGTGCATTGTAGTTATACATAGCATGCGCATTACATTTTTTATTAGTATATTTGTAGAAAAGCGATTTCATACGCTCATAGCTGTTATAGTTAAATTTTCTATAATCTTTATTTGGATCGTAAACCATACAAATAGCTTCATAAGCTGCTTCGCCTATTTCTAATAGCTCTTTGCAAGTTTGGCCATTTCTAGGCAGGTCGCCTGCCTTGCTACTTTCAGTTTGGCTTTGCGTTTTGTTCATAAAACTACACCCTGTGGGCTTATGTAAGCCATTACAAGATGTAGTCGTTAGCAATAACAAAACACTATAGTTTTTTATTACCTCTTTCATGGCTGATGGGCCTTTGGACAAAAATGCCACTCAATCTACAGTGTAGAAAAATGCACACGCAAGTATAAAGGTTTTTTATAAAAAAGCAAATAAGACCGATATTTTATAATGGCTATTTATTCGTAGCGATTCACCACTATAGTGGCGTTTGCTTAAAAAAAGTAAAAAAAGCTATTCAACTGTTAGCCTAGCGTCTCATTCGACGCAAAAATGGCGCTCTAGTAAAAAACGAACATGTGAGCGATATATTTTTTAGCGGATTAGAAAATCGTCTGTTTGAAGCCCGCTTCCGGGCTGAGTTCACGTTTTTTCCGCTGAAAAACATATCGATTTAGCTATTTACTACCGCCTGCAGCAAACTTTTTATCGAAGGAGACAAGGGGCCAGCTACATTTATCCCTTTCCTTCTATTTGCGTAATGTATTGTACCTTTCCTAGCCGAATAGCAAGTTGGTCGGCCAGTTGTAAAATAAGCGGGATTACCTTGTTTTTGTACGCGTGTTCCACTTTGCTATCCATCGTGTCCAGATGGAAGTTAAAAACAACTATAAATCCATTTTCATTCATCTTGTCAAGATAAATGCTGGTTTCTTCTGCTTTATCAATGGTTGCGATTGAGCGATTGTTTGTAGCCCATTTATAAACTTAGGTAACCGTTCCAAAGGCATAGCATAACTAAGCGGCACTTCCAAGGAAACCATCCGTGAAGTCCTTTTCCCAAAGTTATCAATATAGGCATCGGCTAATTTGGCATTCGGTATGTAGACCAAAGATCCTTCCCTAGTACGCAGCAAAGTAGAACGCAACCCTACTTCCTCTACTTTTCCACGAATGCCTCCAGAAATAATTTCATCCCCTACACCAAAAGGCCTATCCATGGTAATCATCAGCGAACCAAATAAGTTTTTAATCGTATCTTGGCATGCCAAACCAAGCCCTAGGGTACTAAAAGACAATGCTTTGACCAAAGATTCTGTTTCAAATCCAAGGTTGTCAATGGTTGCTACTATACCGACGATGGCCACAATAATTTTAGCTGTTATCGTAAAAAGCGGCAAGATATGGATCATAAACTTATGATGCTTCTTGGCAATTTTGATCCTATACTGTATCAGATTGATGCACCCATAAGCCAAACACATCCATACAAATGACGTAGCCGCTTCTAAAACTTGATCTATAAAAGAAATAAAAGATTGAATCTGTAATACCGTAAGGCCTATCCTTAAAAAATATATCGTAACCAGTGCCAGCAACAGCCGCTCTACCGTAACTGATTGTTTATGCCCATGGCCTATAAACTTGTCTGTGACAACTTTTAAAAAATAAGGAATCACCTTATGGATCAGCCCAATACCCACCACCAAAGCGATAAATATAATGTATTGCCAAATAGCAATATTGAGAATCTTTTTTTTGCAAAATGCTTTAGGTAAAAAATGGTATAAGTAAGTATGCACCTTGTCTGACTTTTTATACTTTTTTATAAAAGCTACTGTTTCTTCGCTATAAAGCCATTTTTCACCATGTTTGATTAAATAAACCTTAGGTAATTTTTTAGATAAAATGTATCTATTCTCATTGACCATCGGGTCTATATAGTTAGGATCTTTAGGTATGTGGTCAGTAAGGATGCGGTGGTGTCTGAGCAATCGTTTTAGCTTAATCGCTATTTCTTTACTTTTTTCAGGATAGAGCTCTCCATGCATAAACACCATGCCGGCTTTTTCACACGCTTTACTACCCGGGTTTAAAAGCACAAAATGGGTATATACAGTATGATATGGAGAACTTAAATTGATTTTAGCTTCATCTATATGTTTGGTATCTCCTTGTAATATAATGGGCGGTATCATCCAACCGCATATCAATAAAGCAATAAAGCCTGCCTGCCTTATTCGTAGAGAATAGATTATACGCTTAACCAGTTGCATATAAAATCGATAGGGTTTATCCATCTTTATACTATTTAGTGGTTATTGTATAGTCGAATATGGAGTATTTTCCCGGTAAATTAAACCATATCTTAGTTCTTATACAAATAATAGCTTCCTTTTTAAAAAACTATGTATCTTACGGAGTAGATATTATAAGCCTTACTGGCTTGTCTAAATCTGATATAGCACAACTTGCTTAATTAGTCATGAAAAAATTACCGGTTGGGGTTAGCAACTTTCAAGAATTGGTACAAGAAGATTACCTTTTTTGTGATAAAACAGCCATGCTTTCTGAGTTCCTCGGAAAAGGCGATAAGGTTACCTTAATTACCCGTCCTCGCCGTTGGGGAAAGACCTTGAATATGTCTATGTTACAACATTTTTTTGCTTCAGAGGTTAATGGGGTAAGCACAAAAGGTTTATTTGATGGTTTAGCGATCGCTAAGATAGATGGTGGCGGGTACCTTGAGAAACATCAAGGTAAGTATCCCGTCATCATGATAAGCTTTAAGGATATCAATGCAGATACCTTTGAAGGAGCCTATAGTGCATTATATAGGCTAATATTAAAAGTTTATAGTTTATATGCCTATTTGTTGAAAAGCGATGCAATTAATGCAATACAATTAGGACAATTACACACTATCCTCAATAAAGAAGCCAATCAGCAAGAGTTGGAAACCTCTTTAGAACTTCTTAGTCAATGCCTCTACCAACATCATGGTAAAAAAGTTTACATTCTGATAGACGAATACGATACCCCTCTTAATAAGGCGTACGGAACTCAGGAATACCTGGATGCTATGGTCGCATTTATGCGTAACCTATTTAGCGCTGCTTTAAAAGATAATGATGCACTAGAAAGAGGTCTCCTAACGGGTATATTGCGTGTTTCTAAGGATAGAATGCTTTCTGGGTTAAATAACCTGAAAACCTATACCCTATTGGATCAAGGCTATAATAGCCATTTTGGGTTGAGCCAACTAGAAGTTCAAGACTTGTTTGTCAAACAAAATCTCTCTGTTTGTTTAGACCAAGTAAAAAGTTGGTACAATGGGTATAGAATAGGGAATTTAGTAATGTACAATCCTTGGTCTATTATTTATTGTTTGAGTGAGGAGGGTCGTTTTGATCTTTATTGGGTCAATACGGGCAATAATAACTTAATCGAACAAAAAATACTTGTTGCTCATTCAGACATCAAAGAACAATTCGAGCAGTTGATGCGAGGTGAATCCTTAGATATATCTATCAATAAACATCTTGCTTTTGATATCCTAGATAAAGATGACACATCTTTTTGGAGCCTTTTATTGTTTGCTGGCTATTTGACCTTTGAAACAAGCCAATTAAGTCCCTATACGAATGTATATGATTGTAGGGTCAAAGTGCCTAATTACGAAATATGGAGGCTCTATAGCACATTTTTTCAAGAATGGTTCATTAGACAGTTTAAACGCAAACGTCAATATGATGCTTTTTTGAAACATTTGGTATCTGGTGATGTACCAACTTTTGTAGAACAGCTTAGTCACTTTTTACGTCGCAGTGTTAGCTATCTTGACACTAAACAAAGCAAAACATCCGAAAGTTTTTACCATGGTTTTGTATTAGGCATGCTAGCA
Organism: Microvelia longipes; assembly: GCA_018340805.1. NCBI lineage: Eukaryota > Metazoa > Arthropoda > Insecta > Hemiptera > Veliidae > Microvelia > Microvelia longipes. Next base: position 197,527 of record JACMZG010001899.1, on the reverse strand, counting down.
AGTGTGGGTATCACCCATTATATACGCTCGAACCAGGAAAGTGGCTTGGGTCGTTATGATATGCTATTGATTCCTAAAAAAGCAGGTTCAAAGGCATTGCTATTGGAATTTAAGCAGGTTCGTAAAGCGGAAGACCTAGAAAATTCAGCAAAGCTTGCTTTGCAACAAATCAAAGACCAAGCGTATCATACCGAACTATTACAACATCCTCATATCCAGGAAGTAATAGAAGTGGGTATTGCTTTTTCCGGGAAGTCAGTTATAGCGGCTTATTCGACTTATGACTTGGCTCATAAACAGGCTGGTGAAGTAAACCTAACGAGTAGATATAGCCAGGAGGAGACATAAGCATCGGGACATCTTTACAGGCCTGGCATAATGTCCGCATTTTGATAATTCACCATAAAGCACTAAATTTGTCGTCATTAATCGTACCTATGCAGCAGTGTGACGGAAATATATTTTTTGCCATGCTTTTAGGCTGGTTTTTTAGCGCAAATATTCAAGCTTTGTAACGAACTTCTTTAAAAAACTAGAAAAAAGCCGCTTTCAACTACAGTGCTGAATAAATACCATTAATCGTCTGCCTTCCGCTCATTATGCTTTTGCTGACCTCTTATTTTCTTCGATAAAAAGCTTGACGCAATGGTTAGCTGCTTTTTTTAAGAAAAAAGGAACATAGTGTGGCGCGTAAATACCCACACTTCTTGTGTAAAAAGAAGTAAACAAGAACCATACCTAACTATTATTTAAAATATAAATATAAGTAATGAAAAAAACAAAAAATAGAACGATAGCAAACAGCACATTGTGGTTTGTCTTATTGATTGGAGTGGGTTGCGCAGGTTGCGGAAACAAAAAAAAGATTAGTACAGTAAAATTAACCGATAATCAGCCACTCCCAGGATCTACTGGTCATAGCATAACAGAAAGTACAGTAGGTGAAAGTAACGATTTATTGCCCTCCTCTCAAGGCGATCAAGCAGTTGCTCCATCCAACCAAGTGTCAGAAGCACCCACCCAAGATGCTGATCATCAGCCTGCTCAATCGAAGAAAAGTAAGGGGAATACAGGTAAAAAAAAACAGGGCGCAAAAAAAGCTCCTAAGAAAGATAATAAGAAAACGCCCCCTAAATCTAACCTTAACCCTAAGCCTAACCAGGTACCGGCTCCGAAGTCGCAAGTAGGTGCTGGTGCGTCAGAAACGTCTGTGGACAAGGTTAGTGTAGAAAATTTGAAGCTTAAGCGTGCTGAGCTAGAAGGGTTAGTAGACAAAGTGCAAAATATCAAAAATAGACCAGATTTTCTCCTCGATAACTCATCTAAAAATAGGGATCCTGTAAAGGTAAATGTAAATCAATTTACAAATTCGGCAATAGCCTTCTTAAAAACTATTAACGACCTTGCTCTGTCTTGTCCCGAAGGAGACGAGAAGAAAAAATCGATAGAAAAAACTTTTAAGTGTAGCCAACGACCGTATAAAACACATGAAGTTTATTTTAAATGAATGTTCAAGCCTTCCCAAGAGCTAATACCTTTGTGATCCCCTTCTTGTCTTAAAGCGTCCATAACACTTTACCACAAAGTCGATCGTAGTAGTTACTCAGACTAACACGGAGTTTTTGGTTTTGTTTCTGTTTTTTCTTAAAATTGCACTTGACTTTTTCTGAATAGATAGAAGCAAGTGAATAAGTCATAGTACCAGCTGTCAAGCGTATTTTTAGCTTCTTAGGTTAAGCTAACGTAGCGATATGGATAATACTTAATATTTAATGATGTAGGCTTATCCATTGACTATATACTGCTTGATTTAGTAGTAGCTATATAACCGATACAGTTAACCGTAATACCATACAAACTATAATAATAAAATCAATGAAAACACATATGCGTTTTAGGACAAGTCTATGCGTGGGCTTATTAAGCCTCCATGCATTATCTTCTTGCACCCATACAGGCGAACAGTTAGGTATGTATAATCCCCAGACAACGGAAAGTGGGCAAAAACTATATCGATTTAGCAGTGTCAAAAGTGACGGCAAATTCAGCTTAAATAGTGGCTCATTGAATTGGGACGAGGAACAATTATGCGCATTGGCCGATTCTGCGGTGCAGAAGTTTAATGATGGGTCAAACATTTCTATAGAGATGGAATGTAAGGGTGAAAGCATAGACCTCAATGCAGATCCAGAGAAAGGCAAAACTAGCGAGAAAAAAAATAGCGGAGGTGTATGCGTGAAATTTTACCAATGTCTAGGCTCAGATAAGTTAAAAGCAGGAATAATGGGAGCGGCAGGAGTCGCATCATGCGCCTTGTTTGCAACTGCATACTGTTTAAAGAATGGTATAATACGCGTGCCAGCGAACTCAATCGTGAGCTCGAATGGTAATAATTTAGCCACTACACCACCTTCGCAAATCAATTGGCCCACAACGACTACAACAGGCGGGAGTAGTACGGCAGACTTCATTACTAAGATGATAACAGATGGAGAAGACAAATGGGGCCCTATTACAGAGGGAGCAGTGCTTGTACCAGATCCTATGATTATAAACGATGATGTATTAAAGAGCTTGCGGCGCTGTAAATACTCATACCGATGCATAAAATCTTGGCTTGACAATGGGCTAGATGTAAATGCACGGACCAGACATAATAATACACCGCTCGTATCACTCTACTTACAAGAGGCTTCTCAACCTAACCTCGACGTTGTTTTCGATCTTCTACGTGAGAGAAAGGTAGATTGGAATGCGCGAGATGCGAAGGGGAGGAACCCCTTAATGGTTGTACTTGACCTAGAGAAAAAGACAGGTCGTCACTATTACTATCACTTTAGGCGTTTGATAGAACTTGGTGCAGATACCTGTATAAAAGATAACGACCATCGTGACCTAAAAAGTTATGTAGGTAAGAGATTTAAATACCGCAATGACTATATATCTAGAATCGAAAGGAAACGCTGTTCCTAACGTAAAGCACGCCCTGCTTTAGCCGGATAGTTGCTTACAACCAGCAGTTTTGAAAATAACCCTCAATACCCCGCCCCTTCAGCCCCCACCTATATCCGTGGGCTCAAGGGGTCTTTTATGTAACTCATAGCGTCGCAGTGGCCATCTGCTCACTAGACTTCCTGCAAAACTCGCTTCTGCTGGTAATTTGCTCACCAGAGCCGTGCTTAAATCCTCACGTACACCTAGTACGCTCCGGTTCCAGCGCTCCGTCTCTCCTACAAATTCCTCACCATAAGCTGGGTTTTGCAGGAAGTTTACTGCTCCTGAAAAGAACAAGCATATTTACAATATTTAAAATCCCGAATATTTTGCTTATTAAGGGCATTATCAATAATAGAAGCGCTATCTAAACCACGGTAGCTGCTGCTTTTAGGTTCTTTCTTCTGATAAATAAAATTTAACCCTATAAGAGTAACTTTGTAGTCTGTAAGGTAGGGCTGAGCATATCCTTTTTGATATATTTGGCCCAATGCTTCTTTAGTAGATTGGTTGATTTTCAGTTCAAATAAATACACACTATTGGTAGATAGATCCTTGATGACGATATCAGAACGGCCACTGGAGGTCATAGTTTCTTTTGAAAGGTTTATGCCCATTGGCTGACCTAAACTTACGCCCTTTAAAAAAGCATAGAAAATCGCTTGATAACCATGTTCTGAACCATCTAACCACATATAGCTAGAATCCGAAATACAATCGTGTTGCACATAGTTTAAGAATACCACCCAATCTTTATTCCGCAAAGCATCCATTACCTCTATACTTTTGGTTTTACCTTTCTGCTGCTGCTCTTCTTTGATAAGCTCTTTTAACTGATCCTTTAAAGCACGTTTTACTTCATTGTTAGGAAACTTTAAATGGTAGACATCCGGTGTAGTTTGCTCAGCATCTAGGGTAAGGTAGCCCATTTGGTACATTAAAGGCAATAAAGGTATTTCGTGAGCAGACTTGACTATATATTCTAGGTTTTTTTGAGGGATCGAAAAAACATCTTTATCCCAATCTACAGTAAAGCGATCGATGTTTGCTCGCATTTGTTGCAACAAAATAGAGGGGTTACCTGTGTTATACCAATAATTACTGAATTTCTTGTCTTGAAAAAAGTTTAATATAGAATGCGGGTTATAGACCTTGTTTTTACCATAAGGGTAAAAACAATACCCATTATAATAATCCTTTAGATCTTGTTTTAAGCTTTCAAGGGTGTAGTCGGATCCTTTCTCTGAATGTTCCTTTAGATGCGCTATCAATGCCTTAATATGCGCATCCTTACCCTTAAAAAATAAGTTTTCAATCTCATTTTCAGTATATCCTAAGATTTCTGCATAGGGCGCTTGTAATAAAGATATATCATCTGTTGAGTTAGCACCTGAACCAAGGCTAGACAAGTAAAACTTCGTGACACCAGTCATAAAAATAAACTTACAATCTGACTGACGGTCCTTTAAGTTTCTAAAAAATGGATTAAGTACATCGAGCACATCATCATATTGCTCTTTTTTAAAAGAGACAAAGGGGCTATCATATTCATCAATCAGGATGATTACCTTATTTTGACCTTTGTTATTTTTTTCATAATGGTCAGCGTTTGTTAGTTCTTTTAAGCAAATAAGTAAGTCAAGAAAATAAGATGAAAGCGAATCAGGGCCATTAGGATCATCTAGCTCATCTTGCACTTTATACGCTTTAGCGATCCTGTACAACGTTTTTTTTAACTCTTTTTTTAACTCTTGTACATTTTCATTGCTCAAAGTTGAGAAATTCAGCTTAATAACGGGGTACTGTTTCCATTCATAAAACGGATCTTTACCAATAGCATAATCCTTAAATAGTTCTTTATTTCCTTGAGCGATTTGGTCTATGGTATCCAGCAGTAGAGATTTGCCAAATCTTCGCGGCCTATTTAAAAAGTAAAAAGCTCCATTATTTCTAAAAAATCTGGCAATGTAAGCCGTTTTGTCTACATATAAACGAAGCCTGATCATCTCTTGAATATCAGCACGCCCAATAGGGATGTCGATATCCTCAATAGCATAAGTTGTATTCGGCTTGCTTTTTATTAGATCTTCTTTCTCCATAGCTTTACTTCCCTAGGATTTCATTTAAACTTGCTTCATCTGCCACCAAAACCTCTCTAGCTTTACTTCCCTCAAATGGACCTACAATGCCTGCAGCTTCCAATTGATCTATTAGTCTGCCAGAGCGGTTATAGCCTAGTTTCAGTTTTCGTTGAATCAAAGAGGTGCTGCCTTGTTGGTGCAATACAATGAGCCTTGCTGCTTCTTCAAATAGTGGATCTGTGCCTTGTAAATCTACCGCCACACAATCCTCTTTGTCTTCCTCATCATAGGTAGGCAACATGTACGCAGAGGGGTAGCCTTGTTGCGCACCAATATAGCTACAGACACGTTCTACTTCTGCCGTATCTAAAAATGGCGTTTGTAATCGAATGATATCGGAATTCATCGAGAGCAACATGTCTCCATTGCCTACCAATTGCTCAGCGCCACTTGCATCTAGAATCGTTCTAGAGTCAATTCGGGAGCTTACTTTATAAGAAATCCTAACAGGGAAGTTTGCCTTGATGATACCTGTAATAACATTTACAGAAGGGCGTTGTGTGGCTAAGACAAGATGAATGCCAATGGCACGTGCCAACTGCGCCAGTCGTGCAATGGGCACCTCTATTTCTTTGCCAGCTGTCATCATCATATCTGCAAACTCATCTATTACCAGCACAATGTAGGGTAAAAACCGATGGCCTTCTTGGGGGTTTAATATTCTTTTTATAAACTTTTCATTGTACTCCTTAATATTGCGGGTACCTGCTTCCTTGAGTAGTTCATAGCGGTGATCCATTTCAATGCATAAAGAGTTGAGCGTATGGATCACTTTTTTGGTTTCTGTGATAATGGGTTCTTCACTGATAGGTAGTTTGGCCAAGAAGTGGCGCTCCAATTTATTATATAAAGAGAGTTCTACTTTTTTAGGATCTACCAATACCAGTTTTAGCTGAGAAGGATGCTTTTTATAAATCAGAGAGGTCAGTAATACATTGAGCCCTACCGATTTGCCTTGTCCGGTAGCGCCTGCAATCAATAGATGGGGCATGCGGCCTAAGTCTGCGATAAACAATTCATTGGATATGCTTTTACCCAACACAATCGGCAAATCCATCTTGCCCTTTAAAAATTTTTCAGAGGCAAGCATCTCTTGAAGGGGCACCACTTCTCTATTTTTATTAGGCACTTCGATGCCAATGGTCCCTTTTCCTGGTATTGGGGCAATGATACGAATACCTAGCGCCGCTAGGTTAAGCGCAATATCATCCTCAAGGTTTTTAATCTTGGAAATTTTTACCCCCGCTTCAGGTACTATTTCATAGAGCGTGACGGTAGGGCCAATGGTAGCTTTGATTTTCGCTATATTGATTTTAAAGTTTTGTAAAGTTTGTACAATATTGTTTTTGTTTATAGCCAATTCTTCTTGTGTAACAGATAGTTGTGTTTGTTCATACCGCTCTAAGAGATCTAAAGAAGGATATTTGTAGTGGGATAAATCTAAGGTTGGGTCATAGTTTTCGCTTCGAATCGCGTTTAAAGGAGCGGCTAGAGGGGTAGGGGAGGGGGCTGGTTGGGTTAAGTTTTTAGGGGGTAAGGTTGGCGCAATGATTTCAAAGTCTACACTGCTTTTTTCTGCCATTTCCTGCGTGGGTTCATGGCTGGTAGGGGCTTCTTCTATGGTTTTATTTTCTATATGACTATGGTTTTTTTTTTTACTAGCTGCCATATCACTTTCTGGGTCAAATGGGTTATGTGCGCTGCTATTTTCTTGATCGGTTGGGCATGGGTCATCTTGTTTTACCTTTTTATTTTTCAGTAGATGGAGGCTAGGTAAAGAGGTTACATTAAAGCATATGACAACAAAGATAATGGCAGTAATAAAAAGTAGAATAAAAGTACCATAGCCCAGGAGCCCTTTGAATAAGGTGCCAAGCTCATAGGCGATGCCCCCCAAGTGGTTGGCTAGTAGCGTAGCCGTTGGATAGAGTGTATATAGGTAGCCCAATAAGCTATTGGACCATAGCACCAAAAAAATCGAAACGATCATCACTTTTAACAAAGAGAGGTTGGGCAAAACCTTCCTGGTAACCATTTTTAGGCCGATTAAAAATAAAAAAGGTAAAAAGATAAAAGCGGTGATGCCCCACCATACATGCATACAATAATAGCTTATAAAGGCACCTGTAAAGCCTAACCAATTGGAAATGGCTAGTGTCGATGCCGCAATCCCTAACGCCCGAAAAGACTCAATAATAGGCTGATCTTTATTGCCATGAATGATATGAGAAAAAAAGGCAAATGCTAAAAAAAGGCTTATGCCCTGTAAAAAAAAGCCAATCGTTATTTTGGTACGTTTATCTAATACAAATAGACGAGAGGGCTCTTTTTTTTTAGGTGGATTTGGTTGAGTTTTATAATTATTTTGTGCCATTGAATCAGCAGAAAAAATACAGATGATTTAAAATGTTTTAGACCTTCTCTTTCGTCAAGGAGGGTGGACTTAAGCAAACCCCAGCTCTAACTTGGCTGCTTCAGACATCCGTTCTGTGGTATAAGGCGGTTCAAAAGTAATATCGACCTTGACTTCGTTTACCCCTTCTATAGCTTTAACTTTTTCTTCTACTTGGCTAGGTATAAGATCTGCCGCTGGACAATTGGGAGAAGTAAGGGTCATTAAAATCTCAATATTATTGAGTGGCAAAATGGTAATCTCATAGATAAGGCCTAATTCATATATATCCACTGGTATTTCTGGATCATAGACTTGTTTAATGGCTTCTATGACTTGTTCTTTTTGAATCATAGCTGGTTGATTTGAGTGGCTTAGCGTTTGCAATATAACCAAAAATAGGTATCGATTCACCACTATGGCTGGCTCCTTATCTTCTTCGATAAAAGCTTGGCGCGATAGTAAACTTCCTGCATAACTCTACTTCTGCTGGTAATTTATTCGTCGATCCGGTGCTCAAATCCTCACGTACATCTAAGTACGCTCCGGTTTTCCGCTCCGTGTCTCCTATAAATTCCTCAGCATAAGCGAGTTTTGCAGGAAGTCTAGCAAACAGCTGAATCGATATGTTTTTCAGCGGGAAAATCGGGAACTCAGCCCGCAAGCGGGCTTCAAACAGCCGATTTTCTAATCCGTTGAAAAACATATCGCTCAAGTCTTGATTTTTTACTAAAGTGCCATTTTTTATCGAAGTAGCCGCGGAGCCAATAATTGATTGGCTTTTTGCTTTTTAGCACATTTTATAGCAATATTTTTAAAATGTGTGAATAACACTGTAAACAGTAACAGCTTTACGATGTAAGTAAATCGATATAGATGTAAAAAAATTATCTAGCATAACCTTTCTTCTCTAATACGGTAGATCCTGATGGGCAGGCCAGGTGGCCTGCGTTAACCGTATTTTCGTTTCAGGACGATCATAATGAGCGACCCAATGGTGAGCAATAAGTTGGTCAATAACAAGGGTGTATCAGCAGTCATAGCGCCATAAAGGGTCCAGCTGAGGGAAGCAACGGTTAAATTCAGGAGCATCCATATTGAGAGGTCATTAGCCGATTTGGTTCTATAGGTCTGTATAATTTGCGGAAGTATGGAAATAACAGCTGTTAATGAGCCTATACATGCGATAATATCTAAGAGAGAGATAGAAAAGAGAAGTATAAGGGACATTATCAAAAATGATATTAGACGTGGCCATTCACCACTTTGGCTACGTTTTCCTGAAAAAAAGCAAACTTTTTATCAAAGGAGATAAAGGGCCAGCGAAAGCATAGAGGGTCTATCAAGCCAGCCAAAATGGTGAATGGTTACAATAATTATAATTATTGATCAGCTATCAGACCTGCTGGGAAACTTATTTCTAATGGCCATTTTGGTGTCTAATCTTGTCTATGCTCCTCAAATACATCTAGTATCCGCGTGCTCGACCGCCTTTTCCTAAAAATGGCTCATCACAAATAAGTTTCGAGAGAAGGTCCATCTAGTCATGGTAAGGTTGGTGCACATCAGATTTTGATAAACCAGTAAGCGAAATAATATCTTCTATAGGATACCCCTTGAGCAACATAGACTTGGCAATTTCTAACTTGCTTTTCTCTTCTCCTATTCGGATACCTCTACCTCTTGCTAACCTTCTTGTCTACTTCTTGTCACCTCTGTCTACCTTCTTGTAATCTCAGCTCCTGACATGCATGTTTAATTTTGGATCAAGCAATTCCACTGCATTGGTATGATCATCTATTGACAGACAAAAATCGCTAAATAAGAAATATAACCTTATTCTAGATTGAGCAAATCTCTGGTGCGCGTAACCTCAAAAAGTCTCTATGGATCCTGTTTGAGTATCAATGCAGCTCCTCGCTTTTTCCAATTGAGTAAGTTCCCGGTTCGTGATTGTAAGCTATACCTAAAACTGCAAACATATAGCTTCTACTGCTAAATAAGAAATAAATCATGAAAATTAGTAAGACCTTGTTAATGGCTATCGCCGTGTACAACAAATATTGAATAATAGCGGGTAGAATATTTCACAATGTCGCTACATTCCTGAGTAATGCTGCGTTATCTAAATATCCCACTACATTAAGGGATTTTCCTAGCTGAAGCCTTCTAGATCAATAATAAGTCAGCTACCCTTAATCAATGCTTTAAAAACACAGTCACTGTTTCTATTTTTACCCGTAGAACTAATAAACTCCTTATTGGTCAACAGTAGGCTATCTTGGTCTATTTGATTGAAAACTTCTTTTGGTAACTTGGCCGCTAGTAAGGCTAAGGCACCTCTTTTGCTAAAGGTCCTTAAAAAATTTATCATGGGATGATGACAGGATCTTGATAATCTTTTCCTTGTTTTCTTTATCTTTTTTCTCACTCATGTCATGAATATACTACAATAAAAGCAACGAACAGTAGACTCGCGAAGCTTCTCTAATGGCCATTGTTCGAAGCTGTCTACGCCCTCAATACATCTGTATTGCGTGCTCGACTGCACGTCTCCAAAAGGTCACAAAATAACTTCGCAGTAAGCAGTAAATTATCTAAAAAAATTCGAAAATGAGTTATTGCGTAATCTATACAAACCTTAGACCTTTTTTATCGAAGGAAATACGGGGCCAGCCACAGCCGTAGATAGCCGTGTCTCCTATAAATCTGGGAAGCCATAGGGCTGCGTTACGTAGAAACTCTATTGAACATGTACCAGGAGCGGGGATCGAACCCGCATGGCCTAAGGCCACAAGATTTTAAGTCTTGCGTGTATACCAATTCCACCATCCTGGCAAGGTTATGGAGTAGAGCGCAGGATAAGCTGGGTTCCCGCAGAAAGTCTAACGTTTTAGGAAATCTACATAGGATAAGATGAGCGAGAAACGGGACTCGAACCGCGACCCGACTTGGCAAGGTGTGCTCTACCAACTGAGCTATTCTCGCTTACTAGCGGCTATACAGCCAAACGAATTTAGTTAAAGATTCTATTTATTCAAAATAATTGTTAACCTTTTTGGCTAGTTCTTACATCTTTTAACCATATGCTTGATTTCATTTAACTTTAATAAGGCGTCTACTGGGGCCAGTCTATTGATATCAATTGCCACTAAAAAAGCCTCAAGATCGCTGAACGCTTTATTGGGCTCAAACCGTTTAAGCGGGTAGGCTTCTTTAGGTAAACTTTCTACGTGGGTATGCATCTTGCCCCATTTGGGATCGATGGCAATACGGCGTAGGCGTCGCTCTAAAACAAGCGGGCATACCAGCCATTTGGGCTACATGAATGCCAAAGCTATGTTGGCTGCCTCCAGGTACCAGTTTATGTAAAAATAAAATTTTCTGATCTATTTCTTGCACGGCTACATTAAAGTTTTTGACCCTAGGGAGCTCCTTGGCTAATTCATTCAACTCATGGTAATGGGTAGCAAAAAGTGTTTTGGCCCTATAGCGTGGATGGTTATGCAAATATTCCACCAATGCCCAGGCAATAGAAATGCCATCATAGGTACTGGTGCCACGCCCTATCTCATCCATCAATACGAGGCTACGCTCACTAAGGTTGTGCATAATACTGGCTGTTTCGGCCATTTCTACCATAAAAGTGGACTCGCCTTGGGCCAAGTTATCGGAGGCGCCTACCCTTGTAAATATTTTATCTACTACCCCAATATGGGCCCAGGCAGCTGGTACAAAAGAACCCATTTGTGCCATGAGTACCGTTACCGCAACTTGACGTAAAAGTGCTGATTTACCAGCCATGTTAGGCCCTGTAATCACTATAATTTGTTGGCTGGATGGGTCCAAGTACACATCATTAGCGGTATAGGTCTTATCTATCGGTAGCCGCTGTTCGATAACAGGATGGCGGTTCTCTGTAAGGTGCAATAGGTGGCTATCATCTATCACAGGCTTGGTATAATGGTGCTCAACGGCCTGTTTGGCAAAAGAGAGATAGCAATCTAACTGTGCGATATATTTTGCGTTTTCTTGAATCTGTGGCATATAGGTGGCTGTCTCCTCTACCAATGCTTGGTAGAGTTGTTGCTCTAACAACTGGGCTGCTTCACCTGCATGGAGAGCTGCCCTCATACTGCTTAGCTCTTCTGTGATGTAGCGCTCTGCACCCGCTAAGGTTTGCTTGCGTATCCAATCTGTAGGCACTTTGTTTTTATGGGCATTAGGCACTTCAAGGTAATAGCCAAATACACGGTTGTAAGAAATCTTTAAAGAAGGAATATGGGTGCGATTGATTTCTTTTTGCTGTAATTCAATTAAATAATTTTTACCATCGTAGATGATTTTATGCAATGACTCCAAACGATCGTTCACATGAGGTTGAATAATACCGCCTTGATGGGTTAGCATAGGGGGATTTTCTTGGAGTGTTTGGTCGATTTTTTCGACTAAAGCATCACAGCTATGGAGTTGCTGGCCAAACATTTGTAGCAAAGAGAAGGGGCAGCTTTCAGTGACCTTGGATAGGTTTATCTGTGCCAATGCCTTTTTTAACGCCACCATCTCTCTAGGATTCATCCTGCCAACTGCTGCTTGGAATCAGTCGTCCAGATCCTATTTGTGCAAATGCCAACCAATAAGGCTGCTATGGAGCCTCTACAATAGGCGACGATATAAGTCGTTTTTGAATACGTGCTACCTCCTTGAGCGGAAACAGCAACCATTTTTTAAGCAACCGTGCCCCATTGGCGTCACGTTCTATCAATATTTCAATGAGTGGCGTGCCGCGGCCTGCTGGGGTACGATCAATTCCAAGGCTTCACCGTAAATTGATCCAGCCAACATACTGATGTTCTCTACCGGACCATCGAGCGAATATTTTGATGGCTAATTCCGTTTGACAAATAATGCAAAATAACCCCCAGCCGCACAATCCCAGGGTAATGGTGATCCAAACCCTTAAGAATGGTGCAAATGTTCATGATAAGCCAGGGCATAATCAAACTGAAAAACCCAATCTTCCATCGCATAGGTATGTAAGTTATTTTGCCCAAAATCATTCCATAAATCTTCTTGCTTTTTGCTAAACACCATTCAGCAGGCCAAGTGGTGAGGATCTTTGCATGTAATCAGCCTTCCCTTGCGTTACAAAAAACTCTCCTGTAGAAGGATCTAAAAAGGCCATACCGATTAAAGCCTTGTCAAAAAAAATGGAAGCCACATAATTGTTGGTTCTGGTATCCAAGACCCCATCGCTAAAAGCAAGGCCAGGTGTAACCAGTTCGTAACCCCTCTTGTACAATCCTTAGCCTGTTTAGGGTCTTCCAGTTGATCACAAATCGCCACACGGTAGCCAGCCTTAACCAGCTTAGGCAGGTAAAGCGCTAAAGCATGGTGGGGAAAACCGGCCAACTCCACACTAGCCGCAGATCCATTGGCCCGTTTGGTTAGTACAATATCCAGAACCTTACTGGCCTTTACCGCATCTCAAAAAGTTTCATAAAATCACCACCGGAAGAGCAATAATGCACCCGGATATTGCTCCTTAATCGAGAAATATTGCCTCATTAACGGGGTTGGCTCAACTGTTTTTGACATAATAGTTAAGAAGAAGAATAAAATAGACTTCTGAAACTCGCATCTCTGGTAATTTGCTCGCGGGTCGTGCTTAAATCCCACGTACAGCTAAATTCCTGCATAACCCTACTTCCTGGTAATTGCTCGTCGATCGGTGCTCAATCCTCCGTACCTAGTACGCTCCGGTTTTTCGCTCCGTGCTCCTACAAATTTCTCAGCATAAGCTGGGTTCTACAGGAAGTCTCTAGTACGCTCGGGTTTTCCGCTCCGTGTCTCCTACAAATTCCACAGCATAAACTGGGTTCTGCAGAAAGTCTAATCGAAAGTTCAACAAGTTATCCTAAAAATAAGTAGAATCTCTATTCCTATCTGGTTTTTTTAACGTGAATTACCTATTTTGAAGCTAATGCACCTTGTGCTTAACTATAAAAACAAAAGCTTACGTTACAGTAGAAATATAAACCAACCAACTAACTACCAAAAAAATTAACACTATGAAAAAGTTTAACACGCGTGCCAAGTGGTCAACCTTGTTGGCAAGGGGAGGGGCACTTTTGTCTTTGTTTTTTGCTTTGCAGGCTAGGTCTTGTGATTTTAACTGGTCTAACAAAGGGGGAGTTTCTGGCCTAGGTGGAGGCGGAGGAGCAGGTTCTGTAGTGAAGACCACCAATGACCCGCAATTTGCTTTCATGGTTAATGAGAAGGATAAGGACGTTACCGCTTGGGTGGATGAAAAAGGGCGCTCGTACCTATTCGCCGCGGTAAAATATGGTCAGATTAATAAGGTAAAAGCAATTTTAGAAAGGTTTACTAAAGACAACCAGACAGGTTTCAAACATAAAAATGAAGATGTTATAAACTCGCCTGACCCAGTTACTGGCTATACACCGCTTGGGCAAGCTATCAAGTACGACCATTTTGATATATTTAAAATTTTGCTTGCACATGAAAGCAGTGACATCAACAGAGAAAGTTCCAAGGGCACGCCGTTATCAATAGCTATCCAATTTAATAGATCTAAAATCGCTTATTGTTTATTGAATAAAGCTAACATTGATATTAAGACTGTAGATGAAAAGTCAGGAAACACATTGTTGCACTATGCGATTGAAAAAGGGCGCGAAGGAATCGCAAAAAGATTGCTTGATCTTCTTATTCATACGGGGGACAAAAGTAGTTTATCTGTACAGAATAAGCTAGGAAGCACACCGTTACATTTAGCATTCAACCATAAACTAACGGATATACAATATAGCCTAATTCAGGCCTTAGAAAAAGAAAAGGATAAACTATGGATAGTAAACAAAAAAGGTGACACTCCAATGGATGTAGCTATCCAGCATAATCAGGAACATGGGATATCTTTGCTCAAACAACTGCCTAAAGAGAGATTATTCAAAAAATATGATAATGATCGAACATTGCTTCATATAATGGCTCGTCTAAATCTACCAGGTGCCCTTAAAATGGCATTAGCTCGCATAACTGAGCTCGCAGGGAAAGATAAAGCCGTAGCGCAACTTTTTGAAAAAACTAAAAAAGGCGGAAAGACTGTATGGGCCTATATAATCCTATCAAATCTTGGTGCACAGCCTGTGTGGCCTAAAACCAATATGCAAATGTTCAAGGATACCATTGACTTTGCTAAGGATACGCTGACAGCAGCCCAAAAGCAGACTATTTTAGATGAGATTGATCGTCTGGAGAGAACAGATTTGATAGGTTTCTTAACAGGTAAAATAGCCCACGATTATGCTAAACAGTTGCGTGACATAGTCAAGGGTGCAGCCTCTGTAGCAATAGCTGCATAAAATCTAATCTATTTCCATAGCGTAAAACAGTGTAAGGCGCTTTCTTTAAAAGGCCTAATCCAAACCCTCTAGCCGTTTAGAATTACAATCTGTAATCCTAAACGGCTTTTTTATTGCTCTCTCAATCTAGTTTTTTGTGGCTATTCACCACTCCAGTTCCCACGCGTCGTTGCCTCCTACAAATCCGTGCGCATAAGCCAGTTTTGTAGGAAGCCTAATCGATACACCTTTCCCATAAAGCTTGATTTTTCCTGAGTTTTTGACTAAGCGAAAAAGCTGCAAACAATCTCCTTATATTTGCTCCTAACGATAATATTTGCTAATATTGAGTGAGAGGTTCTAGTATTTATACATCCTTGATTGTTCCTAAGACTTCCTGCGGGAACTCTGCTTCTGCTGGTAATTTGCTCGCGGGTCCGGTACTTAAATCCTCACGTACAGCTAGTACGTTGTGGCTTCAGCACTCGGTGTCTGCTACAAATTCGTGCGCCATAAGCTGCGTTCTGCAGGAAGTCTCGAGAAAAAGTATATTTTTGATCGCCATTTACAAATTATACAATCAACAAAATTACACAGCCATGATTCAGGTAACCAAGCAACTTATTAGCCATGCCAAACCACGCCGAGGCTTTATACGGCTTAGCACTATTTTATCCTTATTGGTTCTTTTGCAGGGTTTCGACCTTTGTAATAACAAAATACTGCCACCTACTAATATGGCTGATTTCATGGTTCGTGAGCTGGATTCAAAGAACTTTGAGAAAGAGGTCCAGAAACGAGGAGATTGTAGTGAGTTGTTGCAAAACAAACAAGGAAAGGATGGCCGAAGCCTTTTTTATGCTGCTACACGTGCAAAGGATATAGAAAAGTTGAAATATCTGGTAAAACTACTTGATACAACTATAAATAATAAGCAATGCAGCAATCCAGATATTCTGAACGTACCAGACGCACTAAGCGGTAAGACCCCTCTTGTCAGGGCGATAGAGACAAATAATGGGCAATTAATTAAAACTTTATTATCACGTCCAAACATTAACTTTGTTGCACTCGATAGTAAGAAAAGATCCCCCTTACATATCGCTGCTGTTTACAACAAAGACAAAGCATTTCCAGAAGTGTGGAATGTAGTCAAGGCGCAAGAAGAAAAAAAAGCTATTGACCATCTTTTTAAAGAAGATACAAAAGGGCACTCTGTATTTGCATCTGCCTATTTGCCTGAGTCCGGTAGCCTCGGATGGTTCAGCAGAACGGGTCCTCATTTCAGCATGTTTAAATCTGTTTTAAAGAGTGTAAAACAAGACTTGCAAGTAGGTAATCTAGAAGGGCATTTGAAAAAAATTAATGATGAAATAGGTCATTTGAAAGAAAATGGGGCAATAGGGAGCAGGTATGCGGATAGTTTACACAAGGAAGTAGAATTAATAGGAAATCAACAGCCAACACAAAACGACAAAGAAAAGAAAAACTAAATCATCAATAGCCTGCCGTGCAATGAAAGCAGTTTCTTGTGATATACTACCAAGATGGCTAAGAAAGCTGATACAAAACAAACCAAAAATGTAGCGGATAAGTGGCATGATGTTGCATTTAAAAGAATACGTTTTGTAACGTATCTATCGTACGTTTGTATTATAAGCCGTATTGGTTATAAGGCTCCAAGCTAGATCCTAAACCTTACAAGGTTCCTCTAGCCAGTGTCCAACCCTTAAACCAACAAAAAACACTTTTTGTTCAGCTCAAGAAATATCAGGGAGTTTATTACTCTCCATGTTGGTTCATTTTTTAGATAATATTACCTACATCTTAGTTAAAAACTATCCGGATATTTCTCAGTTCAATGCAAAACAAATAGAAACATGGTTATCAGCTCCACTTTGTATAGCTGGCATTATCATTTGTCTATATCTGGGTTATCTTGGCTTTAAATTTTTAAAGCCTTATTAAGAAAACTAATATATCAAATGTTATCTATTGAACAACTTCTTCATATTTGTTAGTTAACCTAATATAACGTGTTTTTGCAATCGATCTACCCTCCCTTACAGCTTGTCTAAAAGCTGTTTTTTTCTAAAGATATGACTGGAAAGTATCATATAGCCTGTTTGATTCAAATAATCTAATATAGACCTAGAATTTTTAAGTATGTATATCATATATTTATATTTATCTAGTGCATAACTATAGAAGATAGTGATCGTACTATAAATATTATTTATTCATCTTTTTAATTAATTGATTTATGACATGCATGAATATGCCGCTTGTAATAGTAGGGGCTTTTTTAGTATTAACCTTATTGGTGGGCGTTTATTTTAGTAGAAAAAAAACCACCTTTCGGGAATATGCGGTGGGGAATAAGCAATTTTCTACGGCTACCTTGGTAGCTACGGTATTGGCTACTACTTTTGGTGGAGGAGGCTTAATACGTAATGTAGAACAGGTTTATAAGCAAGGACTCTATTGGATTCCCTTAATGCTTTCAACTATTTTAGGTTACTGGGTATTTAGCCGATTAGTGTTACGTATGGGTCCCTTTATGCATCATCTCTCTATAGCAGAAAGCATAGGTAGTATATATGGTAGGCTGCCAAGAATTATTACAGCTTTATCCTCTATTTCCAGGGCTATAGTAGGCGTTGCTGTTCAAGTTATTGTAATGTCAAAAGCAATTGGTATATGTGTGGATGCAGTTAATCCTCAAACTGTTACTATATTTGCCACCTTAATACTTATTTTTTATTCTGCCTTTGGAGGTGTGCGTGCGGTAACGTTTACAGATGTATTTCAGCTAGTAACCTTTACTATTGTTATCCCTATTTTAGCTTGGTTGATGTTTCAAGTTATAGATAAGCCTATTTTGGATTTTATTCCTTTTTTGCAAAGCCAGAAACAATTTCAACTTAGTAATCTCTTTCAGTTTGATAAAAAGATTATGGCTATGTTTTCTTTATGCATTGCTTGTTTAATCCCTTTTGATGTATCGGCAACGATGCAGCGTGCTTATATGTCCTCCGATCCTATTCAAGCAAGAAGGGTTTTTTCATACGCTACTCTTTTCAGTTTTTGTATTTCATCCATCATTCATTTAATTGGTGTCTTAGTACTTATAGGAATGGGGAGCTCAAATTCTCCTACGTCTGTCGTTTGGGGATATGTTATGCAACATATCCCCTCTTGGTTTTCAGGTTTTGTAGCTATAAGCTTACTTGCTATGTCGATGTCTACAGCTGACTCCCATCTAAATTCTTGTTCTGTAATGATTAACCATGACATATTGGGAGTGTTACGAAAATCTCCATTGAACCAGATGTGGATAGTTAGATCAATAAGTTGCTTTCTTGGTATATCTGCTATGGTAGTAGCTCTTTTTTGTAATGACTTACTAGTGTTATTTAGTTCTAAGTTTGACTTTTCTATACCTATCATAAGTGCTCCTTTTCTTTTAGCTATTTATGGTTTCCGTGGCACTACTCGTACCGCTCTGATAGGTATGGCAAGTGGTATACTTACTACCTTAGTATGGAAGAAATGGGTAGAACCTACCTATGGAATTAATGGGGCATTTATTGCTATGTTGGCAAACATTATAGCTATGATGATCGCCCACTATCTGCTCAAACAACCAGAAAGTGCAGGTTGGGTGGGTCCAGATGATACGCTTAAACAAATTCAACAAGAAAAGGCCCGTAAGTGGTTAGAACGAAAAGAAGCCATTAAAAATAGTTGGGCTAATAGAAAAATTACCTTAGCTAAGCTAGTGCCCAGCCATACTACGATGATATATGTAGGGTTCTATACTGCCATTACCATCTTACTGTCTTATTTTATGGTGCCTAGTATACATAATGTCTACTGGATTATGTTGCAACTCTTGTTAGCAGCTTGTCTTATAGGTTATCCATTTCTCTATGATATGTTGAAAGAGATAAGAGCCATTCCAAGCTGGTGTATTGGCCTATGTTGGCTAATGGTATTAGTGCTTTATCTTCCTTTAAGTCTACTTGGCGGGGATTGGTGGAAGCTAGCAGATCCGATCTTTAACCTATCCCTATTTTTGACCGATTCTGTTTTAATATTATTGGTATTGCCCCTATACTTGGGCATAGTGACAATAGCAACTACTTCGTTATTGGTTATTTATAAAATCTTTTTTATTGGATTGTCTTTTTCTCTATTATCTTCAATACTTCCGCTATTTATAGCGATTTTATTGATATTTGCCATGACCATTGTCTTTAAGGTTAAAATAGGAAGTTATATAAATCAAAATATTTATTTAAAAGGTCAAGAAGGGATTAGAGAATCCAAACAACTCAAAGCAGCCCTATATGACGAAATTCTGGTTCCATCTAATGGTTCTACTCCCCCTAAAGGCTATGGCGTTGTTTTAAACCAAGCAGTACGTAAAGTGGAAGAATCTATCTCCTTTTTAGATAACCATACCCCTATGTTTAAGGAGGACTTTCAAAGCATTATCAATAAATTTTATGATTGGGTTTTCTTTTTTAACAAAAAAGAAAAAGCTAAAGACCATGCACTACTGCAACCTAATAAAATCAGTTTAAACAAGCTGATGCGTAAGGTAGAGGTTGCTTTGTCACAAGAGGTAAAAAACCCTCCTAGGTTGCTGGTAAAAAAAATAACTGATTCTAATCAGGAGCCATGTACCTATATTATATGCGATATCCATCAAGTAGTCTATTTGTTGGTTAAGGCTATTTTACGGGTTGGTAGGTTAGATGGCCCTACATCAATTGTTAGCATACAACTGCATCCTACTGTTTTACAATTTAAGCAAGCCGATGCTATTGACAACGGTTGCCCTACATTTATGGGTTTTCAAGCTACTGCCATGGTAGTAAGCCAGTCTACTACTGCTTCTGAGAACCTTCCAAAGGTAAAGGCGGTTTATAATGATACGATAGATACTACAGACTATCAATGGAAAAAAGGTGCTCCGCCATCCATGGATCTTGAACAAGACACCATATCTACTATGGTACGTGCCCATTATGGTTATTTGGAAGCTTCTGTTGACCAGCATCAACCCACTATGTTACTGGTACTCCCTAACGATGTAACGGATATTCGTGGTAAGATGACCGTTGAATTGCCTCTAGACTCCTTAACATTAGATGCACCTGTCACCCCTAAAGAGCAAGCCGATTCTATGATGGCATTAATGCAATTTCATGACCATATCTGTAAATCCTCATGTAAAGAGGATCCTATTGATATAAAAGTGATTTCAGGTTTGATTTTATTATTGCGACAATATTTTCGCTTTAAGCGACATGCATCGGGAAAACTATTTTATGTACGTGCAGTAGGGATTGCTGAAATCGTAACAGATTTCGTTTTCCACTCCCCTAAAGTGATTTATGCTGCTTTGCTCTATGAATTGGTACGTCGTACTTGTTTGCTTCTTTCTTATATCAAAGAACATTATAATTTAGGCGTTTATGCTTTTGTATCCAATGTGGTCAAAATAGATAAACGGCAAGAGTTGGATGATTTTTCTTTACTTTGTGTTAAGAATCGGTTGGAAAAAGCGATTAAAGAAGACCATGTACAGCTTTCTGTTCTCTTTATTAAGCTGGCTGAACGGCTTTATGACCTACGCCATGCAGCAGGTTATATCCATCTAACAGAGGTTCAACATATGGCACAAGAAACATTAGCCATAGATATCCCAATAGCCAATGCATACTTGGACGCAGAGATAGGACAGGCATTAGAAGCAGCAGCTAAACAAGCATTGAGGGTTTGTAAAAGTAAGGAAGAAGAAAGAGAAAAAGGTAAAAATAAGAATAAAGATAGTTGAAAACCTATCTATTCACAACTGTGGCAGAGTAGATGCAAAAAGGCCTTACTAGCCAGTGTTGTGAATAGGTACAAACTTTTTATCGAAGAAGATAAGGGGCCAGTCGCATTCGCGAATGATGGATACTAACATTCAGATGGTGCACCCTCCTGCTTTCTACTCTTGACCAGCTCAGCCACCACTTCTACAACTTTATTCTGTGCATTCATATGCAATGCCGTAAAAGGCTCCATTTGTTTCACCAGCTCTATCTGTTGTGGCTCATCATTGAGCAATTCCACTACCTTAGGAATCAGTAAAAAAGGACATTCCTCATCTGTAATCTGTATAACAGCACCCTTTTCAGCCAAAGGTAAACTATTTTTGGTCTGATGATCTCCTGCCACATTCGATGATGGAACCAAAATCGTAGGCTTCCTCCTTATACAAAGCTCTGCAATAGACAAAGCCCCAGCCCTCGAAACTACAACATCTGCGGCTGCATAAGCCATTTCCATATTGGTCAAAAACGGATAACACTTTATATAACGATAATCCTTCATAGCCTTTTTTATAGACTCAAAATAGCGCTTACCCGTGATCCATATAACCTGTATATCCAAGCTGCTCAGCTGTTCCTTCCACTCTAAAATCGTTGTATTCAGTACACTGGCACCCCCACTACCACCTACCACCAATAGACACTTTTTGTTTTGAAAAGCAGAAAAATTAAAATATTCCAGCGCATCCATTCGGTCTTCTTGGAAGGTACAAAGCGCAGCACGTACAGGATTACCCGTAAATACCACTCTCCCCTTTGCAGAAGGAAAAAGAACATCTGGATAACCCGTACAAATCCTACTAACCCGCTTAGACAACAATTGATTCGTTAACCCAGCTAGGCTATTTTGTTCTTGAATGAGCGTAGGAATTTTTTGCATAGAAGCTATAAATAGCGTCGGAAAAGAAGCATATCCCCCTGTTCCAATCACTACATCAGGCTTAAATGATTTAATAATAGACCTTGCCTGATATAGGCTTTTTAAAAGCAAAAAAGGCAACAATAGATTTTTAATGATTTTCTTTCTTTGAAAGCCCCTTATACTGATTCGCATAATCGGATAACCAGCCGCAACTACCAAACCCACCTCTTTGCCCGCTTTTGTACCCACAAACAAAAAAGTCGCATGCGGAAATTTTTTTTTTATCCCATCAGCAATCGCTATAGCAGGATAAATATGGCCTCCAGTACCCCCACAACCTATCAAAATACGCATAAATACTATAATCGATTGGCCTCTAGAACAGCCTCTTGTTGTATATCTACGCTCCCACTAGGACCCGTTATCGTATACTTGGTTAAATCCTTTGTAGCACGTAAGGCATCTCCTTTTAATGTAAGGTCCTTGTGTACTATTACAACAGGTATTTCTGTAAATATTACTTCTTTTTTTATGTCATAGCAGAGCTGCTCTGTTTTGATTTCCAATTCCGACTCTGGCTTGGTCACCACAACCCCTCCTGCTATCGTACAAAGCGCTTCCACTTTGTTATAAAATAAGCTATTGGCTTGAATATGGGTAGGGCCCTCCCCTTGATCCGAAGGATCCCCAAATACAACCACCGTTATGCCACCTGTTAATTCTATATTGCCACTTTCATATTGACGCATCTGAGACGCCTTAACCGTTACATCCAATTTACCCAGCCTTGTAGCCAGTAGTTCAACGCCCGTCGTTTCTAAGACCGGGGCCTCCTTGGGCATATCATCTTCAGCACATATTACCGTCAAAGGGCCAGCTATAGCAAAGAAAAATAGCCCTAAAAAAGCATTGCAACAGGAAATACAAGCAACAAAAAACTTTTTTTTATTCATTACTCCCTATGTTGGGTATGGTGGATAGGTGTACCTAACTCAACCGCTAAGTAGCTGATAGTGCCTTTATTTGGGTCCATAATTTGTATCATAACAGGTTCCGTGGCGCGTTTGACCATTTCAGCTAACTCGTCCGTACTTGTAACAGGTTGCTTGTCAAAAGCAAGCAAAATATAACCCTTTTGAAGTCCGGCAGCTTGAAACTTCCCTTTGGCAATTTCTTTGACCAAAACACCGTTACTAATCTTAAGTTTTGCTTTGGATTTACTATCCAGATTCTGGAAAGTAGCTCCTTCTAGGTGGACGCTTTCTTTCCGGTGCTCCAATACCACATCAACGGTTTGTTGTTTACCCCTACGGTAAAAGGTAATTGCTATCTTATCACCCGGCTTGGCACAGCCTATGATTTCTTGTAGCTCGGTAGCTTTACTAATTGGTCGCCCATTGATTTGCGTAATAACATCATCTTTTTGCAAGCGCCTTACACAAGGGCTTTTTGGCGAAACGTGATCAATACGAACGCCATAGACTGCTTTTAGGCCTAATTCTTTTGCTGATTTAGCGTTTACATCCTGGATGGTGACACCTAGTAATACACGCTGGACAGCACCATATTGGATAAAGTCATCAGCTACTTTCTTAACTAAGGAAGAAGGTATGGCAAATCCATATCCTATGAAAGCAGCGGTAGCTGACGCATAAATAGCGGTATTAATACCTACCAACTCTCCAGATAAATTCACCAATGCGCCACCACTGTTGCCCTTATTGATTACAGCATCTGTTTGAATAAAAGATTGAATCCTGAGTTCTCCACTGCCACTATTTTCTAAGGCTCTAGACTTAGCACTGACAATTCCCTTTGTAACAGTAGAACACAAGTTCAAAGGATTACCCACGGCTAAAACCCATTCTCCTACCTCTAATTGGTCAGAATTGCCCAGCACAAGAACGGGTAGGTTACATGCCTCAATTTTTAATAGCGCTAAGTCAGTAGTAGGATCAGCACCTACTAGCTTTGCCTCATAAGACCTGTTATCATTTAAAGTTACTTTTATCTGGTCAGCTCCCTCAACAACATGGTTGTTGGTGATGATGTATCCATTACTTTTATAAATAACACCAGAGCCAAAAGCCTCTTGGGCAGGCTGTTGATATTCCCTAGGCATCAACAATCTATCTCCGAAAAGTTCTTTCAAAAGCTGGTCTAGAGGACTAGCAAACGCTCGCTTAACCGACCTAGGGTTTTTAGTCGATTGTATATGCACCACAGCTGGTGTAGCCAGCCTAGCCGCATAGGTAAAGTCAGATGGATGACTGGGAACAGGGCGGTTTTCTGGCGGCGAGCTGGTTTTCTCAGATGGATGATGTTGTGGTTGCGTGCAAGCAGCCTGCGTTATAGCCGGAGAAGCTGGTAAGCGTTGTTTTTCACCTAAAATATCAGGGGAGCGTAACCAAAACAATAAGCCGAATGCGGCTAAGGTAGTTACACCAAATATTTTTTTCTTTACAGATTGCTTGTTAAATTGTCTACACATAGCCATTTTATTTTTGTATTTTTACCATCATCTTAATTTTTTATTGTCTCCTCAATTTGCTCAAAAAAGGAAACAGCACCAAAAAGATGCCATATTCATGCGCATTATGCCAATAGCAGAGCTATAAGTTTGTTTGAAAACAAAAATCTAAAATATTTTTGACCTACACAAGTATGGAGCAACCATTACGTATCTACAACAGTTTAACCAGGCAAAAAGAAGTATTTCGCCCTCTTAGGCCGCCTTTTGTAGGCATGTACCTATGTGGCCCTACCGTTTATGGCAAGGCGCATCTAGGCCATGCACGTGCTGCGATTACCTTTGATATACTCTTTCGTTATCTGCAACATTTGAACTACAAGGTGCGCTATTTGCGTAACATTACTGATGTGGGCCATCTAGAAAGGGACTTAGATGAAGGCAAAGACAAAGTAGCTCAACAAGCTAAGCTAGAAGAAGTCAGCCCTATGGAAGTAGCGCAACGCTACACCAATAGCTATCGAAAAAACATGGAAGCGCTTAATGTATTACCGCCTAGCATTGAGCCTTGTGCAAGCGGCCACATTCCGGAACAAATTGCTATGATCGAAAAGATTCTCCACCATGGATTCGCTTATGTAGTAGATGGCTCTGTCTATTTTGACTTAGCCAAATATAGCCAAAGCCACCACTATGGCAAACTTTCCGGAAGAGCACTAACGGCAACCCGTTCAGGCATGCGCGCATTGAGTAGCCAAACCGATAAAAGACAACCGGAAGATTTTGCCTTATGGAAGAAGGCAACCCCTATCCATATTATGCGTTGGCCTTCTCCCTGGGGAGAAGGTTTCCCAGGCTGGCACATTGAGTGTTCTGCCATGTCTGCAAAATACCTAGGCAACCAATTTGACATTCACGGGGGGGGGATGGATCTACTTTTCCCACACCATGAATGTGAAATCGCACAAACACAAGCTGCCTTACAAACTGATTTGGCTACCTATTGGGTCCATAACAACTTAGTTACCATTGATGGGGTCAAAATGGGTAAATCACTGGGTAATTTTATTACACTAGACGAGCTTTTTTCGGGAGATCATTCCGCCTTAGACCAGCCCTACAGCCCTATGTCATTACGTTTTTTTATGTTACAGGCGCATTACAGAAGTACACTTTCAGTTACCATGGAGGGCTTACAATCCGCTCACCAAGGCTATCGTAAGCTAATGAATGGTTGCTATCTGCTGGCGCAGCTGCACTACGAAGCAAGAAAATTTCCCACCACCAATGGTCCATTAGATGGCGCCATCTATGCAGATTGTGCAGCCTGCTATAGCGCTATGAATGACGATTTTAACACCGCAAAGGTGATAGCCCGTTTATTTAATTTGCTAAAAAAAATCAATGGCTGGCATAATGGCACACTGAGCCATACCTCTATTTCAACCACTGCATTCGAGCAGCTACGCAGTACTTATACAACTTTTGTTATAGACTTATTGGGGTTAAAAGAAGACCGTTCTCCTTCTACGAGAGCGATGATGGCCATCCTCTTAATGGTTTACCAAGAGGCTAAAGTGGCAAAACGGTACCATCAAGTTGATGGCATACGGGCTGCACTGTATAAAATGGGCATTGCCATCAAAGACCATCCTGATGGCGCATCATGGGCCTATCAATAAGTTGCTTTTATAGTAACTATTCAGCGCTCTGGCCAGGCTTTCTTGACAAAAGCAATAGCTAACCAATTATTAGCCCCGTGTCTCTTTCGATAAAAAATGGCGCTCTAGTAAAACACTAACACATGAGCGATATGTTTTTGAGCGGATTAGAAAATCGTCTGTTTGAAGCCCGCAAGCGGGCTGAGTTCACGATTTTCCCGCTCAAAAACATATTGATTCGGCTATTTACTACCGCGCCAAGCTTTTATCGAAAGAGACACGGGGCTGGTGACAGCATAAAAGTGCTACAAACCCAGCCACAGTGGTGAATAGAGGCCTTTTATGGCTGTAAATCTATTGCAGAGCTTTTGTTTTGTTTGTTAATCTGTCATAGCTTTCTTCCATCTAACGGCGATCACATAAAAGGCCGCTATGGTCACCATATGGAGCCACAGATAGGCCCATCCTATGCCCCAAAAAGCTAGCTTAGCTGGCCATAAAGGCAGTTTGCCCAATAGTAAAAAAGTCAATACAATCAGTAAAAAGCCCTCTTTGTGATAAGGTATTGGATAACACCTTTGACCAGCATAATACCCCAGTAACCCCATAGCAGCCGCACCGCTCATAGAGGCATATACGCATCCCCAATGACCCCACCTCGGTATCCATAACAGTGCGGTAGACCCAATTACCAAGCTACCAAATGCACTGATCCAAGTATTGTATCTTGGATGGTTGCCCAGCTTAAAGGAAGCACTAAAGTTATAATAGACCCCTAAAACAATATGAGTAAATGCCAAGTAGGGGACGGTATCAACCGTATAGCGGTAGGCTGCTTTTGGGATCAGTAGCCTGGCTACCCAATTTAAATTTAGACTAAAAATACATAGACAAAAGCAAGACACCCATATAAACAGAGCCATTGTTTGGCTATATAACCTTGGTGCTTCCTTTTGGTTTGAGTGGGCAAAAAAAAAGGGTTCTGCCGCATGTTTAAAGGCTTGAATGCCTAGTGTTATACATATAGTCAGCTTACAAGAAGTGCCAAAGGTTCCTAAGATTTCCTCTTTGGTATAAAGACCATATAAAATGATTAGGCACCAACTTTCGAAACAACAATAGCGGTAATGCCTCATTCATCCTAAAAAATAAGGTTGTCAAAAACGCGGTGGTCGCATAGCCGCCTATTTTCTGCAAGGTATGGTTGTGCCATACCAAACGAAAACCTTTAAAACTTGGTAGCAGAAAGGCTAAAGCAGCCATGTTGGATAATAGGTTGGCTATAAACACCCCATCTAACCCATTTAATACAACCTTTATCTGTAAACAACTATATAGCAGGTATTCTATACATTTTAAAGATAGAGGACAATAAAGCAGTATAAAAGAAAAGATAATACCAGCAAAAGCTTGTAAAAACTTTACCAATAACAGCCAAAAATTTTCTTTTTCTACCCGTAGCTTAGCGTAAGGAATCATCAGTAAGGTATCGAGCATAAGAATACCCGCTACATAGTAAAAATAGCGTATATTAGCTAAGTGGCTGGTTATCTTTGCAATTTCTGGAGCATATAGGATAAGTAGCGCTGAAAAAACACAACTAGTAACCAGTAATATGGTTACAATGAGATTGAAGGTATATTGTTTACCTAATGTATGGACAAACCTAAAATAGGTCATATCCATAGCTAGATCGTAAACGACATGGCCCAAAGCTATATAGCTGCCATAGAACTCTATTACAATGCTGTATGCGCTAGGCGCTAGTATATGGGTTTGAATCAGCAAAGCCAAATAAGAACACCCACGTACAATTATATTGCTTATACTATATATAATAGTTTCTTTACCCAGTTTTTTAACTGTATTATGGATTGTAGCCATCAGATACCCATCATTTTTTTTGCAAACATTTTTCTGCTATTTAGCAGCAAAGGTATCTAATTTAGGTAAAAATAAGCGCATGGTGGGTTATGCTTTTTAAATGAGTTTATTTACGCTAGCTGTATAAATTGTTTTACACAGTTTTACCCTGATTTAGGATTTAAGCAATGCACAACTACATGAATGAAAAGAAAGGTACACTTTTTAGTTCGATTTGAAGGTCAGTATTTTATCAAGTTTAGATTCCTTTTTTTAGCAATTAGACATACATTATGGCCATTAGACGAAAACATGACGGGCTCTTTAAGCAAGTCTTAGTGCAACAAGAGGCTGCTCACGAGTTTTTATCTCACTACTTACCAGAAGAGGTTAAAGAGAAAGTCGATTTAACGCGTATTGTTGTTGAGAAAGAATCTTATGTGGAGCATAAGCTAAGGCGATCTCTGAGTGACATGGTCTATTCGGTACCAACTAAAGATAATAGCAAGGCCTTCGTCTACGTACTTATCGAAGCAGAGCTAAAACCTAATTACTGGATTGCATTAAAATTGTGGCAGTATATGCTTCGTTTGTGTGAGCGCCACAAAAACAAGGATAAAAATAAATTACCGCTGATAATACCATTGGTGTTTTACCATGGCAATATCCCATTTAATGAACCAAAGAATCTGTGGGAACTTTTTATGGATCCCCCTTTAGCCAAACAACTGATGGCAGGTGATTATCATCTTATAGATCTGCAAGCTATGCCCGACGATCAGATCAAAAAAAGGAAATATGTAGGTATGTTGGAATACTTTATGAAGCATATCCATGTGAGAGAAGTGCTTGAGCTATGGGAAGTGGTTTGCCACAGTTTTAAAAAGGCCATTTTAGATGATAAAAAAAATGATTACTTTTATATCAAGGCTTTTCTAGATTACAGTGGAGATATCTTAGAAGAAGACAAACAAAAAGACTTAGAAAAGCTTATCGATAGCCATTTACCTGTAGAAAGTAAAACAGATATTATGAGAACTATAGCACAAAAATATAGGGAAGAAGGTGTCCAAATTGGTCAAAAAAAAGGCATCCAGATTGGACAAGAGAAAGGTAAGCTAGAGGGCAAGTTAGAGGGTAAGCTAGAGGGCAAGTTAGAGGGTAAGCTAGAGGGCAAACTAGAAATAGCCAGGGTTTTGCTAGGCGAAGGCGAATCAGTAGAAAGAGTAATGCGTTTAACCGGCCTATCTCATTCTCAGCTTAAGGGTATCTTATGAGCAGCTAACTATTAAACCATATTCCCATACGCTTTATTAAGAGGGGTATCGTACTCGTCTATCAAAATATAGACCTTCTGACCATGATATTGGTAGAGGCATTAGACTTCTTGCATAACCCAGCTCTGGCTCGCAGATTTGTAGGAGATACGGAGCGCCAAACCGGAGCGTACTAGTTGTACGTGAGGGATTTAAGCACCGGATCGACGAGCAAATTACCAGCAGAACTGCAGTTATGAAAGAAGTCTATTGACTAAGTAACGCTAGAGCGGTTCCAACTCTTGCTGATTGGCTTGCTTATCTAGAATAGTAGTATCCATTCACCACTTTGGCCATGTTTTCCTAAAAAAGCAAATGGCTAACCAGTTATTAGTCCCGCGTCTGCTTCGATAAAAAATGGCGCTCTAGTAAAACACTAACACATGAGCGATATGTTTTTCAGCGGATTAGAAAATCGGCTGTCTGAAGCCCGCTTGCGGGCTGAGTTCCCGATTTTCCCGCTGAAAAACATATTGATTCTGCTATTTACTATCGCGACAGACTTTTTATCGAAGGAGATAAGGGGCCAACGAAAGCACAAAAGTTCTATCAACCCAGCCACAGTGGTGAATGGATATGAATAGTATGTAATTGCCTTACCTGTATTTCATTAATTTTGTCGCTTTGCAACAAGTAGGCATATGCACTATACACCTTTAAAACCAACTCATATACTGCATTATAAGCGAGTTTTGCAGGAAGTCTTATGTAGAAAGAGGTAGCTTCTCCCAGATTAGGTCTTTCAGGCGGGCAATGCCTTCTCCGGTGCTAGCAGAAATGGGGCAGCATACAATGTCTTTAGGAAGGGTTTCAAATAGCGCTTTACGTGCTGTTTCGTCTAGTAAGTCTATTTTTGAAACAACCAGTAGCCTTGGTTTCTCCAGCAGCAGGGGATTGTGTGCTGCCAATTCGTTGAGCAACATTTGGTAGCCTTTATCAATGTCACCAGCCTCTACGCTAACCATAAACAGTAAAACCGCATTTCGCTCAATATGACGCAAAAAACGTGTGCCTAAACCCTTGCCATCAGCAGCCCCTTCTATAATGCCTGGAATATCTGCCATCACAAAAGAATGGTTATCCCGATAGGCCACTACGCCCAAATTGGGCACTAAAGTAGTAAAAGGATAGCTATCAATGCGGGGTTTAGCCGCTGACACAACGGACAGTAACGTAGACTTACCCGCATTAGGGAGCCCTACAAGCCCTACATCGGCCAATAATTTTAACTCCAACACCATCCAACCCTCCATGCCTGATTCCCCTGGATAAGCAATACGTGGCGTTTGATGGGTAGGGCTTTTAAAGTGGGTATTGCCCCAGCCACCTTTGCCTCCCTGCATTAAGATGTATTTTTTTTTGTCTTCTAGCACTTCTAGCAATACCTGATCATCATCTGCACGTTTGGCTACTGTCCCCAGTGGTACATCTATGATCATATCCTTGCCACTTGCGCCTGTTTTACAACTGTCTCCACCCGCTTCTCCATTGGTGGCAATGATGTGTTTCCGGTATTTAAGATGGAGCAAAGTACCATATTGTTTGGCACCACGTAAAATGATATGCCCCCCTCGACCCCCATCTCCTCCATCGGGCCCCCCTTTTGGGACAAACTTAGCGCGTATAAAATGCACCAACCCAGCGCCTCCTTTCCCTGCGCGTAGGTAAAGCTTTACATGATCAATAAAGTTGGGTACAGACATAACGGTTATGCACTTAGTAAATCCATAATCGCCGCAATAGCCTTGGCTACTTCATCTACACCTTGGCCGCCATCTACACGGTGTACTTTCCCTTGCGCTTTATAATAGTTGATAATAGGTAGCGTCTCTTCTTGGTATATTTGCATACGTGTTTGTATTTTGCTGTCGTCCTGGTCATCTGGCCTTGCCTCGATGGTTGCACGATGTTTAAGACGTTTTAGTAGGTGCGCACTGGTTACCTCTAATACAATCACGCCATCTATTTTAGCATGATGTTGCTTTAACAAATCATCTAAGAAGATCGCCTGTGCAATGGTTCTAGGAAAACCATCAAATAATAGATAGGCATCAGCAGGTTGGGCTTGTACCAGCTGCGTTACCAATTGTAAAGATAAACTATCTGGGACCAAGCGGCCACTATTGATGTATGGCGCAATAAGTTGTTTATTGGGCCCATCTTCTGCCATTTCTTGACGCAACAAAGCGCCCAAAGCGATGGGTGTAAAGTGGTATTTTTGAATAAGCAATGCAGCTTGTGTCCCCTTGCCCGACCCAGGAGGGCCCATTAGAATCATATTAAACATATCTGTAAATGCTTTTCTAAAAGCCAAAAATTAATAGTAACAAAACGCCCCTTTGTAAGTATCCATTCACCACTTTGGCCACGTTTCCCTAAAAAAAGCAAATGGCTAACCAAGGAGATAAGGAGCCAGCCACAGTCGTGAACGATGGATACCTTTGTAAAAGGGAGCCATAAACATGCTTTTATCCACTGCACATTAGACATTCTTTTTCCACTTCAGCGGTAAAAGGTGTGGCCACTTTTTCTTTTTTCTGTATGGTAAACTTTATAGCATCTGCTGCAGCTTTGGTGCGTAAGTAATACATGCCTGTTTTTAGCCCTTTTTTCCAAGCATAAAAATGCATAGAGGTTAATTTAGCCATGGTGGCATCTTTCACATAAAGATTTAGGCTTTGGCTCTGGCAAATATAAGGCGCCCGGTCTGCTGCCATATCGATAATAGATTTTTGTGGAATCTCCCAAACAGTTCTATAACGCGTTTTAATGTGCGCTGGAATAGATGGGATATGTTGAATGGAGCCATTACCCATCATCACCTCCTCTTTCATGGTTTCATTCCAAAGGCCAAGTTGAATCAGATCTTCTAATAAATATTTGTTTACAACAATAAACTCTCCAGAGAGTACCCTACGGGTGTAAATATTGGTAGTATAAGGCTCAAAGCATTCATTATTCCCCAGTATTTGGGAGGTAGATGCGGTGGGCATAGGGGCAACCAATAGTCCATTTCTTACGCCATGCCTGGCTATTTCTTTCCGTAAATGGGCCCAATCCCATCTTCCGGAAGAAGGAGTCACCCCCCACATATCAAACTGAAGTATGCCTTGGGAAATCGGTGATCCGGGGTAACTTTCGTATACCCCCTCTTTTTTTGCCAAATCTTTAGAGGCGGTTAATGCGGCAAAGTAAATGGTTTCAAAAATTTCTTGGTTGAGTAACCGTGCCTCTGGGCTATCAAATACAAACTGCATTTTAAGAAATGCATCGGCTAGCCCTTGTACACCAATCCCAATGGGTCGGTGGCGTAAATTAGAGTTACGTGCTTCTTCCAGCGGATAGTAATTGCGATCGATCACTTGATTGAGGTTTTGCGTGACCCGGTAGGTTACTGCATACAACTTGGCATGATCAAACGATCGATCTCGATCTACAAACATCGGCAATGCAATAGAGGCAAGGTTGCAAACGGCAATTTCGTCAGGTGCCGTATATTCTATGATTTCTGTACAGAGGTTACTGGATTGTATGGTACCCAGGTTTTTTTGATTAGATTTTTGGTTGGCAGCATCTTTATAGAGCATATAGGGGGTGCCTGTTTCTATTTGCGCCTCCAAAATCGCAAACCAAAGCATTTGTGCTTTAATGGTAGTACGTGCCTTACCTGCTTTTTCGTACTGTGTGTATTTTTCTTCAAATGCTGCGCCATAACAGCTGGCGAGCCCGGGCGCTTCATTGGGGCAAAAGAGCGACCACATCCCATCTTCTTCCACCCGTTGCATAAATAAATCTGGAATCCAAAGCGCATAGAAAAGGTCTCTTGCCCTTCTTTCTTCTTTGCCATGGTTTTTTTTCAGTTCTAAAAAATCAAAGATATCAGCATGCCAAGGCTCCAGGTAGATGGCAAAGCTGCCTTTTCTTTTACCCCCTCCTTGGTCTACATAGCGGGCCGTCATATCAAAGTTGCGCAGCATCGGCACAATGCCATTTGAGATGCCATTGGTCCCTCGAATATAAGACCCCGTAGCCCGTATGTTATGAATGCTTAGACCAATGCCTCCAGCAAACTGGGAGATCTTTGCACATTGTGTTAGGGTATGGTAGATCCCTTCAATGCTATCGCTCTGCATCATAAGCAAAAAGCAAGAAGAAAGTTGCGGCTTAGGTGTGCCTGCATTGAAAAGTGTAGGCGTAGCATGGGTGAACCACTTTTCAGACATAAGCTGGTAGGTCTCAAGCACCGCATCCAGATCATCCCCATGAATACCTAGTGCCACACGCATCAACATATATTGAGGACGCTCTACCACCTTTCCATTTATTTTAAGCAGATAAGAACGTTCTAATGTTTTAAACCCAAAAAAATCATAACTAAAATCACGTTCATGCACAATAGCATTATCTAAAATAGCCGCATGTTCTGCAATGACTTTATAAACGTCTTGGGCTATAAGGGGGGCATGCTCGCCCGTTGCAGGATTTACGTAGGTATAGAGCCTTTTTATGGTACTAGAAAAAGACTTACTGGTTTCCTTATGTAGGTTAGAAATGGCTATGCGGGCCGCTAAAATAGCATAATCTGGATGGTATACCGCCATGGCAGCCATGGTTTCTGCCGCTAAGCTATCTATGGCCGAAGTAGTTACCCGGTCGTAGATACCTTCAATAATTTTTTTAACAATAGCAATAACATCGATGTAATCTCTATTTAATCCATAACAAAGCTTTTCTATTCTTAAGGTTATTTTATCAAACTTGACTGATTCTAATCGTCCATCCCGTTTTACAACTAACATCTACGTTTTATAAAAATTTGGGTATTAATCGAATGATATATAATGCCATCTGAGGTCATTAGCCTTCGCGCAAAACGCTACTTTTGCTGGTAATTTGCTCGCGGGTCCGGTGCTTGTTCCTCACGCACAACTAAGCCTTCCTGCATAACTCCAGTTCTGCTGGTAATTTGCTCGTCGATCCGGTGCTCAAATCCTCACGTACAGCTAGTACGTTCCGGTTTTCCGCTCCGTGTCTCCTACAAATTCCTGAGCATAAGCTGGGTTCTGCAGGAAGGCTCTAGTACGCTCCGGTTTGGCGCTCCGTGTCTCCTACAAATTCCGCAGCATAAGTGCGTTTTTCACGAAGCCTATTACCTGCTTGCATAGCAACCTTATGCGGTACAAATCTAAGGGTTTTATGTTACCTAATCCAAGTCTATAAGGCAATAGACCTTCTGCGAAACCTATTTCTAATGGCAATTTTGGTGTCGAAGCTGATCTATGCTCCTTACTTGCGTTAGCTATATCTATTCGCCACTGTGGCAAAGTAGACGCAAAAAGAAAAAAGTAAAGACAAAAATGCCGCTAAAATTCTTCATCTAGCTTAAATCGAGCTTTGTCTTTGTCTTGAGAGATGCTACTCATTACACCTGACTTTTGGTATTCGCCCACTCTTTTTTCAAAAAAATTGGTTTTACCTTGCAAGGCAATCATTTCCATAAAATCAAATGGATTGGTCACATGATAGATTTTTTTGCATCCCAGTTCCAATAGCAGTCTATCAGCCACAAACTGAATATATTGGGTCATTAAGGCTGCATTCATGCCAATCAGTCTAACTGGCAGGGCATCGGATACAAATTCACTTTCAATGGCCACTGCATCGGCTATAATTTCAGCCACCCGTTCTTCCGGTAGCTTATGCTTGATATGTTGGTTGTAGAGGAGGCAAGCAAAATCACAATGCAAACCTTCATCTCTAGAAATGAGCTCATTAGAAAAAGTCAACCCCGGCATTAACCCCCGTTTTTTAAGCCAAAAAATGGCACAAAAGCTGCCAGAAAAAAAGATGCCTTCTACCGCTGCAAAAGCAATGAGCCGTTCTGCAAAGGAGCCTTTACTAATCCAGCGTAATGCCCAATCTGCCTTTTTGCCTACCCACTCGATGGTTTCTATAGCATTGAATAGTCTATGACGCTCGTTGGGGTCCTTAACATAGGTATCGATCAGCAAAGAATAGGCTTCCGAATGGATGTTTTCAATAGCAATCTGAAATCCGTAGAAAAATTTGGCTTCTGTGTATTGCACTTCATTGGCAAAATTTTGTACCAAATTTTCATTCACAATCCCATCGCTAGCAGCAAAAAAAGCAAGCACATGGGTAATAAAATGTCTTTCGTCAGCGGTTAAATTTTCCCAATCTTTTAGATCCTGGCCAAGATCGATCTCCTCTGCCGTCCAAAAACTGGCTTCTGCTTGTTTATAAAAACTCCAGATATCATGATGCTCAATAGGGAATAAAACAAATCTATTTTTATTTTCCTGCAAAAGAGGTTCATCTACGTAGGTGTGGTTGCTCATCTGATTTTTTTTATTTGGTTGGTAGGTGATATATACTAGACCTTCTGCGAAACCTATTTGTGATAAGCAATTTTTAGGAGAAGCGCAGTCGAGCACCGCAGAATACTATAGACTTTCTGCAGAACCCAGCTTATGCTGTGGAATTTGTAGGAGACACGGAGCGGAAAACCGGAACGTACTAGCTGTACCTGAGGATCCCGGCACCGGACCCGCGAGCAAATTACCAGCAGAACTGGAGTTATGCAGGAAGTCTTACATGTATTTGAGGAGCATAGATCAGCTTCGACACCAAAATTGCCATTAGAAATAGATTTCGCAGAAGGTCTAATGACCTAAAGCGCTAAACGGGCCTTTAGAACAAACTTAATTAAATGCAGCCAAAGGTTCAATATTATGCATAATTTCTTATACCACTTGCTCCATTTAAATTTTGTTTCTAAAACTAGATACAGCTGATTGGTAAATATTTTGATCGTTCCTGATAAAATGCTAACTTAAATAGGCTTCTTTGCTTTTTATTTAGGTCACTATTGGTTAATATATAGATGTGGCCTTATTAGCCCCAGCTATATTAATGTAATTGAGCTATAACGCGGGCGCCATTTGGGGGTCTTTAGCTTTTAATTTTAATTCGTTTATTATTTTAATATTTCAACATTATGGTTGTTGCAGAGCTTTATATATATCTTTTCCTTATTGCTGTTTCTTTGCTATTTTTTTACTTTTTCCCCGTTGGGCTTTGGATTACCGCTCGTTTTTCGGGCGTCCAGGTAGGGCTATTTGAGTTGGTTTTTATGCGTATTCGCAAAGTCCCCCCCGCCGTTATTGTAGATGGGCTTATAGTAGCCACGAAAGCAGGTCTTAAGCTGACCCTTATGGAAGTAGAAACCCATTATTTGGCAGGTGGCCATGTGCCGTCTGTTATCAAAGCACTTATTTCTGCAGACAAAGCCAATATTAGCCTTTCGTTTAAGCAAGCTACGGCCATTGACTTGGCTGGCAGGGATGTATTTGAAGCGGTGCAAATTTCTGTAAACCCAAAGGTTATCAACACCCCTTCTGTAGCAGCAGTTGCTATGGATGGCATTCAACTGGTTGCCCAAGCGCGGGTTACCGTTAGGGCCAATATCCAGCAATTGGTAGGGGGAGCTGGAGAAGAAACGATTTTGGCACGTGTAGGAGAGGGGATTGTTACCTCTATTGGTTCTTCTCAGAGTCATAAAGAGGTATTGGCCAATCCCGATAAAATCTCACAGTTGGTATTGAATAGAGGGCTGGATGCAGGTACTGCTTTCCAGATACTCTCTATTGACATTGCCGATGTTGACGTAGGTGACAACATTGGTGCAAAGTTGCAAATTGACCAAGCCAATGCTGACTTACGTGTTGCCGAAGCTAAAGCAGAAGAAAAGCGTGCTATGGCGGTAGCGTTAGAGCAAGAGATGAAAGCCAAATCGGAGGATGCAAGGGCTAAGGTAATTTTAGCCGAAGCAGAAGTACCTCAGGCTTTAGCTTTTGCTTTAAAAAATGGTCACTTACGAGTTATGGATCATTATCGCATGCAGAATATAAAAGCAGATACCCAAATGCGTGCTAGTGTGGCAGCAGATGATCTGCTTTCGAGTAAAGGGCATCAGCCTTAGTTTTTATGTAAAATATATTATACTATAAGTAAATCAATGAAAAAAACAAAAAACAAAGCAATACAAGGTATAAAAGTGCTAGCAAGCCCTTTATTGTGCTGCGCACTATTTGTTTCCATCGGGGGCGCCTGTTTTGGAACAAAAAAAACGATTGTCCTTTCATCGATGGGTGGGATAAAAAATCCAGGATTTGATGGTAGCGGTAGTGCAACAGATGAAAGTACAGAAGGTGATGATGAAGTAGATCAAGTAGACTCAGATAGAACCGATGAAAATGGTAATTTATTGCCAGCCACATCTGGAGCCAAGCAAGCATATGCTGGTCCCGTGCCAGGTGCAAAGGGAGGCACGGAAGGGGTTGTAGAAGATGAAAATATAGTGAAACAGAAAGGTATGCCAGCAAAGGATGGTACTACTGAAGTGGCTCAAACAGACCAGAAGGGTTCAGGGGTCAGCAAAGAAGGTGGGGATATAGGGAATGAAGGTAAAAATGGGGTCAATACGAGGCTGAAGGCTGATGATGACTTACTAAAAAATAGTGGGGGTATAGGTACAAGGGGTGCGGAAGTAAAGACGAAGAAGGATCAGCCAAAAGATTTTAAGAGGAAGGTCGAAAAAGTTAAGGATCTAATGAAAGCTGTAAAAGCGATGAACCTAGTACTACCAAAGAATAGTACCGATGGCGATGCTTGCCAGTATGATAAACTTATGCAAGGGATGGAAAATTTAGAAAACGGGCTAAAACCGTATAAAGATAAGCATTTTAAGGCTTATGATGACCTGAAGAACAACAAAGGAAATACATTGTCAGAAGACAAAGGAAACAATCTTCGTGAACTTGAACAAACCATTGATAGCGCTATACCACATTTTGAAAACCTCCTGAGTAAATACTCAACCGAAAAGGGTTAACACGGGTTAACGTTTTGTCTGCGCTTATGCGAGCGGCCCCTTATCTCCTTCGATAAAAAGTTTGGCGCAGTAGTAAATAGCTGAATCGATATGTTTTTCAGCCCCCACCCACAGATGTAGGCTATCCCCAAAAATGTGGGTTATACCTAAGAAAGCAACTGGATGGAATCAAGTTGCTTAGAAGCGGGAAAAACAGAACTCGCCCACTGGTGTGTCGTAGAGAGGTATTATCATATAAAAAAAATTGATAATAAAAGCTTTATATAAGATGAAGGTAGGCCCTTCGAGATCGGTTTTCAGGAGCAGGTCTCAAACCGCCTTAGGTGGCTGTCATTAGGAGTGATGGTCGGTGAGCACATAAGGAAAAGCTGGCAATAAATCCAGCAGGTATGGATTAGAAAGAATGAATAAAACTGAACTCTTGTTGATGTGTCGAGAGAGTTATACAAGATATCAAAAGTCGAATTGCAGTGGATTCCATGATAAGCCTATAAGTTACCTGCCTACTGTATAGACGGTATCTGGCATGAAGAGAGCATGATTCTAATTTTGGCTTATATTAGTAACTACAAGAACCAGTCGTCTTGATGCTAAGGGAGCTCTCCAAATAGAAAACACTATAAGGAATAGAGTACCGATACAAGGCACTCGGACGGATCAGTCCGTAGTAGCAATGAAGTTTCTGTAATGGAAATGGAGCGAAGAGATTGAGCTTAATCAGTCATTAACATCAAACAACTCGTAAGAGGAGGAAATTTTGGAAAAGACAAAACCGTTTACTATTAACAAACACTTAGTGTTGTTTGCTCACTGGGAGATTGGGATGGTAGATATGTTTGCTTAAGTGGGAGCCGTATGAGCTGAGAGGTTCAAGTACGATTCTGCGAGAGGCTAAGGCTGAAATGCCTTGGCCTACTCACCTTCGGGTTATAAACAAACTATATTTTTCTTTTCATCTGTAAATTGGCTGTTTCTGATCGCAATTTTTGGAAGCGTTTTTTCGTGGTGTGGCCAGATTAGTGAACGATCGAAGGATGAATGGGGCCAATAAATTGATTAGTCTTTTGGCTTCTTTTCAGAAAAACGTGGCTATACTGGTCAATAGGTACGAAAAGTTTATTGGAATTTAGAGAAAATTACCTACATTTGCTGTATCTACTACAAGTTTGGTTTAGTTTAGCGCTTTGACATTTTGAAAGAGATAGCTCAGTAGAGTGATATAAGCGTACCTATTTTTAGCGAAAAAACCTCACTGGGCAAATAATTGGTTATCGCCTTTTGCTTTTCAGCAAAACCTGAGTATAGTGGTGAGTGAATACAAATAGATTTTTATAATATCTTATTTTTTATTAAGAATAAAAAACAAGATATTATAAAATCTGCATTCATAGCAGCGGCAAAAAAAGTCTTTCCTACTACTTACTGGAATGAACGCAGATACAAATTAAGCTTCAGTAAAAAACTGCTGAAGGAACGGCTTTTCCCGAAGGTACATTTTTCGTAACATGACCATAGCGTTGGTATGGCTATGACTATCTATAAGAACTTTACGGTTGAACGTCAAATACAAGGCCTGGTGGCTTTGTACTGTAATCATTGGTAGTAGAACCTATTGAGTAGCCTATAGCATAACCTACGCCATAGCCGATAACTGTCCACTCCAGCATCCATAACAGTTGGTCTTGCCCTATTTCTCCACATGGCGCTACTATTGACTCAACCATAGTTCTTGCTCGGCTAAATCTGTTTGTCGTTTGCGAGCTGGCTGCATTATCAACGTACTCCTCTTGTTGACTAACGTTATCGATAGCTAGCCGTCTTTGTGTGTTTGCACAAGAAGATAAGGTGCCCAAGGTCAATAGGCCTATACACACCCCTAACCTATATTGTCTATACATTTTGTTCATAGTGTACATGCGCAATAGTTATACAATAATTACCACTAGCTAGAATTATGTCAAAGCTTATTTCTTTTTCCATGATGCATCATAACTTGATTTCCATACATCTTTTGTTGAATTCGATCCAGAACCAGTTACGATGATGCATTATTGAGAAGAGTTAGAGGAACCACAATCCTTGGAATTAGATGGCTCCAGCCATAGCCAAAGCACCACCAATAGCGCCACCAACTAAAGCTCCCACTCCTGCTGTTATCAGCTTATTTTTGACATCATTCGCACCATCCCTGCACGCATCTCGAAAAGGGGAAGAATTGTTAGAGCCATCCTTACTATTCCCACCACCCATACCAAGCTCTTGCCCTGCATGTGTACAAGAAGATAAGGTACTTAAACTCAATAAGCTAATTAATAGCTTGGATTTGTACTGTATATATTTTGTCTTCATAATGTATGGTTAATTATATGTTTTAATTGTGAACAAAATTACTAAAGAACGCCAACCACACCTCCTAACTCGCTTAAGGGGCGGAATTTACTAAAATAAAAAAGCTCAATGAGGCATACCACAAGGGGTATAGCCTCATTAAGACTTGGTCTCTCTATTTTAAGAAAAAATAAATACAATTTCAAGTCTATATCATCAAAAACGGATGTAGATATACAAAAAATCCAAAATTGTAACAAGCTTCAGAATGAAACTATAGCATAGGTTAACGTATTATCGACATTTTTTGAATGCTTCTAACAGTTGTTCGCTCCCACATAACTGTATACCAGGTTTTGAATCAAGCCGTTGCTTGCGTTTGTTTAGTTTACACGCATCGGCCCCGTTATTTAGTAAATAGTCATAGATAGCCTGACTGTTGGGAGTATTACATGGTACCTTCATTAAGGGGGTGTATCCTTCACTATCTGGTAAATTAACATCCGCTTTCCACTCTTTTCCCGATTTATCTACGCCTCTCCACTCTACTACGAATTTTATTGCTTTGAGATTTTTCTTGTCTATTAGGGAGTGTAATAGGTTAACTCCATGCTCAGGATGCAGCGCATTTATAATAGATGGGTCCTCATTAAGGCAATGCTCTATGCTATCTATAGAGAAATCATTCTCACTAATATAATCTATGACTTTTTTACTGAGCATAGGTGATGCATTATTGTCCGACTTTGTAGGCACTTCACTTGGCATAGCGGTTGGGTCTTCCGTTGATGTAGACGATGTAGGGATGGCTACACTACTACTAGTAGTACTCGGATTCAATCCATTAGGTCTTAGTGTTGCTGCAATCAAACCTGCCGTAGGTAATGCAGTTGTTAGAACGGTTGCTGCAGTAGTTGCTGCAGTGCCTATAGTGGTTAATGTAGTGTTAGCCACAGTGCCTACTGCCGCTATAGCCGTTTCGATGCTTACTGTTTGGTTGCCTATAGGGGGCACGCCTGGGTTTCCTTCTGGATGAGATGCTAATGAACTTAAATATAGATAATAATAGAGCCCACACGCCAAAGCTGATATCCCCATGGTCGCTACCCCGCCACCAATAAAACAATATGGAGATTTATACCAACGCTTTTTCGTTGGAGGTTTATACTGATTCAATAAGTCTAACAATTGTTCCGGGATCTCTATCTTTTTGTTGTTCTCTGACGTGCTTACAGGTTGGTAGTTGGTCTTCATCATACCCAACTGCTGACCTCTATTTACACAAGAAGACAATGTATGCAAACTTAATAAGCCCACGAATAAACCTATTTTAGAACGGATGTATATGTTTTTTGTTTTCATAGTATTGATGTTTAACTACAGGCGATATAGCTTGCCCATACTGCTCTACCTCTTTAAGCGCAACAAGGCTTTTCTTCTTTTCTTGATCAGTAATATGCCATAGCTACTTACTTAGGTTTTTTCTTTTATTTTAAAGAAAAAAAGATATAAAAACAAGTATTAATCAGGTTTTTTACTATTTTTTATGATATTGCTGATACCTGGGTTGTCCTATCCGGCCTGTGCGGAGGGTTTCGTAAAAGTTCTTTTTTTGCGTTTTTTGTGGAAGGGTTTCTTGGGGCTATAGTGTCAATTTAAGGTATATATTTTATTGATATTCAAATAAAATATTATCTTTAATATACTAGAGGTATTATGCTCCTC
Source organism: Microvelia longipes (assembly GCA_018340805.1). Classification (NCBI taxonomy): domain Eukaryota; kingdom Metazoa; phylum Arthropoda; class Insecta; order Hemiptera; family Veliidae; genus Microvelia; species Microvelia longipes. Next base: position 155,606 of record JACMZG010001899.1, on the reverse strand, counting down.
GATAAATAAATCTGGCACTTTCAGGAAAAAGCTAGTCGTTAGACGGTCTGTTATTGAGCGGATTAGAACAACAGTTCGTTTGAAGCCCACGCAGTGGGCGAGTTCTGTTTTTCCCGCTCGGGTAGTAGATCGTTTCATTTATTTTTCTGCGTGCCAGATTTATTTATTGAGGGCTATAAACGGGACAATGCACTAACCATGCATAAACCAGTTTTTGTATGTCTGTCAATCAGTTAATGGCTTAAGTTGACGCCATTAGCTGCTTAGGTAATGGCGCTTTACATAATTTCTCTGCTGCTTCCAGTTTTGGCATAATAATATTTCTCTTAGATGATTGTGTTGCAAAGCTTTTTGCGGAAGATCCTACGTTATTTTTTATACATGGATCTGCTCCTTTCTTTAGTAGAAGATCAAGAATTTCTGGTTCGCTGGCTAGTGTTGCACACATTAGCGCTGTGTATCCATGAGCGTCTTGCAGATTTACCTTGGCTCCGTTATCAATCAAAAACGTAATTGAGTTGATAGGAGCCCCCAGCGCTGCGTACATTAAGATGGTACGCCCTTCTTGATCTTTTGCATTGATATCTAGTTTTTGGGTCAAAACCCAATGTTTCAGCCTTCTTTCTGAGAAATCATGTGCACGAAGATCGCTCAGGATCTCTTGAGTTAAAACCTTGCTATAAAGGCCTTCTATACTATTTAATATAAACGTTGTTGAATCGTCTGGTATTGAGGTTGTAATCATAGGGTCGTTGTCATTTAGGTCATTAGATTTTAGCGTGCGCAGTATACTTAGTAGGCCTGTCATGTTCCCTAGCTCTATGGCTGTAGTGCTTGCAGTGGCTTCTGTTGTGCCTTCTATAGACTCAGATTCTGATGAGCCGGGGTAGAACACCGCTACCATCCCAGATGTCAAAGCCAATGTCGCTATTATTCCTCCCATAGCCCAATAACACTTTCTAGATTTATACCAATGCCTCTTCGGTAAAGGTTTATAGCTATTTAGTATCTCTGCAATGTTCCGTATCTCTTCGCTGTTTGCGATGATTACTGTTGGTTCACTGGCCTCTGGCTTGCTTACACAATTACTGATTCCTAACAACTGCCCGCTATTTACACAAGAAGATAGTGTATGGAGGCTTAATAAGCCGACAAGTAGCGCTATTCTGGAACGGATGTACGTTTTTTTTGTTTTCATAAATATTTGATGTTGAACTGCTTGTTATATAACGACTCCTAAACAGCAGCATGGTAGTCTATGATTGCACATGTAGCTCATAGCTAGTTATATACCTTATTTGCTGCTTAAGCCTAAAAAGCTAAGGAATATCTTTGATGAGCGGTAATTTAGCTGGATATTTCTTTTTGCTTTCTTTTTTATTATAACAAAATAAAATGTAATATCAAATAAAATAAAAAGCCATTCACCACTTTGGTCGCGTTTGCTTAAAAAAATAAAGGGAGCTACTCAACTATTCGCCTCGTGTCTTGTTCGACAAAAAGATGGTGCTCTAGTAAAAAATCAACTCTTGAGCGATATGTTTTCCAGCCCCCACCCAGATGTAGGCTATGCCTAAGATGTGGTTATACCTAAGAAAGCACTGGATGGAATCAAGTTTCTAGAAGCGGATTAGAAATCGTCTGTTTGAAGCCGCTTGCGGGCTGAGGTTCACGATTTTCCCGCTGAAAACATATTGATTCATCTATTTACTACGCGCCAAACTTTTTATCGAGGAGATAAGGGGTCAACCACAGTCGTGAACGATAGATACAAACAAAAAGCCATTAAGCTATTTCATAGACTTCCTGCAAAACCCAACTTATCCTGCGGAATTTGTAGGAGACACAGATCGTTAAGTTGACGCCATTGTGTGTTTTAGGGAGTACAATAGAGTAAAATTTGTAGAGGGGCTTCTGGGTAGGATTGCCAGATAGCTGTTCAAGAGCCATAAACAGCTATCTGGTCAAAGGTTAGTCTTGATTAATGGTTGGCTTAAGAGCACTTTTGTTCCGCTTCCTCTAATATGTTGCAAATTCGTTCATTCCTACGGATTTGTGCATAAAATTTCGCTGTAGCCTTGGCGTGATTTTGTATACACGGACTTGCGCCATTTTTTAGCAGTATTTCAATATTCTCTTTTTTCTCTGCCAGTGCTGCAAACATCATAGCTGTGTTCCCGCCCTCATTTTCTGCATCTACCTGCGCTCCTCGATCGATTAGGAACTGTAGAGCACCTGGCTGCCCACTTTGGGCCGTGTGCATTAATAGCGTTATCCCCCTTTTATCTATTGCATCTATGTCTCCATTGGTACGCAAAAATTCTTCTATACTTGCTTTCGAGTAGCCACTTGCACTAAGTGCATCTATAACGTTCTGAGTTAACACAATCGGCTTACTATTCACTTCATTGGGTCTGAATGCGGCAACCATGCCTGTCATATTTAATGCCGGTATAACTAAAGAACCTAACGTTGTTACTACATCTGCCGTTGTGTTTACCAGATTTTCTAATGGCTCTTGAGTAGTTCCCACAGCTGTCGTTCCGTTTCCGATAGAAGCTCCCGTTGTATTTGTGATAGACTCAGGCCCTGAGAAAGGGTTCCCAATGAAATAGAGTATGCCTAATGCTGACGTTACTAATGTGCCTATTGCTATCCCATAAAGACATTTTTTCTTTTTACCGACAGGGATAAGTTTTGTTTCCTTACTCTTACCCTTAAGGTTCTTAGTAGTGGGTAGTTTTGCGATCAGTCCTTGCACACATGGGTCGTTTATGTTTATTACAATTTGATTTGGGTTACTTCTCTCTCTTTGGGCCACGTGACTATACTGATACTTCTTCATATCTAGTTGTTTCCCTGTATGTACACAAGAAGATAGTGTATGGAGGCTTAATAAGCCAACAAGTAGCGTTATGCTGGAACGGGTGTATGTTTTTTTTGTTTTCATAAAATAAATATTGATGTTGAACGGCTTGTTTATAACGACTGCTCAACAGCAGCATGGTAGCCTATACGCACATATCAATATCAAATAAAAAGCGATTAAGCTATTTAACGTTTCCGAGTTTTGCAGGAAGTCTCTTCTTTGCAAGTAAGTGCTTTAGGGGGTACAATTTAGAGTAAAATTTGTGGGGGGCTTCTGGGTAGAATTGCCAGATAGCTGTTCCAAATCCATGGTTGCTAATCTTCCACATCTGACTTGTAACGATTTGGTCAGAGGTAAAGAGCTTATACCAACGGTTATGCATGAAACAACTATCTGGCCAACTAAAGGTTACTTTAGTTGAGTGTTTGAGAAACGTTGTTTGGCTGCTGCGAAACTTCTTAAAAAAGCTGCGTAATTTTCACTATAGATAGAATGTATATAACGTTGAAAATCTTTTTTATTTGTATAGTATACTGCATTTAATTTTGTTTTATTTTCTATATAGGGATTTGCCCCTTTGTCTAATAGATAAATTATTTCATTGATGTCTCTCTTCCACCTTATTGCATTTATTAGGGGTGTGTTCCCATCGCTATCTTGCCCATTGATATTAGCTCCTTCCTCTAATACCGATTTCCAAACATTTGAGTTTGCATTGGTGAAGAGAATGCTGAATAAAGAGCTACCGTCAGGACGCGTTGCATTTACACTTAAGTCGTCAATAAGCAACTGCTCTACAAATTGCTGCGAAAAATCCTCTTTATAAAGCGCTTCGTAGATTTCGTCACTTATGATGTCCAGATTTTGTATAATTATACCATTAGAGGATGCTGTTTGCTCATTTGTTGCGTTCTTTGGGATTGTATTTGTCTCGTTATTTAACGTAAGGAAATCGGTTTGTTTTAGACCTATCTCGTAGACGTTGTGTGGCAGCGCTATAGTTCCATTATTATTTATCTGGTCCGTTGTTCCGTTTCCGATAGAGGCTCCCGTTGTATTTGTCATAGACTCAGGCCCTGAGAAAGGTCCCAATGAAATAGAGTATGCCTAATGCTGACGTTACTAATGTGCCTATTGCTATCCCACAAAGACATTTTTTCTTTTTACCGACAGGGGTAAGTTTTGCTTTCTTAATCTTATCCTTACTTTTATGCTGGTTATAGGGTAGCGCTCCGATCAGTCCTTGAATGCATGGGTCCTGTATATTTATTTCAATCTTTTCCTTTCCTTGCTCCACTTTACCATACTGACACTTGTTCATATCCAGTTGTCTCCCTGTATGTACACAAGAAGATAATGTATGGAGGATTAGTAGACCGATGAATAGCATTACTTTAGAACGGGTATATGTTTTTTGTATTTTCATGAATGTATTGATTTTGAACGATATTATTTATGTTTTTTTGCTAGGCAACCGCATGGCCGTTTAGATGCCATATAGCTTAACGGCTGATTGCCCTTTTTTTAATGTAAGGAAAAAATCACTAAATCAATTTAAAATCAATAAGATGTGTGCAGTATTTTGGAGGGGTAATCACTATTGTTCACGTTACGAAAAAAACGCCCCTTGAAAAAAATGGCGATCAGAACCCGCCTCTTACAGATGAAAAGAAAAACAGCTTTGTTTGAAGCCCGCGCAGCGGGCAAGTTCTGTTTTTCCATCTGTAAGTGGAGGGTTCAGCCATTTTTTCCGAGGGCTTGATTTTTGGGCTACTTTTTGATCAAGCAAAAAGTGGCAATAGAAACTGCTTTAACGGGTGGAAGCGGTAATTTTTGCTTTAATATCTGCTTCTATTTTATGAAAAAGTTCTGGGTGGTCATTTAAAACCTCTTTACTGGCCTCTCTCCCTTGGGCAAGCTTTTGATCTTCATAGGAAAACCAAGAACCAGCCTTTTTAACGACACCCAACTCTACGCCAATATCCAGAAGTTCGCCTACTTTAGAAACGCCTTCTCCATAGACAATATCAAATTCAACTACTCTGAAAGGAGGTGCCACCTTGTTCTTTACAATTTTAACCCGTGTGCGTTTCCCTGATACGGTTCCATCGCTTTCCTTTAGGGATGTAACGCTACGAATGTCTAAGCGAACCGAGGCGTAAAACTTTAAGGCATTACCTCCTGTAGTGGTTTCTGGATTGCCAAATATTACACCAATTTTTTCTCTAAGTTGGTTGATAAAGATGCAAGCGCAGCCTGTTTTGTTAATGGCACCGGTGAGCTTACGCAAGGCTTGTGACATCAAGCGTGCTTGTAACCCCATCTTGCTATCACCCATATCTCCTTCTAATTCACTCCGAGGAACCAATGCCGCCACAGAGTCAATGACCAAAATGTCTATGCTGCCAGAGCGAATCAGATGCTCGGCTATTTCCAGTGCCTGTTCTCCATCATCTGGTTGTGCGATGAGTAAGTTTTCTGTGTCTATACCCAAACGTTCAGCATAGCTTTTATCAAAAGCATGCTCTGCATCAATAAAAGCAGCTAATCCCCCTTTTTTTTGCGCTTCTGCAATGCAGTGCAAAGAAAGTGTGGTCTTGCCAGAAGACTCTGGTCCGTAAATCTCAATGATCCTTCCACGGGGTATGCCACCTACCCCCAGGGCTAGGTCTAAACCTAAAGAACCTGTTGAAATAACAGGAATATCTACTACATGATTGTCGCTTAGCCGCATAACTGCTCCGCGGCCATATGTTTTCTCTAGTTTATCAATGGTAGTTTGTAGTGCTTTTAGCTTTTCTGTATTGTCAGTCATAGTCTAAGGTGTAAAAAAATAAAAACAGACTGCTTTCATAACTTGGGCAGGCAAATTACCAGCAGAGCTAGCGTTATGCAAGAGACCTTCTGCGCAACTTATTTGTGATGCGCAATTTTTAGGAAAAGCGCAGTCGAGCACCGCAGAATACTAGATGTATTTGAGGAACATAGACAACCTTCGACACCAAAATTGCCATTAGAAATAGGTTTCACAGAAGGTCTAAGAAGTCTAATGGCCTAAACCTTGCTCAAACATACTACATTTATTTGATATGAACGTATAATAGACTTTCTGCAGAACCTAGCTTATGGCTTGCAGATTTGTAGGAGACACCGCGCGCTGAACCGGAGCGTACTAGTTGTAGGCGAGGATTTAAGCACTGGACCCGCGAGCAAATTACCAGCAGAATGTGCGTTATGCAGGAAGTCTATTATATCTCGTATCTTTGTTAATGCCTTGAACGGTACGTTTACATCTTTAACTTTAATTTAATACAAAGTTGGTAACATATTTCTGCCAGAAGTCAGGTACTGCGGCCCCCATGACGCTTTACCCGTTAGAGAGGTCATTATAGGTGTAAGTAATGCGCATAAAAAAGAGTTGCAAAAACACTCTTACTACCATGCTAATACTACTTTTTTAGGGCTACCCATTGATCAATGGCTTTATCAGTGGGGTAAGAAATATTTCAATCCTGAAAAGATCAAAAATGAAATAGCCTTTATTAAAGCCACTTATGCATGCCGTATCGCTCATGCAGCCAATGACAAAGAAAAAAACAGATTGATCACCAAACGTGATAAGCTGATTAAGCGAAAAGAAAATCTCTTAACACATGGAAACCGTTTAATGCGTATGGGGGCACAACGCTTATGCTATGACCCAAACCACGTGCAGTGTAATGAAAAAAAATTTTTAAGCTACCTCCATTCTAAAGGATATTTAGATGCTGAGGTGGTCAGTAAAACGGACTTTCAAAAAAAAAGGGTGTGTGTTACTTATTATATCAAGCCACAGCAGCTATATAAAATTGCTTCAATAGCCCTACAAGTAGCCTATAAGCCAATGGCCGGACTGTTAGCTAGCCATAGTGGCCAAAGCTGTATCAAGGTGGGGCAGCCTTACCAATATCAAGATTTTGTCAATGAACAAGAACGTATTATAAATTTACTATCAGATAATGGTTATTTTGAGTTTGATGAGCAGTATGTTCGCTTTAAAGCTCATGTATCACAGGACGACCATACCATAGCCGTGACCACTATCGTAGGTATGCCCGATGGTACAACTGCGTACCATAAGACAAAAATAGACCGTGTGGTCGTAGATTTAACTGCTCAAAAAGATCATCAATCAGGTGCTGTCGGGCTTCAAACAAAGGTATGCCAAGGGCTTCATTTTGTAGTGCCATCCGGTGCATATCCCTTGGACGATCTGGCCGGCAAAATACCCCTTAGGGCTGGTGATTTTTACAATAAAAGCAAAATTCTAGAGACCTATGAACGGCTCTATCGGATTGCCACATTTGAATCCATTGCCATTTTACCCAAAGTAGAAGCAGGTCAGCTGGTTATTTATATTCATGCAAAGCCTTATGAACGGCTAAGGCTCCAAACGGAACTGGGTCTAGAGTGTGTTAACTTAAATCTTAAACGGCTCCGTCCTACACTTAAATTGATCCCCACTATAAGGCGGGTCGGAGGACTAGGTATCCTGAATATAGAAGCAAGTGTTGCACTTAGGGAAGAGTTCAGGGTAGAACCAGCCGATCGTGGTGGCCACCATATGGCATATGGACTACGTGGTAAGTTTACTATACCACGTTTTATACTCTGGTTGCCAAAAAGCATGAACCCAGTGGTGGAAAATTTTAACCCGAGTACCACCATGGATCTTGGCTATAATTTTACAAAAAACCCCGTCTACAGCAGCCAAAAAATAGATGCCACCTTGCACTATGATTGGTGCAGTACATATGTCTCATATCAATTTTCGCCCTTAAAAGTGGCATTTGATTACCCTAAATTTATAGATAAAACAAAAATAAGCACTTTGCAAACAAAAATAAGCACACCTTCTTTTTTGACGAGTATAGGATGCACCGCTACCATACGCCCCCATACACCTGCTTTATACCTAAATGCTTCAGGCATAGGTAGATGGATGGTTTCAATTGGTATAGAGCATGGTGGCGTTTTGGAACATCTTTTTCCGTTTAAGAAAATGTTGCCTACGTCCTGCCAATTCTATAGATATATTAAATTTGATATAGGCTATCGTCATGCTTTTATATTTTCTCCCTATATGGAACTGGTTTGTCACACTAAGCTCGGTGCTGTTAGCGGTTATACATCCCAAGATACCGTTCATCCAGATAAGCAATATGTCATAGGGGGCCATGGCAGCGTAAGGGCTTGGGATAGAGAAATGATTGGCCCTGGCATGTATGAGGGCAGTGAAAGGCACAAAGAAAAACCCAAAGGAGATCTCCTTTTGTTAGGCAACATAGAGCTACGTCGAAAACTAATTGGCTACCTAGAGGGGGTACTGTTTTTGGATATGGGAAATACTTGGCAATTATCTAAAAATGCAACCCCAAAAATGAAGTTTTATTTTCATAAATTTTACAAGGCCTTTGCTGTAGGGGGTGGTTTTGGATTAAGATTAAATTTTTATGATACCTTTGTACTCTGTGGGGATCTGGCTTTTCCATTACGGAAACCTACCCCGGGAGCGTCCAAAAAGTTGCAACCTGTTTTCAACTTGAATATTGGCTATCCTTTTTGAGGGAAGCAAGTCATAAGCTGGGTTCTGCAGGAAATCTAATAGATGATACTACTATTTTAAAAAAATTAAATAAAAAGTTACCTAACTTACAATCATATGCAACCAAATACAATAGCCCTTAGGCTAGATATTGCTGAGGTCAATGTAATTATTAAAGCCTTGTCGGAAAGGCCTTTTCGAGAAGTGTATGAATTAATAGGTAAAATTCACACACAATCCAATGTCCAACTTAAACCCAATGGTACCCATCTCCAAGCCAATGCACCCGTCCATACAGGTCATTAGACCTTCTGCGAAATCTATTTGTGATGAGCAATTTTTAGGAGAAGCGCCGTCGAGCACCGCAGAATACTAGATGTATTTGAGGAGCATAGACAACCTTCGACACCAAAATTGCCATTAGAAATAGGTTTCGCAAAAGGTCTATTAGATGGCCCCAGATAATCCTTATAGACTTATTTTTATTATTTACAATTACAATGATCGATCAGCTTTTTACAGCCATTATTCGGTCAGGCAAATGGCTTATCCATGACCACCAAAGATTATTGGAACTTAGTTTAGTAGTTTCATCTATTTTTGTCCATTTTTTAGAAGCACGCCAGAATATTTGGAGTAAAATCTTGGCATTTCCTGTTGCTTTTACCAATATTTATGTTTACTCAGCTAGAGGACTTTATGGGAAAGTTATTTACAGTGTCATTTTTATATTTTTTAATCTCTATGCTTACATAAGATGGAAGGGGACTAGACAGCGCAAACCTGCACAAGTTAGTAGAACATCCTGTAAGGTGCTTTTCTCAATTGCTGGTATGAGCGTGTTGGGTGGAATAGGCTGGCGCTTGCTAATAAGTAAATATTACAGTCAAGCACCTCCTCCATATGGAGATGCCTATTACCTCTCTTTTGGTTTTATGGACAAGTGGCTGATGTCACATAAAAAATTAGAAAGATGGACCATTGCCCTCTTTCGTTATATCGCCTTTGCTTTGGCTTGCTACCAAAAGGAGGCAACCATGTTGAGTATACACTATCTGATTTTATCAGCTATAGGTGTCTATGGTCAAATAAAGTGGTACCTATCCTATAAAGCAATCCAACCATCTTAGCCACCTACGTTAGCTTTATATAGTAAACTTTCTGCGGGAACGCTACTTCTGCTGGTAGTTTGCTCGCGGGTCCGGTGCTTAAATCCTCACGTACAACTAGTACGCTCCGGTTTTCCGCTCCGTGTCTCCTACAAATTCCGCAGCATAAGCTGGGTTCCTGCAGAAAGTCTAGCTAGAATCATGGTCACTATGCATGTAATTTAAAGAAAAAACAGTAAATTGGAGAAATCAATGCTCAATGCCTAAAAGGCACTGAGCATTCAGCAAGGTCTAGCATACTAATTGGTAGACTATTTTTTAACGTGTACGGAATACATCATCTATGCTCATAGTTTTATGGGGTTGGATAGATGTTTATTCTAGAGTGGTATATACATATAACTTACGAAATCTTAGTAAAATGCCTTGTGGTAGGAAAAGAAAAAGACAAAAGGTAGCTACACATAAGCGTAAAAAACGTCTTAGGTTAAATAGGCATAAAAAGAAAAATAGATAGCACTTAAGTGCCAAGAAGCATTATTATCTGCTTTACTTAACTAGTTTATTAAATAGACCTTCTTCGAAACCTATTTCTAATGGCAATTTTGGTGTCTAAGCTTGTCTATGCTCCTCAAATACATCTAGTATTCTGCGGTGCTCGACCGCGCTTTTCCTAAAAATTGCTCATCACAAATAGGTTTTGAAGAAGGCCTAATGTGCTGCTAATTGCTTTCTGGGTTTCTGTAAAAACGTAAACAAAATGAGCGCGTGGGTAACGAATTAATAATTAATAGTACGGATAATAATTGTAGAATAGCACTGTTAAAAGATGGAAATCTTTTTGAGTATCAAGTAGAAAAGGAAGATAGTAAATTTAAAGTCGGAGATATTTATTTGGGTACTATTAAAAAGGTAGTACCTAGTTTAAATGCGTGTTTTGTTGATGTAGGTTATAAAAAAGATGCTTTTTTGCATTACTTGGATCTTGGCTCACAATTCAACTCTCTAAAAAAAGCCATTCAATGTGTTAGACACCAGCAAGGTAATGTAAAAGATCTTGCTGACTTTGTAGTTGAGCCGCCTATAGACAAATTGGGTAAGGTGGCTGATTTGCTTGCGAAGGGGCAGGAGGTGTTGGTGCAGATTGTCAAGGAGCCTATTTCAAGTAAAGGCCCTCGTATAGCTTCCGAGTTAACTTTGCCTGGTCGTTACATGATACTCATACCCTTTGTAGATGCGATTAGTATTTCCAAAAAAATTACCAATCCGGAAGAGCGAGATCGCCTACACCGCTTAATTGCTTCTATTAAGCCTAAGAACTTTGGCGTCATTGTGCGTACCGTAGCCAAAGGAATCGATGTAGCTACATTGGATAGAGATCTCAGAGATCTTATCGATAAGTGGAAAAAGGGGATAGAACAGCTGGCTACTGCATTGCCTGGAGAGAAAGTTATAGGAGAGGTGAATAGAGCCTATACGATCTTACGAGATATGCTCAATGAGTCTTTCGATAGCATTGTTGTCGATGATCAGCTCCTTTATACCGAAATAAAGCAGTACATACATACTATTGCCCCTGACAAAGAGAAGATTCTTAAATTTCATCAAAGCAAGATCAAACTTTTTGAGCAGTTGGGTATAGAGCGGCAGCTGAAAACCCTTTTTGGTCAAACGGTTGGCATAGAGGGTGGGGGCTATTTAGTGATTGAGCATACCGAAGCCATGCATGTCATTGACGTAAACAGTGGCAATAGGGCGCTTGACGAAGAGGGGCAAGCCAAAATGGCCTTAAATGTCAATATGGCTGCTGCGCAAGAAATTGCACGCCAGTTGCGTTTGCGTGATATGGGAGGGATTATTGTTGTCGATTTTATCGATATTAAGGACATAGAAGACCGCAAGCTTCTTTATCAAAAAATGAAAGAGCTGATGAAAGAAGATCGTGCCAAGACTTCTGTTTTGCCATTGTCTAAGTTTAGTATCATGCAAATAACACGGCAACGGGTGCGGCCAGAAATGAATGTAGTAACAAGGGAACTTTGTCCATCTTGCAATGGAACCGGAAAAATTGATGCTTCTATATTGGTTTCAGAAAGAATTGAGGAGAACTTACGTCTTGTATTGATGAACCAAAACGAGAGAAGCATAAAACTTTTACTCCATCCTTATCTCTATGCCTTTTTTACCCAAAATTTGATCTCTAAGCGGGTTAAATGGTTTTTAAAATATGGTAGATGGGTGAGGTTGGTTGAAGATTCTTCAATGGCGGTAACAGATTATAAGCTTATCAACCAAAATGAGGAAGAAATAGAACTCCATTAGTGCGTTTTATAATAATATTATTATTCAGGCTAGGCTTGGTTTACTTTGCAAGCTAAGCCTAGCTTTTAGTCTTATATGCTATGCTGTAAGCAAATAAATAGACTTCTTTCATATTTCATATGGATGGCTTCGTGGATCGTCCGGTTAGCTTTAGAAGGTAGCAGGATGAGATATAGTAGAAGGTCTAGTGAAGTCTAGGACATTTGTATAATTCAGCAAGAACCATTACATTAGAATTAAGCAGGAAGGAAAAAAAGCCACTCCGGACAAGCATTAAAAAGTAAAACAAGTTGAGGAAAATAATCCTACGAATAACAAAAATTATGGACCGTAGTAGTCTGGACAAACGCAACACAATACTTGCCCCAATAGCCGCTTTGAGTTTTTTTATTCCCTTCCTTGCCGGTGCTAAGATAACTGGTGCACGAGAAGTCCGAAGTAAAAGCTCTACGACAATCATACAAAAGATAAAGCAATTTTCCAATAATAAAGCCCCTTTGGGTAAGGCTGCTAATAACCGCTCTCTGTCTGAGCTAGTACCCTTAGCCCCTGATGATCAAACAGACCAAGCTGTTCTAGATATATATGAAGAAATAGAAAATTTCTATGCCTATGATCCTATTGCTCATGCATGGGTGCCAATTAAATCTTTTAAAATTATAAGTGATTGTCGAGATAATAAAAAAATAGATTTAACGGCTTGTGGTAGCCTCTATGCAGCCTTTTGGGCATGTGATTTGGCCAATCAAACATGGCACAAAGTTAGTCTTGTACCCTATTTGCAACAAGCCAACACCCAGATAAATAACGATTCTTCTGCTATGGCTACAAAAAAAACAGCTCTATCAGATCAAAAAAATCAATTGCATGGAGTAGCTAAAGATGAGTTATTGGAAGAACTGCTGGGTGTTCACACATTTCCCCAACCGGCTAGTCCCGAGGAACAAGAGAGTCCATGGGCCAACTTGTCCTTTGATATCAATGTAGGAGGTGGAGCTATTTTTTACGAAAACCGTTTGGAGAACATGTACTTGCTTCCAAAGGAGGGGCATGGCTACTTTTTCGTCACTGCCAATGATCAGGTATACAAGCCCAACTGGTTTGAAGATGCCTTGAATAAGATATCAGATGTTCCTCTAACCGATCTTGCGGCAAAGGTTGGGTCGGGCCATGCAGTATTCAGAGGAAGAGGATGTGGGGTGCCTATTACATTAGGCATGCAGTATGTTTTTGCGAAACGACTGATTGTGGCGGGGGGTAGAGAGATCATCTTTCATGCTATCAATAGATTGGTCCATGATGACCATACTATAGAGTACACCCATCGTATGGGTAGAACATGGCATACCCAAGGGAGGTGGTTTGCTAAATGTGGATGGTATGCCTTTAATAGTCCTACACATAGACTTTTTGGAGACATTCGTTTATCCCACGTTCGCCATTGGGAAGATATATTCCCAGTAACCTCTGGCACCTATTTATATCAAGCCTTAGCCTATAATTTGGGTTTAGGATATGAACAGCAGCTTACCAATTACCTTGCCTGCACGACACGTCTTTCTATAGAGCGCCAAAAATTTAAGGAGTTTTCCCAAAATGAGCCTTATAATATTCATTATACACAATTAGCTATTTACCTTCAAATCGGATTGGCCGTGCGATGTGCCAAGTCTCAGCTATTTGAAAGTTTCCAATCTAAAAATTCTCCAAGTAAAAACTATAAATTAAATGATGTAGACCAGTTAGAAGGTTTACAAAACTTGCTAGACTTAGATTAATTGAGACTTTCTGCAAAACCCAGTTTATGGCTCGCAGATTTGTATGAGATACGGAGCGTACCTAGTTGCACGTGAGGATTTAAGCACCGGCTCGGGCGACCAGATTACCAGCAGAAGTACAGGAGTAGAGTTATGCAGAAACTCTATTATTTCTAAAAATATTTGCTTGTTATAATATTATTTTTTATAATGGACCTAGTTACTTTAGGTATGTCAATTTATATAAAGCCCTGAAGATGAGCCACCTTGATTAGAAGGCCCCATGCTTTTGCTGGTTTTTATTCAAAAGTAAAAATTTACAGATAACTTTATTTAAATTTTATAATTTTAACTTATTTTTATCATTGCTATGAAAATTAAAATCGCGTTATTTGGCTTGCTTTTTGCCAACAGTATCACACACCCTATATACGCTGATCCTGATCGATATTTAGAGGAGGATGAGATAGAGGAGGAGGACCGTCAGTCAGCTAAAAAGCCATATACGTTAGAGTCAGAGGAAAATTCAGAAGCAGTAAAAGAGGATGATAAAGTTAATCCATCAAAATTGGCCACTAAGCTTGAGATAAGCCCTTCTATTGTATACCAGGACGGAGAATATTCCACTAAAAATGGCCCTAAAATGGGTTTGCAGTTCAAGGCAAATGTCCCCAAAGCTTGGTGTAACAAAGATGCCATAATGGAGGTAAGTGTTTCATCTAGTGGGAAAGACTTTGCGGTTAAAAAGGCTGCCGTAATCATTGGAAACATGGTCACAATAGGCCATACTTCTAGTATTTTTGGTTACGCAAAAGCAGATCCTGATGTGCTTATATCTCCAGGTGGCACAGTGTTGCAATTCAAGTTTGAACGTACTTTTGATTGGTTTCAGTTTGGTTGTGCGCTTGAGAGCCCTCTGCCCATGCAGCTAGGATTGTTTGACAAAACGCAAGAAAGAGGTGAGAAAGAGAATGGCCCCAATAGACTAGATAAATCAAATAAGTACTTTAAATTAAAAAGTACTTATCCGGCTCTTGGATTAAATTTGGGCATTGTTGGGGATGATTTTAATATCGCTTTGAGTGGTTTAGGGCGTTTTACGGATTACAAACGCACTGGTGGTGCCAGTGACAAGGAAACGCCTCATTGCATTACGTTTGGTGGCCATTTGGGTCTGCACTATCAAATAGTACCTAAGCAATTCACCATTACACTCCAGGGTGCTTTGGTGCATGGGTTAGGTGATTACTTGTCTGGGCTTGCACCTATCCAGTCGGATAAAGAACGTCAGGAAATGTGTGCCGTTTACTACCTGAAGCATAGCAAAAAGTTGTCTTATATGGACGTATATGGTTTTGGGGGCACTTTGCAATACTGTGCAACGCCTAAGTGGACTTTTTCTTTAAGAGGGTCTTATCTTACATTTATGGAAAATGAAGATAAGCCTGGTTGCGCCTTTTCTGATCAGTGGAAGGTAGTTCCAAGGGTTGCCTATAAAGTGAATAAACATTTTACTATTTCTGGTGGCTATGGCTTAGCACAAGAGCGAAGAATCGATGAAAGGCACAATAAGGGCTACAAAAATGAATTATCTGGCAAGCTCCAATTTAGCCTATAATAGGCTCCTGAAAAACCCAGTTTATGGCTCGTGGATTTATACAAGATAGGAACCTCTCGAATTAGATCGACGAGCAAATTACCAGCAGAACTGAAGTTATGCAGAAAATCTTAGCTGTACGTAAGGATTTACCACTGGCTCTGCCCGGGCAAATTATCAGCAGCATCCCTGCTTTGCACAAGCTATAATGCCTATTAGGCTCATTAGCTGGACGTCTGCTGCTGCTCCAGTTGTAACAGTTTTTTGTTGCAACTGGAGCAGTTTTGTATAAATAGCATTCTTTTTGGGGTATTGTCTGAGCATAAAATTAACTTAAACCTATATTTTGACATGCATGAAAAGAGCATAAAATCTTCTGTCATACTAAGTTTAGGCTTAGTAATAAGCAGTATTATTTTTGGATTGGCACTTTGGTATAGCCGTTCACGAGCCACTATATCATCTATTAATGTAAAAGGGCTCGCAGAAAGAGAGGTAGATGCCAACGTCGGCATATGGCCTATTAGATTCAAGGCATTAGGTAATGATTTAGATCAAGTCAATAGGCAAATTAAAAAGCAGACAGGTGACTTGGTTAATTTTCTTAAGGACACGGGGTTTGTAGATAAAGAAATTATACATGGTTATTCTTGCTTGCGTGAGCGTGGAGCGTATGGCCCAGATAAAGGTCCTAGGTATTCGGCAGAAATGGAAATTATCATACATTCTTCCAATGTTTTTTTACTATATGAAACCGTACAAAAATCACAAGAAATCATAGGAAAAGGCGTTTTCTTAGTCAGTGATAGATGGGACCTTCGCCATGATTTAAAATTTATTTTTACCGATTTGAATCAAATTAAACCTTCTATGATTCAAGAGGCTACGATAAATGCCAAAAAAGCTGCCGGGCAACTTGCTGCTGATTCAGGTGTTTCCTTAGGGCCTTTGCGTAAAGCCTCTCAAGGCTTTTTCTCTATAGAAGATACCCATGTACTTACTAAAAAAAAGGTGCGTGTGGTTACTCAAATGGAATACGCTATCCAATAGACCTTTTTCGAAACCTATTTCTAATGGTAATTTTGGTGTCTAAGCTTGTCTATCTCTCTCAAATACATTAGACTTCCTGCATAACTCCAGTTCTGCTGGTAATTTGCTCGTCGATCCGGTGCTCAAATCCTCGTGTACAGCTAGTACGCTCCGGTTTTCCGCTCCGTATCTCCTACAAATTCCTGAGCATAAGCTGGGTTCTGCAGGAAGTCTTTAGTATTCTGCGGTGCTCGGCTGCGCTTTTCCTAAAAATTGCTCATCACAAATAGGTTTCGCAGAAGGTCTAATAGACTTCCTACAAAACGGGCTTATTGCTGGTAATTTGCTTGGCGGAGCCAGTGGTTAAATCCTCACGTACAGCTAGGTGTACTCCGGTTTCACCATTTCGTATCTCCTTGTAAATCCGTGATCCATAAGCTGGGTTTTGTAGAAAGTCTAATAGAATGTCTATAAAGTGCGCTAACATTTGAGTTGATCTTAATAAAATGAACTATGAATGGGGTTGATATTGCGTTTATTATACCACTTATTTGGGGTACATATGATGGATTTAAAAAAGGATTTCTTGTAGAGCTCATATCCTCTGCGCTTTTGATTTATAGCTGGATAAAGGGTGTAACCATCTTTTACACATTGTTGCCTATTTTGGAGCAAAAACTACCTGCGTTGGCTACTTTTTTGCCTCTCTGTTTAGCACTACTTCTTCTTTTCATAGGAGGATTGGCTATCTACTTGTTAACGAAGCTGATTAAAGGCATGTTGATGATTACCTTCTTGGGTATGTTTGACAATTTATTGGGAGCGCTTTTTGGGTTGTGTAAGGTAGCACTTTTTATCAGTTTACTGATCTATTGTTGCGGTTGTTTGGGATTGAATGCTTTTCCAAAGTGTTATATAGACAATAGTTTGTTATTTCCTCTTTTAGAGCCTATTGTGCCAAAAATTTTACAACTTTTTACGTCTATTCATTTAAGCCATCCAGATAACTTAGGCCTACTCTCCAAAAGTCTACTTTGATAGACTTTTAAGATTTAGGTATTCATTCACCGCTATGGCTGGCCCCTTATCTCCTTCGATAAAAAATGGCGCTCTAGTAAAAAACTAACACATGAGCGATATGATTTTCAGCGGATTAGAAAATCGTCTGAAGCCCGCTTGCGGGCTGACCTTACGATTTTCCCGCTGAAAATCATATTGATTCATCTATTTACTATCGCGACAGACTTTTTATCGAAGGAGATAAGGGGCCAACAAAAGGACAAAAGTGCTATAAACCCAGCCACGGTCGTGAAATAAACAAATAATACTTTAGGTCGACTATTCTATCACAGCAGCCTGTTACATAAGTTTCCCATTAAGCACTTCCACCGCTATGCGCGCACGGAAGTAGGGCATGTCTTCTTGAGTGAAATCCATTGGCCTAGCCCGTGCAATGTAATCAGCATAGGTACATACAAAGACACCGCAGTCATATCCATTGCTTTGTTTTGGGATCTCTTTTATGCATTGGCATGCCCATTCATCTTTGTTAAGCGATGCTTGCTTCCTAGCCTCCCTATAAGCAATAAGGTAGTCTAAAAGCGTATTGAGACACGCCATATTCTCCCCACCTAGCGAATCGTAATACCCAATACTTTTGCTGCCTCTGTATCTTCATTAGGGCCTTTGGCATCTGGTCTGGCTACTTCTGGCTCGCCGGTTAGGTCTATTGTAGCTATTACCTTTGTCTGGTAAGATGGTGCATGATGGGAGGTAGGCTTGGGTGATCTTTCTAGCGTCTGCGGGTTGAGTGCACTGTCGGGTGGTATGATCTTCTTTGTTCCCCTTATAGGTGGTGCATTTAAAGTAGTAGATTGGCTGCTGTGTTTATCCGGTCTCTCTTTCGTTTGGTTTGACCTTGTACACAATCCAGCATGAAGCGTCGCATAGAAGAAGCATACGAGTGACAAAGAAAAGTGAGATCGCATAATCAATAGTTAGACTTCCTGCGGGAACGCTACTTCTGCTGGTAATTTGCTTGTCGATCCGGTGCTTGTTCCTCACGTACAATTAGTACGTTCCGGTTTGGCGCTCCGTGTCTCCTATAAATTCCTGAGCATAAGCGAATTTTGTAAGAAGATTGTTGTATAATCAACAATATGGCAGAGGGGAAGGTTAAAGTGGTCCCGGAAGGACTCGAACCTTCAACCTACTGCTTAGAAGGCAGTTGCTCTATCCATTGAGCTACGGAACCTAAAAAAAAGCAAAATAAGGTCCAGTCGGGGCGGCAGGATTCGAACCTGCGACCTTCTGCTCCCAAAGCAGACGCGATAACCGAGCTACGCTACGCCCCGAATTATTAAATTATTAAGGAAAACAGTCAGCGGATAGGGGGGGATTCGAACCCCCGGTACAGAACAATCCATACCGCAGTTTAGCAAACTGCTGGTTTAAGCCACTCACCCACCTATCCAATATACCCTTACAACAGTAAGCTAGTAGACTTCTTTCATAACTCCAGTTCTGCTGGTAATTTGCTTGTCGATTCGGTGCTCAAATCCTCACGTACAACTAGTACGCTCCGGTTTTCCGTTCCGTGTCTCCTACAAATTTCTCAGCATAAGCTGGTTTATGAAAGAAGTCTACTGTAAATTTACTGAAATTATAACAAAAAAGCGCATAGAATTTTAAAAAAAGTAGAAATGGGTGGATTAGAATTGATCTACTAATGTATGCAGCATCAGTCTATGGGATGCTTTTAATAAAATGCCACTATCGTGGAAGGTATGGCTACGTAAGTACGCAACCAGCGCTTCTTTATCTGGAAAACAATCTATTTTTGCATCGGATTTTTTACCGGCAGCAAGGGTAAAAGAAGGGCCACACAATAGTACGCGATCATAACAAGGTTGACAGAGTTGTGCAACAATTTTGTTGTGCCACGTGGCAGTCTGGCTACCTAAATCAGCCATATCACCTAAAACAACTAGGCGGTAGCCTAATTTTAATTGTAGTAGTGCATCAAGTGCTGCTTCCACAGAGGCAGGGCTGGCATTGTAGCTATCTATAATCAATTGATTGCTGCCTTTGACTACCAATTGCATCCGCTGATTGGTAGGGATGTAGCCTTGAATGGCTGCATGAGCTGCTTGGGTATCCACCTTAAAATACTTGGCCACACAAAGGGCTGCTGCTATATTATATATATGGGGTTTCCCTAATAAATGGGTGGTATATAGTTGCCCTTCTGCGGATTTATAACATAGGTAGGGCTCCTCGCTCACTAAATTAAGCGGAGCAAAATCATTAGCTTGAGGGTAGGTAATAGTTTTGGTAAATCGCCTACTTATGATAGATAAAAAAGGGGCTAGGGTATTTAAAAAAATAGTGCCACCAGTAGCATAGAGGTAATCATATAGTTCACCTTTACCTCGCATCACACCTGCTATATTGCCAAAGCCTTCCAGGTGAGCCTGGCCAATAGCGGTGATTAAACCATGTGTAGGCCGCGCTATTTCGCAACATAATCTGATGTCACCTAACTGGGTAGCACCCATTTCTACTACTACTATTTGCGTATCCTGCTCCATGGATAAGAGGGTTAACGCCACACCAATGGGTGTATTTAAATTACCTTGGGTTGCTACTGTTCTGTAGGTGGTGCGCAAGGTGGCATACAAAAGCTCTTTGGTAGTTGTTTTGCCGTAGGAACCCGTTATGGCTATAACTGGGAAATGGCTGCCATATTGTAATCGATGATAACCAGCTAGTTGCGTTAATGTATGCTTACTATCTTCTACGAAGATATATTTAGATGAGGATTTGGCGTAAATAGGGTCATCTATAATGGCATAGCTAGCTCCTTTCTCTAGGGCTTCTTGCGCAAAGGCATTGCCATTAAAGTTAGGACCGCGAATTGCAAAAAAAAGCGCGCCTGGGGGAAGATGGCGTGTATCTGTAGTAACAGAGCTAGAGCTTAGATATTTCTTATAAAGTGCTTCTATGGTAATCATATAGTAGTTGATAGCACATAGACCTTTAGCTGTAGTCAACCAATGTAGGTTTGGCTTCTGTTTTGTTTTTAAAATGGCCAGTAGAAAGCTGTACGGAGGGTATTACCCTCCCTAGCAAAGCACTATGCCCTACTTTCAAGGTTAGGGTCGGCCACGGTTTAGTAATATGTTCCAGTTGTAGACCAATGCCACAACTGTCTACCCATGTCTGATTCAATAGTTGATGATTTTTACTATAAAGTGCTATAAAATTAGTAAATCCAAGGAAAACAAAACGGATCAGATTGGTTACAATCGGCCTATGTAAGGTGCTGTCTAGGTGCACATTGAGCCGTGCGCCGATAGGTAGTGGTAGACTGTTCTCATCGCTGGGCTTTTCTAAGGCTTCTGGATCACGCTGCGTAATACCCAGCATGCGCTCTTTGGGCATGCGCCACCCAATTATATAGTCTATTGCTACAAACTGACGTGCGCCATTACAGCTTTGTATAGGTGGACCAGCATAAGCCAATGCTAATTTAAGTATGCCTTCTTCTAGTCTTTTTTTATGTACAAAAGCAGATGATTCACAGCTTATATGCAAATGTCTAAGTGCAGTATTTGCTATATTTTTAATACCATTCAGACCAATATAGTGTCTATTGTTGGACTGCCTTTTTTGGTATCCATAGAACATTTCTACGGCGCCCCCTTTGGGTAGTTGTTCCAAAGCATTCAATGTATATATACCCCGCATGGTTTCATAGCTGTCTGCTACCCAGCCTACTTTAGCTAAAAGAAATGTATGGCTATGGTAGGGACTATTGTCTAGAATAATAGGCGTGGGTGTAACAAAATTTTTCCTAGAACCACTCAATCCAGCCGTCCAATAATAAGGGGCATAAGGATCTTCGGTTTGCATCTTAAATGATTTGCTTACCCATAGATTTTGGTATTTAAATCTATAGCCATCGCCTATTTGTGTGTAATAGGCGCCTCCAAAAAAATAGTTTCCATCTAGTTTGGGCAGTTCATATGCCAACCCATACCCCCACCTTTTTTTTAGAAAAAGCTGTTGGCTTAAGCTGTGTCCACGTCCCCATGCGTTATGGTGGGTTATGGTAAACAGTGCTCCTCTGTCTAGATTTACATCGAAAGTTATGGGAAACCGATCTTTGGTCTCTATGATCAGGTCAGATAGCATAATTTCGTCAGTTGGATCAACTACTTTGCGTGTAATGGAAACGGTTGAAAAGTAGGGCAATGCCATTAATCGTTTTTTAATAGACAAGAGTGTTTTGGCGTCAAAAATTGTACCAGGCGTTAAATTGATTTGGCTATGAATGCATGAAGGATGGGTGGTAGGCGTAAGCCATTTGATAAAACGCAAGTAAGGATATGGTTTAGTAGTTGGCGCCACGGCGCCTGTAGATACGATGGTTAGCGTTCCTAGTTTATAGCAGGCAGCTCCACCATGATTGGCCTTTACGTTAAGGGGCAAACAAAGCAAAAGTAGCAGCCCAGCTGTTAAGCTAGTAAAGTTGATAAATGGTGCAATACCTTGTTTTTGTTTTTTTTGCATAGAATAGAGGTGGTAGCGTAGTGTTATATAACCCTGTAGGGGTGCTATGTGAAATCTAGGATAAGGGCTATGCTGAACGTATAACACCTTATTACCTAGAAACATGATGCCAAGACCACATAGATAGTAACTACCAAACGATCTAAACTAAATCGTGTGCTGTGCTTTATCTTATTATGTTTGTCAAACCTTAGTATTCATCCTCATTAAAAATAAAATCATCGCCGGTTGGATAATCCGGCCATATTTCTTCAATAGAGGTATAGGGATAATCATCGTCATCCAATTCTTCCAGGTTTCTAATAACTTCAAAAGGTGCGCCCGATCTTTTGGCATAGTCTATTAGCTCATCTTTAGTAGCTGGCCAAGGCGCATCTTCCAAATGTGATACCAATTCAAGTGTCCAATACATAAATGTAAAAGTGAAAAAAATAAATTAAATATAAACCGTGCTTTGGTATTTTTACCCTAAGCTTTTAACAGGCTAAAATAGAGTAATTTTTAAATTTATACAAGAAATATTCTTTATACATGTGCTTC
>JACMZG010001899.1:92851-124645 GCA_018340805.1 Microvelia longipes | reverse complement strand
CTACAAATTCCGCAGCATAAGCTGGGTTTTGCAGGAAGTCTCTAGTATCCTCCGGTTTTCCGCGCCGTGCCTCCTACAAATTTCGTAGCGTAGGCTGAGTTTTGCAGGAGTTCTAATAATCAATTAATAAAACCTTAAAGCCATATACGGTAATATGGTCTAATAAATTATAAAAAAAAACTTGATTTTATCAATTTCTTTTTCGAACTTCGCTCTTACAGTATCCAGGGTTGGAAATTATTTAATCTATAACATGAGACATTACGAAACGGTATTTATACTATCACCAGTGCTTTCTAGCGATCAAATCAAAGCATCTATAGATAAGTATAGATCTTTTTTAGTGGAGCGTAATGCCACCATAACCCATGAAGAAGAGATGGGGTTAAAGCTTTTAACCTATCCGATAAAGCATAAAAAGAGTGGGGTATATCATCTAATAGAGTTTATCAGCGATCCTAGCCTGATTAAAGAATTAGAGGTTACCTATGCAAGGGATGAGCAGGTATTGCGGTTTCTAACCTTTGCTTTGGACAAGCATGCATTAGCCCATAACATAGCCAGGAGGTCTGATGCTGGAAAAAAAGAATTTAAGAAAGAAGTAGCAGTATGACTTTAGTAAACGAATCGATACAAAAAAAAACCATCACTAAGAAGTTTTGTCGTTTTAAGCGGTATGATATTAAGTATGTGGATTATAAATGTGTTGAGTTTTTGATGAAGTTTCTCAATGAGCAAGGGAAAATCTTACCTAGGCGCATTACTGGTAATAGTTTAAAATATCAGAAAAAAGTCGCTTCTGCGGTAAAGCGTGCTAGGCAACTTGCTTTACTTCCTTATGTAGCGGACAATTTAAAGTAAACTAAAATGGAGGTAATATTAAAAAGTGCACATAAAACATTAGGCAATAAGGGGGATACCGTTTCAGTTAAAGCAGGTTATGCTAGGAATTATCTGATTCCTGAGGGTATAGCTGTTGTGGCCAACCATGTGAATAAAAGCATTGCACTTGAAAACGCAAAGCAAGCAGCCCACAAAGCCTTAAAGCTAAAGACAGATGCCCAGGCACTTTTGCCGCTTTTAGAAGCGGTCAAGGTCGTAGTAACCGCAAAGGTGGGTGAAGGTGGTAAAATATTTGGTTCGGTTACCCCTTTCCAACTTGCTAAAGCCCTTAAAGAAAAGGGTATTATGGTAGATTATACCAAAATAGATATTCAACTGCCTGTTAAACACATAGGCAGCTACGAGGCGGTTTTAATTTTGCATGAAACTGTTTCTTATACTTTGCCTTTTCAGGTAGTACCTGCTTAAGGAGCTGTTTTTGACCTTTGGGGGCTTTTTGTAGCGTGTGAAAGAGGGTTTGTTGCTAGAAACTCTTTTGCAGTATCATTTTTTTTGTTTTTTGTTTTTTTGATAAAAGCTATAAAAGCCCCTTCCCCATTTATCCCTAAACCACTATACTTCTTGCATAACTGCCTTACGTTCCTGGATTTGTAGTTGAAGTTTTTGTTTTCTCGTCCATCTGGGAAATCTTAATGCTCAGAGCAAAAATTGATTTCTTGAAAAAAAATCATTACCATGTACCCTATACATCGTCTGTAACCGTTTTTAAATGATTTTTTATGATTTGCTTGAATATGCCACTATATATAGTGGCGGCTTTTTTGGTATTAACCTTCGCAGTAGCTGTTTACTTTAGTAGAAAAAAAACTACTTTTCGCGAATATGCAGTGGGCAATAAACAATTTAGTACTGCTACACTGGTGGCTACGGTGTTGGCTACTTTATATGGAGGAGGTGGGTTAGTGCGTACTGTGGAATGTGTCCATGGCCTTGGCTTATATTGGATAGTTATTACATTGCTGTCTTCTTTTGGCTTTTGGATGATCAGCAAATTGGCTTTGCGCATGGGGAGATTTATGCAGCACCTCTCTATAGCAGAAACAATAGGTGATATCTATGGTAAATATCCAAGAATTATTGTTGCTCTGTTTAGCATTTGTGGTGGTATTGTTTCAATTACTATACAAATTAATGTAATGTCTCATGCTATTAGCATGTGTTTGGACTCGATTTCCCCCTTTATAATCACTATTTTTGCTACCTTACTGCTTATTTTTTATTCCAGTTTCGGGGGTGTTCGTGCCGTTACCTATACGGATGTATTACAATTTATAACCTTTTCTATTGTTATTCCTTGTCTGGCTTGGTTTATGTTTGTAAAAGTAGGTAAGCCAGTTTCAGAAATTGTTCCTATACTACAAAGCCACTCTAAGTTTCAATTTAGCAGTATATTCCATTTTAATACCCAGCTAGTGGGTATGTTACTACTGCTTTTTTCTTTGATGATATCATACATAGAACCCCAGATTATACAACGTGTCTATATGGCTTCTGGCCCCATTCAGGCTCGAAATATTTTTTCATATGCCGCTATTTTTAGGTTTGTTATAGCTTCTTTTATCACTCTAATTGGTCTATTTGTTTTTGCCGGGGCACCGAGTTTACCTAAAGAAGCGGTCTGGGACTATGTAGTAACTCATATTCCCTCTATTTTTAAAGGCTTTGTTGCGATTAGTTTACTCGCTATGGCGATGTCTACAGCTGATTCTCGTTTAAATGCTTGTGCGGTTATGGTAAGCCATGATATCCTAAAAAGCCTGCAAACTAAAAAAGAAATCACTGATGTGTGTCAACTTAAAATAGCTAGATGGACCACGTTAGTGGTAGGGCTATTGGCTATGATAGCAACTTTTTACTGTAAGGACCTGTTAAAACTGATGACTCTCTCCCTGGCTTGTGCTGTACCTATAGTTGCGGCCCCTTTTATATTAGCTGTTTTTGGCTTTCGAGGCACCTCCCGTACTGCTTTGATAGGTATGATAACAGGTGTATTGGCTATTTTAGCTTGGAATAAATGGATTAAGCCTTCAACAGGGATGGATGGTTCCTTTGTTGCTATGGTAGCTAATGGGCTAGCTATGCTAGCTGCACATTATTTTCTAAAGCAGCCCGAAGAGACTGGCTGGGTCGAGCCAGATATTATATTTAAACAAATTCAACAAGAAAAGGCTCGTAAGCGGGCAGAGCGCAAAGAGGCGATTAAAAATGCTTGGGCCAATAAAAAAGTCATATTGGCTAAATTGATACCTAGCTATACTGTGATGGTATATGTAGGATGCTATATTGCGATCACGATTTTGCTGTCTTATTTTATAGCACCTATTATGTATCATGGCTGCTCGCTTATGCTGCAACTTTTTTTAGCGGCTTCTCTTGTGGGTTATCCATTTCTCTATGGTAGCTCGAAAAAGATAAGAGCTATTCCAAAGTGGTTTATTGGCCTATATTGGCTAATGACTTTGGTGGTTTATCTTCCTTTAAGTCTGCTTGGGGATTGGTGGTATCTGCTAGATCCCATTTTTAACCTATCTCTATTTTTGACCGATTCTGTTGTGGTCTTATGGGTGTTGCCGTTGTATTTGGGTATAGGGGTTGTAGCAACTACTGCATTATTAGGAATTTTTCCAATTCTTATTGGATTCCCTTATCCAGTATTATGCTCCTTATTACCGCTATGTGTAGCTACCCTGATAGTATTTACTATTGTTATCTGTTTGAAAGTCCAACAAGGTGGTTATAGTACGCAAGTTCTTTATCTAAAAAAACAAGAAAAGATTAGATTATCTCAACAACTGAAGGCATCCCTCTATGATGCAACTCTGGTGCCCTCTAATGGTGCTATTACACCTAAAGGTTATGGCTTTATTTTAAACCAAGTAGTCCGTAAGATTGAAGAATCTATCTCTTTTTTAGATAACCATACGCCGATTTTCAAAGAAGATTTTCAAAGCATTATCAATAAACTTTATGATTGGGTCGCCTATTTTAATAGCGGGGAAAAGGCTAAAGATCATGCACTGCTTCAGCCTAACAAAATTACTTTAGATAAGCTGATGCGTAAGGTAGAAGTTGCTTTGGCGCAAGAGGTGAGCGACCCACCTAGATTGCTGGTAGAGAAAATAAATACACCTAATCAAAAACTATGTCCTGATATAGTATGCGATATCCATCAGATAGTCTATTTGTTGGTTAAGGCCATTTTACGGCTTGGTAGGCTAACGACTTTGCTGATGCACCGTTGTTAGATATTGCAACCTACTGCGCTCCAATTTAAAACAAGCAGACTTTTAGAGGGTCGTTGCCCTACCTTTATGGACTTTCAGGCCATTGCCCTAGTGGTCAGCCAGGCCAATGATGCGCATGCACTGCCTAAGGTACAGGAATGCTATCGCGATATCACTATAGATGTGGATCCGAAAGAGAGGAATGAAGTACCACCTTCCATAGACCTTGAGCAAGACACTCTATCCAGTGTGGTGCGTGCCCACTATGGCTATTTGGAACCCTCTGTGGATAAAAAGCATCAACGATGTTGGTCGTCTTGCCTAAGATGTTACAGATATTCTCGATAAGATGCCAGTTGCACTTCCGCTAGACGCTTTAACTTCCTGAAGTATGGTTACCCTAAAGAGCAGGCAGACTCTATGTGGCATTAAATGAAATTCCATGACATGTCTGTAAGTCTTGTGTAAAGAAGATCCCGTTGACCTGAAAACAATTTCCAGTTTGATTTTGTTGCTACGGCAACATTTTCGCTTTAGGCGTCATGGTTCAGGCCAATTGTTTTATGTCCGTTCGGTAGGTATTGCTGAATTGGTAGTAGATTGGGTCTTTCACTCTCCTAAAGTGATCTATGCCGCTCTACTTTATGAATTGGTACGCCGTACCTGCTTGCCGCTATCTTATATCAAACAACATTACAACTTAGGTGTCTATGCTTTTGTATCTAATGTTGTAAAAATAGACAAGCGACAAGCATTGGATCATCCCTCGTTACTCTATGTGCAGAATCGTTTGGAGCAAGCGATTAAAGAAGACCATTTACAGCTTTCTGTGCTCTTTATCAAACTAGCCGAGCGGCTTTATGATTTACGGCATGCTGCAGGTTATACCCATTCCAAAGAGGTTCAATCTATGGCGCAAGAAACCCTGACCATAGATGTCCCAATAGCAAATGCCTATTTAGGTCCAGAGATAGGTGCCGCACTGGAAGCAGCTGCCAAAGAGGCATTGGCCTTTTGTAAAAATAAAGATGCCAGTGAAAAAAACAATAAAAAGTAGATCTCCTATCTACGCTATTTCCCCATCTATCTTCCCTTTTGACTTATAGAAAAAAAGCCTTATCATTAAATTATTTATTGGCCCTATGCTAGCCTTGTTGTGAAGCCGCTTTCCAAAGGAGCCTAGTCATTCTTTTTACCAATTTTTTATGATTTTTTTGAACATACCACTATATATAGTGGCGTCTTTTTTGGTATTAACCTTTTTAGTAGGTGTTTACTTTAGTAGAAAAAAAACCACTTTTCGAGAATATGCAGTCGGGAATAAAAATTTTGCTACTGCTACGCTGGTGGCTACGGTGTTGGCTACTGCTTTTGGAGGGGGAGGTTTAGTACGTAACGTAGAGTGTGTGCATAACCTTGGTTTGTGGTGGATAGCACTTAAATTTTTAGATTGTTGTGGTTTATGGGTCGTTGGCAAGTTATCCTTGCGTATGGGTCCATTTATGCACCACCTTTCTATGGCAGGGACAATAGGTCATGTTTATGGTAAGTATCCAAGCGCTATGGCTGCACTAGTTGGTATTTGTGGCAGCGTCGTTATAATTACTATGCAAATCAGTGTAATGTCCCATGCCATTAGCATGTGTTTGGGCTCAATTGACCCCCTTATAGTCACTATTTTTTCTACTCTGCTCCTTATTTTCTATTCCACCTTTGGTGGCGTTCGTGCTGTTACCTATACGGATGTACTCCAATTTGCAACTTTTTCTATTATTATCCCCCTTTTAGCTTGGTTTATGTTCATAAAAATAGGCAAACCGGTTGTAACGATCATTCCTATGTTACAGAGCCAGACTAACTTTCAGTTTAGTAAAGTATTTCATTTTGACACTAATTTAATAGCCCTGTTTTTGCTTACGCTAAGTGCGTTAGTGTCCTATATATCTCCTCAAATGATCCAGCGAGTGTATATGGCTTCTGGTCCGATGCAAGCTCAAAAAGTTTTTGCCTATGCAACTTTTTTAAATTTTTATAATCTCTTTTATCATTCTAGTTGGTCTATTTGTTTTTGTGGGGGCACCCGATTTACCCAAAGAAGCAGTTTTGGGGTATATAATGGCTCATATTCCTTCCTTTTTTAAAGGATTTCTTTCTATTAGTTTACTGGCTATGGCGATGTCTACAGCTGATTCTTGTTTGAATGCCTGCTCTGTTATGGTGAGCCATGATATCTTGAAAAACCTACAAAATGAAAAACAAATGACTGATACGAATCAACTTAAAACAGCTAGACGGACTACACTAGTGGTGGGATTATTGGCTATGCTGATAGCTTTTCGCTGTCAAGACTTGCTACAGTTAATGTATTGGTCTCATGCTTGGAAGATACCAGTAACGATTGCCCCTTTTATATTAGCTGTTTTTGGCTTTCGAGGCACTTCCCGTACTGCTTTGATCGGTATGATAACAGGTGTATTGGCTATTTTAGCTTGGAATAAATGGATTAAACCTTCAACAGGGATGGATGGTTCCTTTGTTGCTATGGTAGCTAATGGGCTAGCTATGATGGCTGCTCACTACTTGCTAAAACAGCCTAAAGAGGCTGGCTGGGTCGAGCCAGATATTATATTTAAACAAATTCAACAAGAAAAAGCTCGTAAGCGGGCAGCACGCAAAGAAGCCCATTAAAAATGGTTGGGGAAATAAAAAATCATATTGGCTAAGTTGATACCCACCCATGCTATGCAAGAGTAGATCTCCTATCTACGCTATTTCCCCACCTATCTTCTCTTTTGACATTATAGAAAAAAAGCCTTATCATTAAATTACTTATTGGTCCTATGCTAGGCTTGCTGTGAAGCCGCTTTCCAAAGGAGCCTAGTCATTCTTTTTACCAATTTTACAATTTTTTTATGATTTGCTTGAATATACCACTATGTATGGTGGCGGTCTTTTTGGTATTAACCTTTTTAGTAGGTGTTTACTTTAGTAGAAAAAAAACCACTTTTCGAGAATATGCAGTCGGGAATAAAAATTTTGCTACTGCTACGCTGGTGGCTACGGTGTTGGCTACCTTTTTTGAAGGAGGTGGGTTGATGCGTAATGTAGAATGTGTGTATGATCTTGGTTTGTGGTTTATGGGTGTTTTGCTTTTAGTGCCTTTGGGTATGTGGACGATTAGCCGGTTATCTTTACGTATGGGTCCATTTATGCAACATCTTTCTATGGCAGAGACGATGGGTAGTATCTATGGTAGATATCCAATGGTTATGACTGTTTTGGTTAGTATATTAAATTGTGTTATCGGAGTTACCTCTCAAATCATCATCATGTCCCAGGCTATTGGAATGTGCGTAACTTTAGCTAATCCCTATCTAATCCCTATTTTTTCTACTTTACTCCTTATTTTTTATTCTACTTTTGGGGGTATTCGTGCTGTTACCTTTACAGATATATTGCAATTTATAAGCTTTTCTATTATTATCCCCTTGCTTTGTTGGTTTACATTTGTCAAAATAGGCAAGCCTATTTCAGCTATTGCTTCTATACTAGAGACTCAACCAAAATTTCAGTTTAGCACCTTATTCTCTTCTAAGACTCAATTAGCAAGTATAGTACTACTGCTACTCGCTGATATGCCAGCTTATATAGTAGAGCCCGCCCTTGTTCAGCGGGTATATATGGCTTCTAGCCCTATTCAAGCTCAAAAAGTTTTTTCGTGCGCTACTGCTTTTTCTGTTGTTATTCAAATTTTTATAGTTTTAATTGGTCTATTTACTTTTGTTGGGGCATCGGACTTACCAAAGGCAGAGATGTGGGGCCATATAGTGGCTCATATTCCTCCTTTTTTTAAAGGCTTTGTTGTGATTGCTTTACTGGCTATGTCTATGTCTACAGCTGACTCTTGGCTAAATTCTTGCGCGGTTATGGTAAGTCATGATATGGTAAAAAATCTAAAAAAAGGAAAAGAACTTTCTGATACAGCGCAACTTAAGATAGCTAGATGGGCTACTCTAGTGATAGGCCTACTGGCTATGTTTCTGGCTTTTAAGTGCAGTGATTTGCTAAAGCTACTCTACTGGTCCCTTGACTCCAAGGTGCCCATACTAACTGCTCCCTTTGTTTTAGCTATTTTTGGCTTTCGAGCCACTTCCCGTACCGCTTTAATTGGTATGGCTACAGGTGTATTATCCATTTTAGCTTGGAACAAATGGGTTGAACCTTCAACAGGGATAGATGGCTCCTTTGTTGCTATGGTAGCCAATGGGCTAGCTATGCTAGTTGCACATTATCTTCTAAAGCAGCCCAAAGAGGCTGGCTGGGTCGAGCCAGATAGTACATTCAAACAAATTCAACAAGAAAAAGCTCGTAAGCGGGCAGAACGTAAAGAAGCCATTAAAAGTAATTGGGCCAATAGAAAAGCAACTTTAGCTAGGTTCCAGCCCAGCGATAGCACCTTACGTTTAACGGGCCTCTATATGATTGCTACGGCCATTCTGAGCTATTGGTTTATTCATCCAGAACAGATCTATTGGGCTGTATGCCAAGGTCTTGTTGGGGCCTTTTTTACCTCTTCTAAAACCTTCTTTAATAGAGCTAGCCGAGGCTGGTGGATCAATCTATCTTGGCTTATAGCGCTAACTTTTTACCTTCCTTTCAATCTACTTTGGTACTGCTCTCAGCTGGTAGATCCGATTTTTGCCCTTTCTTTATCTTTGGCTCATTGCTTTGTAATCTTATGGCTATTGCCGCTTGATCTGGGTATAAAGGTGGTAGGTGGCACGTTGTTGATAGCCGTTTATCCAATTTCTACGAGCTGTTCCTTTTCCATACTGTGTCCCTTGTTGCCGATATGCTTAGTGAGCCTATTCGTATTTGCTGGTACCATTGCTTTAAAAATCAAATTACGTAATTGCATTACCCAAAACCTTTACCTAAAAGGCCAAGAAGCCCTTAGGGATACCGTAAATTTAAAGCGTCCCTCTATGATGCAGCTCTGATGCCCTCTAATGGTACTATTGCGCCTAGAGGTTATGGCTTTATTTTAAACCAAGTAGTCCGTAAGATTGAGGAGTCTATCTCTTTTTTAGATAACCATACACCGATTTTCAAAGAAGATTTTCAAAGTATTATTAATAAACTCTATGATTGGGTCGCCTATTTTAATAGCGGGGAAAAGGCCAAAGACCATGCACTGCTTCAACCTACTAAAATTACGTTAGATAAGCTGATGCGCAAGATAGAAATTGCTTTGTCACAAGAGGTGAGTGACCCACCTAGATTGCTGATAGAGAAACTCAATACGTCTAAGGAAAAACTACCTCTTGAGATCGTATGCGATATCCATCAGATAGTCTATTTGTTGGTTAAGGCCATTTTACGGCTTGGTAGGCTAACGACTTCTGATGCACCCGTTGTTAGGATACAATTGCAACCTACTGCGCTCCAATTTAAACAAGCAGACTCTTTAGAGGGTCATTGCCCTACCTTTATGGACTTTCAGGCCATTGCCCTAGTGGTCAGCCAGGCCAATGGTGCGCATGCACTGCCTAAGGTACAGGAATGCTATCGCGATATCACTATAGATGTGGATCCGAAAGAGAGGAATGAAGTACCACCTTCCATAGACCTTGAGCAAGACACTCTATCCAGTGTGGTGCGTGCCCACTATGGCTATTTGGAACCCTCTGTGGATAAAAAAGCATCAACGATGTTGGTCGTCTTGCCTAAGAATGTTACAGATATTCTCGATAAGATGCCAGTTGCACTTCCGCTAGACGCTTTAACTTCTGAAGGTATGGTTACCCCTAAAGAGCAGGCAGACTCTATGATGGCATTAATGAAATTCCATGACCATGTCTGTAAGTCTTTGTGTAAAGAAGATCCCGTTGACCTGAAAACAATTTCCAGTTTGATTTTGTTGCTACGGCAACATTTTCGCTTTAGGCGTCATGGTTCAGGCCAATTGTTTTATGTCCGTTCGGTAGGTATTGCTGAATTGGTAGTAGATTGGGTCTTTCACTCTCCTAAAGTGATCTATGCCGCTCTACTTTATGAATTGGTACGCCGTACCTGCTTGCCGCTATCTTATATCAAACAACATTACAACTTAGGTGTCTATGCTTTTGTATCCAATGTCGTAAAAATAGACAAGCGACAAGCATTGGATCATCCTTCGTTACTCTATGTGCAAAATCGTTTGGAGCAAGCGATTAAAGAAGACCACCTGCAGCTTTCTGTGCTCTTTATCAAACTAGCCGAGCGGCTTTATGATTTACGGCATGCCGCAGGGTATACCCATTCCAAAGAGGTTCAATCTATGGCGCAAGAAACCTTGACGATAGATGTCCCAATAGCAAATGCCTATTTAGGTCCAGAGATAGGCGCCGCACTGGAAGCAGCTGCCAAAGAGGCATTGGCCTTTTGTAAAAATAAAGATGCCAGTGAAAAAAACAAAAAGTAGATCTCCTATCTACGCTATTTCCCCATCTATCTGCCCCTTTGACTTATAGAAAAAAAGTCTTATCATTAAATTGCTTATTGGCCTTATGCTAGGCTTGCTGTGAAGCCGCTTTCCAAAGGAGCCTAGCCATTCTTTTTACCAATTTTACAATTTTTTTATGATTTGCTTGAATATATCACTATGTATGGTGGCGGTCTTTTTGGTATTAACCTTTTTAGTAGGTGTTTACTTTAGTAGAAAAAAAACCACTTTTCGAGAATATGCAGTCGGGAATAAAAATTTTGCTACTGCTACGCTGGTGGCTACGGTGTTGGCTACTGACTATGGTGCATCTATGCTGGTACAGAATGTAGAGCAGGTCCATAGCCGTGGATTGTATTGGATCATCCTCGTCCTTTCCACTAGTTTTTTAAGCTATTGGATTATTAGTCGCTTAGCGGTTCGTATGGGTCCCTTTATGCAAAACCTTTCTATGGCAGAAACTATAGGTCAAGCATATGGTAAATATCCAAGAATTGTCTCTGCTATGTCCTTTATTTGTGCTGCTATTGCTAGTGTAGCGTTGCAAATTACTGTCATGTCTAAGGCAATTGGTATATGTGCAGGGTCGGCTGACCCGACAAAATTAACTATTTTGTCTGCCTTGATCCTTATGTTCTATTCCACTTATGGTGGTATTCGTGCGGTTGCTTTTACAGATGTCCTACAATTTATCACCTTTACTGTTGTGCTGCCCATCTTTTCTTGGTTTATGTTTGTAAATACGGAAAAGCCAATGTTGGAAATCATCTCTTATGTACAAAGTGAAGAAAAATTTCAGTTCCATACTTTACTGCAATTTAATACAGAATTATTAGCTAATATTTCCCTGTTTTTATGTATTCTCATCTCTTATGTAGAGCCCGCAAAAATTCAGAGAATCTATATGGCTTCTAATCCTTTTCAAGCTAAAAGGGTTTTCTTATATGGTGGCATATGTAGTTGTTGTATAATGGGGGTTATTATTCTAATTGGACTATTTGCTTTCGTAGGGTCACCATTGCTCCTAGTAACTGACGTTTGGAATTATATATTAAACAAGGTTCCTCCTGCTTTTCAGGTATTTATTACTATTAGTTTATTGGCTATGGCTATGTCTTCAGCTGATTCTGATTTAAATGCTTGCTCTATTATGGTTAGCCATGATGTATTGAAAAGTTTACCAGGGATAAGGGAAATTTCTCATGCTCATACCCTCCGCTTAGCTAGACTAACTACTTTATTTGTAGGTTTGTCTGGTATGCTCTTAACGTTTTATTTTAAAAGCTTATTGGAGTTATTTTTATTAACCTTTGCTTTTTTTGTTCCTATTATTACAGCCCCATTTATTTTGGCTATTTTTGGCTTTCGAGCCACTTCCCGTACCGCTTTAATTGGTATGGCTACAGGTGTATTATCTATTTTAGCTTGGAACAAATGGATTGAACCTTCAACAGGGATAGATGGTTCCTTTATTGCCATGGTAGCCAATGGGCTAGCTATGATGGCTGCTCACTACTTGCTAAAACAGCCTAAAGAGGCTGGCTGGGTCGAGCCAGATATTATATTTAAACAAATTCAACAAGAAAAAGCTCGTAAGCGGGCAGAACGCAAAGAAGCCCATTAAAAGTGGTTGGGCCAATAGGAAAGCAACCTTAGCCAAATTGCAACCCAGTGATGCTACCTTACGTCCAACGGGGCTATATATGGTTGCTACCGCCATTTTGGGTTATTGGCTTATTGTATTAACCCTATTTACCGACCTAATACAAAAATTGGCGCATCACTTCTCCGGAGCGGATAAGTTCCCAATTTGCAATAATGTTTCTAGTTTGTAGGCCTTATCTAAACAATAGCTGCCTATTTGGGTCCGGCATAAAGCATGTAGGTAGCCCCCAACGCCTAGCTTTTGGCCTAAGTCGTGGGCCAGGCTCCGGACATAGGTTCCTTTACTACACACTAGCTTGAAAGTGATAAAGGGCAGGTCAATCGAGGTTAGTGAGAAAGAATGAATGGTAATGGAACGAGGGTTTAATATAGCCTCTTCTCCTTTTCTGGCCATTTTATAGGCTCGCTTCCCACCTACCTTAATAGCTGAATAGATAGGGGGTGTTTGTGCTATTGTCCCAACAAAGGTGGCCGCAGTAGCGCTTACCATCTCTTTGGTGATGTGATCATAGCTAGATAGGCTATTAAACGGTGTTTCTAAATCCATAGATGGGGTGGTCTTACCAAGTACAATCTGTCCGGTATAGACCTTATCTAATGTTTGAAGGCTGCTAATTTGTTTGGTTTGTCTCCCTGTACATAGCAACAGCAATCCTGTGGCTAGCGGATCTAAAGTGCCAGCATGGCCTATCTTTTTTATTTTTAATGTATGGCGAACTTTTTTGACCACATCAAAGGAAGTCCATCCAGCAGGTTTATCTACCATAAAAATGGTTTCAGAAAAGTCTTCTTGGTGTTTATGCATATTTTTGGTATCTACTAGACTTTCTGCGGGAATGCGCTTATGCTGTGGAATTTATAGGAGACACGGAGCGGAAAACCCGAGCGTACTAGTTGTACGTGAGGATTTGAGCACCGGACCCGTGAGCAAATTACCAGCAGAAGTAGCGTTCCCGAAGAAAGTCTACTATATAAAAACAACTTCTTTAGGTCTAAACATATATTGGCCTCCACTGCGTTCTGCTACCACCAATGCGCCTGATCTATTCACGGTAACAATAGACCCTTCTAACCATCTATCCATAGCGGCAAAGATATGAAATCCTTTTTTCCGGTATAAGCTATCTATATATTTTTCCCAAAGCAAATCAATCATTCCACTTTGGAGTTTACTATAATAACCACTCAATGTATCTATTATATCTGCAAGTAGCAGCGACCTATCCAACGTGGCTCCTTTGTGGATGGCTAAAGAGGTGGCCTTAGGTAATTCAAAATGTAGCTGATTTACATTTAATCCAATGCCCAGTATAGCTGTTTTTACTTTATGGGCTTCCCCTATATTGGTTTCAATCAAGATACCACCTAACTTCTTATCTAAGTAATAGATGTCATTGGGCCATTTTATGGACACCTCTTTTGGAAAATGGGTCACGAGTACATCATAAATGGCCAAACTAGTAATAACTTGCAGAGCGAAAAGATCATCTGAAGCTAACCATGTTGGATATAAGATAATGGAAAAAAGTAGATTTTCTCCAGCGGATGATCGCCAATTGCTACCACGTTGACCTCTTCCTTTGTATTGATAATCTGTAATAAAAATTGTTCCTTCTGCTGCATTCAGCAGTTTTTTTTGGGCCATATCATTCGTAGAAGAGCAACTTCTATAGTAGAATGAAGCTCTATCAAATGGCCCATCCGTTTGTTTGTACATAATGGTGGATCTCATAGACCTTGTTCGAAACTTATTTGTGATGAGCAATTTTTAGGAGAAGCGTAGTCGAGCACCGCAGAATACTAAAGACTTCCTGCAGAACCCAGCTTATGCTGAGAAATTTGTAGGAGACACGGAGCGGAAAACCGGAGCGTACTAGCTGTACGCGAGGATTTGAGCACCGGATCGACGAGCAAATTACCAGCAGAACTGGAGTTATACAGGAAGTCTGATGTATTTGAGGAGCATAGACAACCTTCGACACCAAAATTGCCATTAGAAATAAGTTTCGTAGAAGGTCTAATAACTGCCTATGGGATTGTCATTTATAAACCCTACCTTTATTTGAAAGGTTTATAAATATAGCTAACGAATTGCCAAAAAACTTATACAATATAAAATAGCTCTAAAGCAAACCAATATGGCGTATGTCTGTGCAAGCTGTGGTCTTGAATATGTTAAATGGCAAGGAAAGTGCGATGCTTGCCATGAGTGGAATCAATTAACCGTATTTGCTACAAAGGGCAGTACAAAGAGAAATATCATTGAAAACCAATTATATAATAACTATCCTAAAAGGTTAGATGACGTTGAGGTAACTATGCATCCACGTCTGCTAACTGGGGATACAGAGTTGGACAGGGTATTAGGTGGAGGGATCGTTCCAGGTTCATTGGTACTCTTGGGAGGTGAGCCTGGAATCGGGAAATCAACACTTCTGCTTCAAATGGCCCTACAGTTGAAACAGGTTAAGGTGCTATATGTATCTGGAGAAGAAACTGAGAGCCAAATTAAAATACGTTCTGCTCGTTTGGCATTATCAGCGCCAAATTGTTTTCTGTTACAAGAATGTACCTTAAGTCAGATACTTGAGCATGCCAATAATTTGATGCCCACTTTATTGGTTATCGATTCTATTCAAACCTTGCATTGCCAGGAAGAAGAAGGGACCATTGGTAGCATAAACCAGATTAAAGCTTGTACCACACGGTTGTTGCATTATGCCAAAAGCAAAGAGGTAGCTATATTTTTAATAGGCCATATCAATAAGGATGGTGCGTTAGCAGGCCCTAAGTTACTGGAGCATATGGTTGATACTGTACTGCAGTTTGAGGGTGACAAACCATGCTTATATCGTATGGTACGGACTATTAAAAATAGATTTGGGCCTACCCTAGAATTGGGCATATATGAGATGAAAGTGAGTGGCTTGCATGCTGTTCAAAACCCTTCTTCTATGTTACTCTCTCAACAAGGTTATGCTTTAAGTGGGATAGCAATTGGTGTATGTTTAGAAGGTACTAGACCATTAATGCTTGAAATACAGGCATTGGTAACAGCAACTAGGTATGGCAATCCTCAGCGTAATGCTACAGGCTATGACCCAAAAAGGTTGAATATGTTATTAGCGGTCTTAGAAAAGCGGGCAATTTTGCGCCTACATGATCGGGATGTATTTTTAAACATTACCGGAGGCCTTAGAGTGGATGACACTGCTTTAGATTTGGCCATTTGCATGGCAGTGGTCAGTTCTCTAAAGGAGACGGTTATTTCAAATTTTAAATGCTTTATAGCAGAAGTGGGGTTAGGTGGCGAACTTAGAAGCGTACCAAGGCTTGAATCCAGAATAGTGGAGGCAGAGAAGCTAGGCTTTCAAGAGGTATTTATAGCTACACAACATCAGGCGCTTTCTAAATCTTCTGGGATAAAAATTACCCCGATCACTAATCTAAAGGATCTAGTAAAAATAATGTAAACCAGTATCTATTCACGGCTATGGCTGGCCCCGCAGCTTGTTCGACAAAAAATGGCGCTCTAGTAAAACACTACCACGTGAGCGATATGATTTTCAGCGGATTAGAA
Organism: Microvelia longipes; assembly: GCA_018340805.1. NCBI lineage: Eukaryota > Metazoa > Arthropoda > Insecta > Hemiptera > Veliidae > Microvelia > Microvelia longipes. Next base: position 108,789 of record JACMZG010001899.1, on the reverse strand, counting down.
AATCGTCGGGAGCCCGCTTGCGGGCGGACTTTTCGATTTTTCCGCTGAAAATCATATCGATTCAGCTATTTACTATCGCGGCAAACTTTTTGTCGAACAAGATAAGGAGCCAGCCACTCGGGAAAAGTCCTATCAACCCGGCCACAGCCGTGAATAGACACTGTAAACCAGTCACTTTTTCTGCATTTAGCCCAGTGGCAATATCCGCTTAAGCCACACCACTGAATAGATACTAGATTCTAAGTTAATAAAAACTACAGCTCAACGCTCTCGTAGTGGAGGTTTCAATTTTTATCTCAATCAAAAAATAATGTATCGGTAAAATAGCTTTAATTTTCCAGGGCCATTCTATAAAACAGTAGGCACCAGAGGTGAAATAGCTTTCAAAGTCCAGTGCAATCGCACTATCCACACTATTGAGTCGGTAACAATCAAAATGGTAAATAGGGCTATGATCTATTGTTTCATATTCATTGATAATTGAAAAAGTTGGACTATTGACTACATGAGCTGTTTTCAATGCGCTACAAAGCGCCTTAATCAAAGTGGTTTTTCCAACTCCCATAGGCCCCTCTAGCAACCATATTTTTTCGTCACCGGCATAGCGTATGAGACGAGAAGCTACATCTGATAGCATGCCAGAAGAACTTTTTAGGACCATAATGAAGTTATGCAGGAAGCCTAACGTTTCTTTTTATGTTTTTCTTGTAGATACCTCAATAAAGGAAACTTTTCAGGATTTTGAACAATGTCTTCAGCTTGCTTCAATAATACCGGATCGTATCCTTCTTGTGCCAATATTCTTAATGCAATCGCTTGATCTGCTTCACCTGGTACAACCTTATAGGTATAGTGGAGCTTTTGATCAGGTTTTTCATCTATAAAAACCTTAAAGTTTCGGATGCCTCTTTCCTTAAACTTATGCGTTAGATTCATTAAAATCGGATAATGGGTAGAAACGATATGCAGCGCATTGGTATATTGCGCCATAGACGCCAATATACTATAAGCTGCAGCACTGGCTTCAACTGGATTTGTCCGTGCAAAAGGCTCATCAGAAATGGTAAAAATAAACTCATCGGGCTTAGCTTGCTCAAGCATATGCATGTATCGTTGCATACGTGCTACCTCCACCATAAAGAGGGAGGCGCCAGATGTAATGTCGTCTTTAAGATCTATAAAGGTGTTGATTTTGTTAAAAGGGGTAATAACCGCACTTTTGGCAGCTGCAATCCCAAATGTTTGACTCAACAGTATGCTACTGGCTACACCGGAAATGAAAGAAGACTTTCCACCTGCATTGGGCCCAGAAAGGATCATATTACGGGTCTTATGGGCATCTAGCTCTACATCGTTATCTATAACTGTTTCCGGATTAAGCATTGGATTCCACATAGCCTCCAAATAGATGGATGGTGTTTTTTGTTTAGAACGATCTAAAAATTCAGTAAAAGTGTAACAGTGCGCTGGATAAGCCTCTTTCGATTCTTTTATCAAAGTAGCTATACCCATAAAGCTGTCTAATTGGCCTAATTCATACATAGCAGGCTTGAGGGCATCTTTGTGCTCTGCAAACAAATTGTATGTAGCCAGCAATCTGCCACTATCGCTACGGATATAGGACCACTTGTCCAGCTTCATATTTAAAAGATTATTTACCATAACCCCTATTTCACTCGATTCTTTACATTTACCCAGTAAGGCCCTGATTTCCCTTAATGAAGGGGCGTAATTTGCTTCTAATGCGGGATGAGCAGCGACTATATCACTGGCTTTTTGGATGGTTTGCATAAAAATCTGCACATCTCGCATGCGGTTGGCCAAATTGGTAAAAACAGTGTTATATTCCTGGTAACTTTTTACCCCACAATATCCTCTCCATATAGCTGCTGCATGGGTAGCTGCTACCCCTAAAAAAGGGAGAAAAGATGACTTTAAATCGGAATGCTTATAATGGTCAACAACAGATCCAATTGAGAAAATTGGGACAAACAAGCGAAAAGGCGTATAAGCAATCTCCCTAGTAATGCGAGATGTACCTACCTGCCACATAGAAGTCAACCAGTATGTAGCTTCGCACCAAAATAACCCTAAGGCCGGAAGAACAATAAATTCTCCATATATATCCAGCAAATTTCTAAAAAAAAGCCGAAGCTTAAGTTTGCCGGCTATTTTATTTGCCGCAGGATCGTCTGAAAGAAACCGTTTATGCATGTAAGCTTTATATGCATGGGTATAAAGTGGATCTGTATAGGTCCACAAAGAGAGTAAACGCTGCTCTACCTTATGGTAGGATGCCAACGACGTTTTTAAAACGGCTAAACAAGCTGGCTCCTCTAATAACAGCTGTATGGTTTTTTGACGATTCGATAGGACCCCGACATCACTGGTTGGGGTTACCAAAAGTGTAGCCAATGCACACTCGCCCAATACAGTAGTAGTTTTGTTAATCCGTGACAGTAAATGAGAAGAGGGCTTACTAGAGCTTCCACAAAAAAGCATTAAATCTTCCCACGCATTTCTATTCAATATACCGTTTTCGATTTCTAGAGCGTTTGCATCAATATTAAAAAATATGGTGCGCAGTACAACCTTACGTTGTGTGCTTTTAGCTAATTTTATGTCATCCATGTCGAGCATGCTCTTTTTTACCTTCTTATCGGGGAGTGCGTTAGAAGGGTCAGAAACAATGGGAAAGGATCTTAGGTAATGACGCGAAATCCTTGCGGTGGTTCGCTCATGATACACCTTTGGTGTGGCAGAGAGGTAGCCACCATTTATAAAGTATAACGATAAGGTCAAACAAAATGTTCGAATGGCTATACGACAGCTATAAGGTCTCATAAATTAAAGAATATTTTTTTGAATTGGCTAAAAAAACAAGTTTGATGCATTATTACACCGCTTAATATAAGACTTTATCTATTAAACTAAATAAAATCGTTGCGTTATAACTAATCCATAGTGCGCTTTTTATCTTAAGTGCGCTTTTTATCTTATTAGACCTTCTCTCGAAACCTATTTCTAATGGCAATTTTGGTGTCTAAGGTTGTCTATGCTCCCTGCGGTGCTTGACGGCGCTTTTCCTAAAAATTGCGTATCACAAATAAGTTTCGCAGAAGGTCTATTATTTTATCTTTTTATCTTTTTTTGTCTTTGCATGGTTTTCCAAAATAGCTAAACATGCTTCCAAACTAAGCAAGGTAGGATCGACAATATCCTTAGGAACACGGGCGTTTGCTTTACCATGCTTGATATAAGCCCCCCATCGTCCGTTTAAAATTTGTACGGCTGAATCTTCAGGAAAGGTTTTAATCAGTTTTTCAGCATCTGCTTTTCGTTTTGCTTCAATAATGGCTATGGCACCTGCTTCATCAATGGTAAATGGATCATCCGTTTTTGGTATCGAATAAAAAGAAGTGCCATGCTTAATATAGGGGCCAAATCTGCCTATGTTGATCATGAGTGGCAGTGTTTCAAAGCTCCCTACCGTCCGTGGTAATTTAAAAAGTTCTAAAGCCTCTTCTAAGGTAATGGTTTCCATACGTTGATTGGCCCGTAATCCTGCAAAGCGAGGTGCTTCCTCTCGGCCATCTGCTTCAATGCCTAACTGAACCAATGGCCCATACTTGCCCAATCGAACGATTAATGAAGCATTGGTTGCTGGATCCTTGCCTAAAAGCCTAGTATAGTTTACCATAGAGCGGTCTATACCAGAAGTAGCTTGTACTTTAGGATAAAACCCATTATAGAAGTCAGATAACATTTGATTCCATATCTTAGTGCCTTGTGCAATCTTATCTAGTTCCTTTTCCACATGTGCCGTAAAGTTATAGTCGGTTACATCAGAAAAATGTTTTACCAAAAAATCATTGACTACAGCAGCCATATCAGTTGGAAAAAGTTTTTGTTTCTCCGCGCGAACGATTTCAGTTAGGGTTTCTGTATGAACCAATTGATTTTGTAACGTGATCAACCTATAGGCGCGCGGAAATCCTTCACGAGATTCTAGTTTGATATAGCCCCTTTTCTGGATGGTTGCAATGATGGGCGCATAGGTAGATGGGCGTCCGATCTCTTTTTCTTCTAAGTCTCTTACCAAGGTGGCCTCAGTATAGCGAGCAGGTGGGTTACTGAAACGTTCTCTGGCCAACATTTTATCTAAAGTAAGCGCTTGACCTATATGGAGCGGTGGCAACATCGTTTTTGCCTCTTCTTCATCCCCATCTGCTTGGTCGCGTGCATATGCTTTTAGAAAACCTTCAAATTTTAATACTTCACCTGTTGCAATCAATGGGTAGTCCGTTGTAGAGATTTGAATCGTTGCTATCGTTTTTTCTATTTGGGCATCAGCCATCTGAGAGGCAACCGCTCTACACCAAATAAGCTCATACAGCCGCTGTTCATCTTTCTGGCTGCTCGCTATTTTTAATGAGAAATCAGTAGGCCGTATGGCTTCATGGGCTTCTTGTGCAGTGGATGACTTGGTCGTATAACTTCTAGCCTGAAAATACTCAGCTCCGTAGGTTGTTGAAACCATTTCCGATATATTCTCTATGGCTTCTTTCGAAAGCGTTACAGAGTCCGTGCGCATATAGGAAATTTTACCTGTCTCATAGAGCTGTTGTGCCAGTACCATAGTACGGTTTACAGAATAGCCAAGCTTTCTACTAGCTTCTTGCTGTAGCGTGGAAGTAATAAAAGGTGGAGAAGGCGAGCGCCTCAATGCTTTTGTATCTAGTTTTTTAATAGAAAATGAGGCATTTTTGCAGCTTTCTAAGCATGCAAGAGCCTCCTCTTCTTGTTTAAACCTTTCTGCACCATCTGCCTTGAGCAACTGCCCTGTTGGTAAAATAAAAAAAGCAGAGATGGCAAAGTTAGAGGTGGATACGAAACGATCAATTGCCCTTTCTCGCTCTACCACCATCCTTACTGCAACAGATTGCACACGGCCTGCAGAGAGGCCTGGTTTGATTTTTTTCCATAATAATGGTGATAGGTCATAGCCGACTAGTCTATCTAAAATTCGTCTAGCTTGTTGTGAATCTACCAAAGCTAAGTCAATGGTGCGTGGCTGTTTCAATGCGTTTAGTACAGCCATTTTGGTGATTTCTCTAAAGACAATCCGCTGTACTTTGTCATCTTTTAACTCAAGTGCTTCTTTGAGATGCCATGAGATAGATTCCCCTTCTCGGTCATCATCACTTGCTAAATACACACAATCAGAACCATGGGCCAGTTTTTTAAGTTGTTGAACAACCCGTTCTTTTCCAGGACTAATTTCATAACTAGGTAAAAAACCTTGTTCAATGTCAATGGCGTTATTACCCTTAATAAGGTCTCTAATATGTCCATTGGAAGAAGCTACCTGGTAGTTGCTACCTAGATAGCGTTCGATCGTTTTGGCTTTTGCAGGGGATTCAACAATAACTAAATTTTTTGCCATAAAAATGTCCGTATAAAATAATATTAACCAATATTAAACAATAGCACCATCGTCAGGTTAGTAGCATAAAAGCTATGCACTTGCGCAACCATTAACTATTCTGAGTAGGATGACTGGCTCGCTTTATTTACCTGTTCTAGATACTAGTCTACTCCCAATTTACAATGGTTGCTTGATTTATACCATACGACTGGGCCTAAATGAGCTTGCGCGATCTAGTTTGTTTCCATGTTCGTTACAAATTTCTCACCATAATTCTGTTTACTCACGCTATACTGTATTGGACGAATGTATATTTTGTATCTACTCACGACTGTGGCCACGTTTGCATGAAAAAAGTAAATAGCTAATCAATTACCAGCCCCTTATCTCCTTCGATAAAAAATGGCGCTATAAACCCAGCCACAGTCATGAATGAATTCTATTTAATAAGCTGGTTTTCAGTTTTTTATATAAAAACTGAAAGGTTTTTGATCCTTTTTTCTCCAAAGTTTATTGCAAATTAGAAAAAAGTACGTACCTTTGTTTCAGAGTTGATCAGAGCGGCTAACTCGCCAAATAGTAGTTTAAAAGTAACTCTCTTTGGTTTTGTTGTTTTTGATTTGATTCTTAACAAGTTCTTTGAAATAAATGTAAGGTAAGAAGCTCATAAAAATTAATTTATTTAATAAATTAATTTTTTTTGTGAGTGAGAGGGAAGTGTGTGACTCAAAAAATCATTCCTAGTATAGAGATAACGTTAATAAATAATAGAAAGAAGAGTTTGATCCTGGCTCAGGATGAACGCTAGCGGCAGGCCTCATACATGCAAGTCGAGGGGCAGCGGGACACTTCGGTGTTGCCGGCGACCGGCGGACGGGTGCGTAATGCGCATGCAATCTACTTTACACTGGGGCATAGCCTCCGGAAACGGGAATTAATACCCCATATAATCTTATTAGCGCATGCTAAAAAGATAAAAGCTCTGGCGGTGTAAAATGAGCGTGCGTCCTATTAGCTAGTTGGAGAGGTAACGGCTCACCAAGGCTACGATGGGTAGGGGTTCTTAGTGGAAGGTCCCCCACACTGGCACTGAGATACGGGCCAGACTCCTACGGGAGGCAGCAGTAGGGAATATTGGTCAATGGGCGCAAGCCTGAACCAGCCATGCCGCGTGCAGGATGAAAGCTCTCTGAGTTGTAAACTGCTTTTGTACAGGAGCAAAAAAGCCCCTGCGGGGGTTCTTGAGAGTACTGTAAGAATAAGCACCGGCTAATTCCGTGCCAGCAGCCGCGGTAATACGGAAGGTGCAAGCGTTATCCGGTTTTATTGGGTTTAAAGGGTGCGTAGGCGGCTTATTAAGTCAGTTGTGAAATCCTAGTGCTTAACGCTAGAACTGCGATTGATACTATTAGGCTTGAGTTAAGAAGAGGTAGGCAGAATTTATGGTGTAGTAGTGAAATCCTTAGATATCATAAGGAATACCAATAGCGTAGGCAGCTTACTGGTCTTTAACTGACGCTGAGGCACGAAAGCGTGGGGAGCAAACAGGATTAGATACCCTGGTAGTCCACGCCGTAAACGATGATCACTCGATATACATAATACTTTATGTGTGTCTAAGCGAAAGCGTTAAGTGATCCACCTGGGGAGTATACTCGCAAGGGTGAAACTCAAAGGAATTGACGGGGGTCCGCACAAGCGGTGGAGTATGTGGTTTAATTCGATAATACGCGAGGAACCTTACCTGGGCTAGAATGTATTTTGCCACCTTGAGAAATTGAGGGTTCCTTCGGGACGGAATGCAAGGTGCTGCATGGCTGTCGTCAGCTCGTGCCGTGAGGTGTTGGGTTAAGTCCTATAACGAGCGAAACCCTTTTACTTAATTGCCAGCACGTAATGGTGGGGACTTTAAGTAGACTGCCCGTGTAAGCGGGAGGAAGGAGAGGATGAGGTCAAGTCATCATGGCCTTTATGCCCAGGGCTACACACGTACTACAATGGCATGTACAAAGGGAAGCTACTTGGTAACAAGATGCAAATCTCAAAAGCATGTCTCAGTTCGGATTGAGGTCTGCAATTCGACCTCATGAAGTTGGAATCGCTAGTAATCGCGTATCAGCAATGACGCGGTGAATACGTTCTCGGACCTTGTACACACCGCCCATCAAGCCATGGGAGTTGGTAGAGCTTGAAGACAGTGGCCGTAAAAGGAGCTGTTTAGTGTTAGACCAGCGACTGGGGCTAAGTTGTAACAAGGTAGCCGTACCGGAAGGTGTGGCTGGAATATCTCTTTTATAGAGTGAGTGCTATCCCTCTCTTCTTACCGCATTTATTTTAATATTTTCTTTCCCTCCTTTTCTTTTTTTTCTGAAAATTAGTTTAGTATAGCTTAATTTCTAGCCATTGACCAGTATGGTCGTGTTTGCTTAAAAAAGAAAAGAGAGCTATTCGCCTATTAGCCCCGCGGCTTCTTCGATAAAAAATGGCGCTCTAGTAAAAAACTGACACTTGAGCGATATGTTTTTCAACGGATTAGAAAATCGTCTGAAGCCCGCTTGCGGGCTGACCTAACGATTTTCCCGCTGAAAAACATATCAATTCATCTATTTACTATCGCGGCAAACTTTTTATCGAAGAAGCCGCGGGGCCAGCGAAAGCATAAAAGGGCTATAAACCCAGCCACAGTGGTGAATGAATACGTCTTTAAGTACATCTAATCATTTTTCTATTCGCTTCCTTTTTTTTAGATTTGAGGAGCCGGCTCATGAGCCGTTATATTTTTTCATTTTTCTTTATTTGACTATTTTTTTATGCGCTGTTCTACATGCTGGTTATCAGCCTTCATGAAGCCGTTGATAGCCATTGGTTCAATGGCTTTTTGGGGCACATCTTGTTTTTCTGCATCTGAATCTAAAATGGCAGCATCTAATGATTTTCATCCTTATTGGCCTGAGTTGAATGAATCAGAGGAGAAATTGGATGCAGATCAGTGTATAGTTACTAAGCTAGGAGTAGGCAAGTTCTGTTTCCATTCCTCAAATTGCCAAAAATCTTTCAATGCAAATGATTGTTATCTAAAATCTCAAACCAATATGGTCCAGTCGGATGAAAAAGCACTCTATTGGGTCTTAACACCTGGTTATTATGGCACATTGACTGAAGAAAAGTTTCCTAAAACGGTATCAAATATGAAAGACCAGTGTTTTAGTGGTGATAAAGAAGATGGCCTGCCCCTCTCATTTTTAGAAGAATGGTTGGCTATAGACACAGCCGATTGTAAAGAAGCTATACTGATTCTTTCTACAGGCTTGAAAGGCCAGTTAGGTGTTAGTGCATCCCTTAAGGAGGCATTAGAAAACAAAAAGAAAAAAGGTGCAATTAAGGATTATATAATAGGGACATCTAAGTATGCTGTGCGAAAGCATAATGAATACGTTAAAGCTGGGAACAAGGTTTTTACTTTTATTTCTACGGCTGGTTAGGGGATTTTCGTTTAAGTGTGTAACTGGCCCCTTATCTCCTTCGATAAATAACCATTTATGAAACCATTCCCCAAAGCAGCTTTTCTATTTTCTACATTTTTTAGGCAGTTGTGTTGCTTTGCTATTGGTCTTTATCAACATTGTATTGCCCCCTTATTCCCCCCTGTGTGTCGCTTTCAACCCAGTTGCTCCTGTTATGCAAAAGCAGCTTTTACTAAGTATGGTGTCCGAAAAGGCATCCTCCTTACCCTACGTAGGTTGCTGCGCTGTCATCCCTGGGGGCGTAGTGGATATGATCCATTGCCTTGAATAGTCGTATCCATTCACCACTCTGGCCACGTTTTCCTAAAAAAAGCAAGCAAATGGCTAACCAACTATTGGCCCCTTATCCCCTTCGATAAAAAATGGCGCTTTAGTAAAAAATGCATATTTGAGCGATAGGTTTTTCAGCTATTTACTACCGCGCCTAACTTTTTATCGAAGGAGATAAGGGGCCAGTTACAGTCGTGAATGGCTACGAATAGTCTTCTTGTATTCTTGTATAACCTACTTATGTGCGTGATGTGCTCATCGCGTCAGTTTGTTGGGATTAGATGCTGTTTTTATCTTATTTTTGTATTAAAAAGGCGGGTACATTATCCCGCCTAGTATCCATAGCAATAGAGCCTAATTAATTCAACCCTTGATCGACCCAATACTTCATCATTCCTCTCAAAAGGTCACTCTTTTTATTGCGACTGGTTGTCCCAGATTACTTACGCTTACGAATAAAGCCCAGGCGTAGCTTAGATGGGCACTTAGTGCTCATATGAGTACTTTGATCAAAACGTTTATGCATGTCGATGTTAGAATCAAAGCCATGATGATAGCGATCATATCCTTTATCTATCGCATCAATAATGAAGTTTTCTTTTATAGGATCTACTTGATGTAGTGGTATAAGTCCACCTAATTGATTTGCCCCATAAAAAAAGCTTTGATCCATGCTTGGCGCATTTTGAGAAGCATAAGGGCTTATAGCCATGTCCCCAGTCTCGCTCCAATTATTCATTCCTAATGCTTTCCTTGTGTTAACACAAGAAGACAACGCATTTAAGCCTAATAGCCCCATAAGTAGGCCTACTTTTCTATAGTGTGTATATGTGTTCATAACATTCATGTTTAATTAGATCTTCTGCTAAACCTATTTCTAATGGCCATTTTGGTGTCGAAGGTTGTCTATGCGCCTCAAATACATCTAGTATTCTCCGGTGCTCGACTGCGCTTTTCCTAAAAATTGATCACTACAAACAGCTTTCGCAAAACGTCTATTGTTAATTATACCAACCACTAAGCCGCATTACCTTAATAGATCCAATAATCTATGCGTATGTAACGCTCTGCTTTATTTTAATTAAGGCAAAACCTCCTCATGAGCCGTAATGGAACCTGGGATTTCTCTTAATTATTTGCCTAATTAAAATTTAATTTATATTGCAAAAAAATAAATATATTTCCAAATAAAAAGAATTAAATATAATATTTACAAGAAAGCAGGTGCGGGTTTTAAGTATTAAATATTCATTTTAAGCTGAAAATATAGTTTTTGCATAACGCTATTTTTTTTAGTGATTTGCTTGCTGAGCCGATTTTTACATTATCATATGCAGCTAGGGTGCTCGGTTTTGTTGGACGGGAATACCATATCATATGTGTTTTTGAAAAAAATAATAAGGTTGAAAGAACGCTTAATGAGGCTTGTTTAAAGTAGCCATTCACCACTTTGATCGCGCTTGCTTAAAAAAGTAAAGAGCGCTTCAACTATTAGCCCCGCGTCTCCTTCGACGCAAAAATGGTGCTCTAGTAAAAAACCAACACGTGAGCGATATGTTTTTCAGCGGATTAGAAAATCGTCTGAGGCCCGCTTGCGGGCTGAGTTCACGATTTTCCCGCTGAAAAACATATTGATTCAGCTATTTACTATCGCGGCAAACTTTTTATCGAAGGAGATAAGGGGCCAGTGAAAGCATAAAAGTGCTATAAACCCAGCCACAGTCGTGAATGGATACTAGAGGCTTATTTGAAAGGGCCTCAAGGCGGTCATGATGTAGGTAATGGTAGCTATCCTCGTAGCTTTAGGGCCTTAAATAAAAATAACCTTTTGGTTAATATTCTAAGGACTCGTAATGGCCATTTCAAGCATCTAATCTTTCTTTTTACCAATAACTGGGTAGCCAAACCTGGTTAGCAACAACCTGTTTTTACGCCAGTTTGGTGTAACCTTTACATGTTGTTCTAAAAAAATTTTTTTCTGAAAAAACTTTTCTAGGGCTTCTCGAGCCTCTATCCCTAACCGCTTTAACGCATCGCCTCTTTGGCCAATCATAATCCCCTTTTGGGTTTGACGTTCTACGTGAATAATAGAACGAATTTTAATCAAGGTGGCTGTTTCCTTAAAATGGTCAACGACTACCTCTACACTGTAAGGTATTTCTTGATGATATTGGCCTAAAACTTTTTCACGTATGATTTCCTCTACAAAAAAACGTTCGGGCTTATCAGTTAGCATCACCTCTGGATAATAAGGTGGATGGTTGGGTAACTGCCCAACAATTTGCTCAATTAGTTGGTCAATATTTTCATTTTTTATAGCCGAAATAGGTATAATCGCTATATCTGGACTATGATGTTCCCAATAAGCGATTGCCTCACTGAGCTGGCTCGTCGTGATTAAATCAACCTTATTGAGTACCAATATGACTGGCTTTTTAGTACATGTTGCCTGAAACCATGCAGTAATCTCTAAATCTTGCACATCTACAAGCCAGATGATGACATCGGCGTCTGCACGCGCTACGTTTACCGCTTCCATCATAGCTGCTTGTAGGGGGTAAGCAGGGGCAATAATACCCGGTGTATCTATGTAAATAATCTGAAAGTTTTTTTCAGAAACAATCCCATGGAGTTTATGACGTGTTGTTTGTGCTTTTGCATGGGTAATAGCCAATTTTTCACCTACTAGTAAATTCATTAAGGTAGATTTTCCAGCATTTGGTTTGCCAAAAATTGCCACAAAACCAGACTTATAATCACTTTTGTCTTTATGCATAAGAAAGTTATATTTGGAATGTTACAAAAAAACATATAAATTCGTAATAATTCAAGCAGCTTAGGTAGATAAATAAGACCTTCTGCAAAACTTATTTGTGATCAGCAATTTTTAGGAAAAGTTCAGTCGAGCACCGCAAAATACTAGATGTATTTGAGGAGCGTAGACAAGCTTTGACACCAAAATGGCCATTAGAAATAAGTTTCGCAGAAGCTCTGTTTACCGCTTAATTCTTAAAGCTTTATCGCGGGGTGGAGCAGTTGGTAGCTCGTCGGGCTCATAACCCGAAGGTCATAGGTTCGAGTCCTATCCCCGCAACTTTCTCCTAAAGGTAAGTGCTTTTCTCTTCTTAATTACTGCCTCTATGCCTTTTTTTGGTAAAAAACCATCTGCTTCTTCATTAGACTTTATTTTTGGTTGTAGAGCCGTTCTTGAGACCATATCTGCTGGAAAACCCGTTGAAAAAGTTTTTTTTCAAAAAAAAGCTGCTACAGCCCTCTCAAAATCCCTATACGACCTTGTACGCCAACATGAAATCCCTTTTAGCTATGTGCCAGTTGAAAAATTGAATCGTATGGTGCGTGGTAACCATCAAGGCGTTGTAGCTGTTTTATCACCTATTGTATTTACTCCGCTAGATGGGGTGGTACAGACTGCTTTTGAACAGGGTAAAACACCTTTGATTATTGTACTAGATGGTGTAACAGATGTACATAATGTGGGGGCCATTGCTCGGACTGCATGCTGTATGGGTGTTGATGCATTGGTATTGCCTACACAGGGTAGTGCTGGGCTAGCTGGTGCAGCCATGAAAACCTCCGCAGGTGCATTGGCTACATTACCCGTCTGCCGCGTAGCTGATTTAAGTAAAGCGCTCCGTTATTTACAAGAAAGCGGACTAACCTTACTGGCCTCTCATGCACAAGCTGCCCAATCGCTCTATGAAGTAGACTTAACCCTCCCTATCGCCCTTATTTTAGGGGGAGAAAATAAAGGTATCCCTGAAAAGCATCTAAGCTTAGCCACCCATCATGTGGCCATTCCGATGCAAGGGCCTATTGCCTCTTTTAATGTCTCTGTAGCGGCTGGTATAATGCTTTATGAAGTGTTTCGGCAACGCTTTGTCTAAATAGACCTTCTCTCGAAACCTATTTCTAATGGCAATTTTGGTGTCGAAGTTTGTCTATGCTCCTCAAATACATATAAGCCTTCCTGCATAACTCCAGTTCTGCTGGTAATTTGCTCGTCGAGCCGGTGCCGGGATCCTCACGTACACCTAGTACGCTCCGGTTTTCCGCTCCGTGTCTCCTACAAATTCCACAGCATAACCTGGGTTCTGCAGGAAGGCTCTAGTATTCTGCGGTGCTCGACTGCGCTTTTCCTAAAAATTGCGCATCACAAATAAGCTTCGCAGAAGGTCTAAACCCCATGGCCACTTATATGACGCTTTTTGCTGGGTAAAAGAAACGTAACCATTGACCATTCTGGCCACGTTTGCCTAAAAAAAAGCAAATGGCTAACCAATTATTAGCCCCTTATCTCCTTCGATAAAAAATGGCGCTCTAGTAAAAAATGAATACGGGAGCGATATGTTTTTCAACGATTTACTATTTCGGCAAACTTTTTGTCTATCGCCACACGCCTAAACAAACAACAGTCCTAATTTTTTTTTGATTTTTTTTAAAAAAATCTTATTATAAAAATAACTAGTTAGATGTACAACTATGCTAAGTATTTGTATAGGAAAGATAAAAGATAGACTTCTTTCATAACTGGTTTCTGCTCCTGGATTTGTAGAAGACGCGCTGCGTGGTAAGCAGAAAAATGTTATGTAAGCAGCCAAATAATAACAATTTTTTTATGATATGGTTTGATAGTCCCTTACTGATGGGGGCAGCTTTTTTATTATTGATCTTTGCCCAGTCAAGCCTAGACTGGCTAAACCTTTTTTTTTGGTTCATTGGCTTAGCTAGCTGTTTCCCTTTTGATGGCGTTCGCAGCTGGTGGAGTTTGGTTCATCTAGTCTTTGACGCATCTTTTCTCTCTTTTGCCCGTTATGTTGCACTTTTGCGGGTGCTACCGCTTTGTTTGGGCATAGTGGTTGGGGTAATTGCACTGTTGCTAGCATGCTCTTTAATTTTCGATGGATCGTGCGGTTTTATATTGTCTTCCTTACAGGCCGTATTTATAGCCATACTACTAGTAGTTGCTGGTATGCTTTGTTTGAAAGTAAAAGTGGAGGCTTGCCTAGTGCAAGATTTAGCCCATCCTTCTAGCTGCATGGATTCTATTTTCTCACGCATCATAGACAAGCTTAGGCAAGCTTTTTCTTTTGGCTCTAGATCTTTTTGCAAGCAAGATTTAGAACCTATTTATAAGCCTTGTGACTGGATCACCTATTTCAATAGAAAAGCCAATAACCAGGATCGTTCACGGCTGCATCCTGCTAAAATTACCTTAGATAAGCTGGTAGATAAGCTAGAGCTTGCTTTGTCTCAAGCAGCCACTACGCCTCCTAAATTGTTTGTAGAGCAGGTAAGAGATCCTATTGTGGGTCCTTTTCCTTATATCACAGGGGATATTGATCAGATAATCTATCTATTGGTTCAGGCCGTCTTGCGGGTTAGTGGTAAGGTAGACGTACTCAGTCCACCAGCTGTTAGGGTTCAATTACACAATACTTTTTTGCAGTTTAAGCAAAAAGATATTCTAGATGGCAGTTATCCTGCATGTATGCTTTTCCAAGCTACTGCTTTGGTTATAAGCAATGCTATGGTTGATGCTGACTTGCTGCCTAAGGTTAAAAATATTTACGACAATTTCATGGATACCATCGTGCCTCAACGAGCAGACTTGGCACCACCATTCATAGACCTTCAGCAAGAAACCATAGCTAGCATTATTGCTGCCCATTATGGATACTTGGAATATCCTGCTGATAATAAAGAACCAACTATGTTACTGGTACTTCCTATAGATGTGATCGATATCATGAACAATATCACCTTTAAAGTACCTATAACCTTAGAAACGCCTCTTACACATAAGGAACAAACTGATGCCATGGCGGCATTGATGCAATTTTATGATCATGTCCGCCAATGTGCTTGTGGTATTGACCCTATTGATCTAGACACAATTTCGCAGCTGCTTGTATTGCTCCAGCAGCACTTTAGCTTTAAGCGCCATGCTTCGGGACAACTGTTTTACGTGCGTGCGGTAGGGATTGCTAAATTGGTATTGGAATGGGTTTTTTACGCACCTAAAGTGGTTTATGCCTCTTTGCTTTATGGATTGGTCTGCCATGTTCAATTACCTCTTTCTTATGTCAAAGACCACTATAATTTAGGTGTTTATACCATTGTATTGAGTTTATTAGGCCTTACTAAGCGTCAAGATTTAGATCACCCTTCTTTGGTTTATGTTGAAAATCGATTAGAAAAAGCGATTAAAGAAGATCAAGTACACCTTGCCGTGCTTTGTATCAAACTGGCCGAGCGACTTTATGATTTGGGCCATGCGGCAGGTTATACCGATTTAGCAGAGCTGCGACATATGGCGCAAGAAACACTGGCCATAGACATCAAATTGGCTGATGAATACCTCGACCCTGAGATAGCCCGAGCATTGAAAAAAAATGCTAAACAGGCACTAAAGGCCTGTAAGGATAAAGACAAAAAGGAAAGCAAGGACAAGGATAAAGATAGTTAGTAAGCTTTCTGCTGGAAACCAGCTATTTCTGGCCTAGTTTGACTTAAATATGTGCTCGCCAAATTCCTTAACGGCTTTAAGCATATCGGAGTTAGTGAGTATATTTTTGTTTTGTTTTGTTTCGTTATCAGTTAGATCGTACACATCTTCATCTTCGTTGTCAGTTATATCGTAGATATCTTCATCTTCCTTGTTGTCAGTTGGCTCGTAGAATTCTTCATCATCTTCT
>JACMZG010001899.1:63697-86352 GCA_018340805.1 Microvelia longipes | reverse complement strand
TAGTCTTGATACGCCCTCTATGGTCAATAGATTTGAACCAATACCTGTAATATGGGCGCCCATGGCTACCAGCATGTGGCAGAGTTGCTGTATATGGGGCTCGCAAGCTGCAGGATAAATAGTGGTTTTCCCTTCAGCCATCGCTGCAGCCATAATCAAGTTTGCTGTGGCTGTTACGGATGGTTCTGGCATCCATACATCTGTCCCTTGCAATAGCTGGTAGTGGGCTGCCCAACTCGCTTGCGCAGGATGGTAATGAAAAGAAACGCCTAGTTGCTCGAGTCCTTCGAAATGGGCATGTAATCCCCTTCTGCCAATTCTATCCCCTCCAGGCTTAGCAATCATTACCTGCTTAAAACGAATTAAAAGAGGGGCTAGCAACATAATGGAGCCTCTAACCTTCGTATATTCCTGGCGAAATGCAGCTGTATGCATCGCTTCTTGCGCAACATCCCTAGCACAAAATTGATAGCTACCATGCCCCAATTGCGTAATGTGTACCCCTAAAAGTCTAAGTAGCTTCATCACACTCTGGACGTCTGTAATGTTGGGCAGGTTATGTAAGGTGATGACTTCATCAGTCAATAAGGTGGCACAGATCACTTGCAGTGCTTCATTTTTTGAACCTTGTGGCTTGATTGTACCAGCCAACCGACGTCCTCCGTTGATAATAAATTTAGGCATATCGGAGATTTTTATATTGTAGACTCCCTGCAAAATCCAGCTTATGGTGCGGAATTTGTAGGAGAGACTGAGCCGCTGGAACTGGAGCGCACCTAGCTGTACATGAGGATGTAAGCACCGGCCCTCTCGAGCAAATTACCAGCAGAATACGGCCATTATGCAGGAAGGCTTGTGCATAAGCCTACAACTGATTAGATGGCTTTTTAAATGTATTTGATTTTATTTGGTGCTTGGTTTTAGCTTTTTGACCATTTGTCCCTTCATCGGGCAGGGTGCGTATGATTTCTACCTCAAGCGTTGTGCCATCTGGAATCATACGCTTGATATCTTGCATAATTCTTTCATTACTGATGTAATCGTTATTCCATATACTACTAAAACGACGCATTAGTTTTCCAACCGCTACAATCATCTGTTCTTGCTCTTTAAGGGTGGGCAAGGTGGCTACTTTCTGTAGCAGTGATTCCATGTGTCGCCCATAATATTTATATCTAATTCGCTGGGTAAATGGCATATGGGTATAATGGTGACCACAGCCTTCTCTCTTAATAGGTTTTGGGTGAGGGCTGTCAATATCTAATCGATAGTCCGATAGTATAAAAAGATCATCCCACCTTTTTTGTAAAGATTCTGCATGAGGATTCACTACCTCCATGAGCTTTACTATGCCATAGGCTTTTTGTGTGCGAACGGTTTTGTCTTCAATGGCTGCAAGTTGCTCCATAAGCTTCTGTATGTTTCTACCATATTCTTTAAGCATTAAAGGTGAGCGAATTGTATTATAGTCGTACATTATGGATTGTTCAGTTATAAGAAATAATATGCCCCTATGTTGAGGGTAATATTTCTAGTTTTGCATAAGCCTTCTTCCAGGAACTCTGCTTCTGCTGGTAATTTGCTCGCGGGTCCGGTGCTTAAATCCTCACGTACAGCTAGGTGCGCTCCAGTTCCAGCGGCTCCGTCTCTCCTACAAATTCCGCACTATAAGCTGGGTTCCCGCAGAAAGTCTATAGTTTAACAAGTCTGTCTTTTCCCTAAATTTATGAAAAAGAATAACAGCTTTACGCATGCCGGCAGATTCTACTAACTGCAAAACTTTACCTATGCCCCATCCATCCCATCTCTTTTAAAAAGCGACTCGGCTCTACGTTGGTTAATTTACCAAATCGGTATCTGCTTAAAGCATAGGAGAGGGTTAGCTTGACTTGTGCGCGGGTAACCGCTACGTAGAAAAGACGTCTTTCTTCTTCTAAGTCCGCTTTGCTCCCCAACATCATAGCAGAAGGGAAAAGCTCTTCCTCTATACCTACTAGATATACCTGTTTAAATTCCAGCCCTTTAGAAGCATGGATGGTCATAAGTGCGATGGCATCTTCATTTGCATTGTCTTTATCTGCGCTGGTAATTAAGGCAATTTCTTGTAAAAAACTGCCTAGGCTTGGGTCATTGTTTTCAGCATGGTCTACAAATTGTTTGATGCTATTCAACAACTCTTGTATATGCTCATACCGGGTTCGCCCTTCTATCGTTTTATCTTCATGCAGTTCTTTGAGTAGGCCAGATGCTTGCGCCACATAAGTAGCTATAGCATATGCATTTTCCTGCTCTAGCTTTAAAGCAGCTGTATCAATCAATGTTACAAAACGAGCCACAGCAGCTGCACTGGTACCACGTAAAAATGTATGGAGGTTACCTAGGACCTTCCAAAGGGTCCCTTTGTTTTCAGTTGCCATGGCTACTATTTTCTCAACAGTAGTGGGGCCAATACCCCGCCTAGGGAAATTAATAATCCTTTTAAAGGCTTCTGTATCATTATGGTTTACTACAAAACGCAAATAGGCTAAGAGATCTTTAACCTCTTTGCGTTGATAAAACGAAAGGCCACCTACGATCCGGTAAGGGATATTTTTTTTACGCAATGCTTCCTCAAAATTGCGCGACTGATTGTTCGTGCGATAGAGAATAGCAAAATCTCGGTGCAATAATTGGTTATTGAGTTTTGCCGCTAGTATAGCATCGACTACCAGTCGGCTCTCTTCCATATCTGACATAGCCTTTAATACTTGGATAGGTGTTCCAAGGGGATTGTCTGTCCAAACCTTTTTCTTGAGTTGATGTTCATTGTGGCCAATGATGCGATTGGCTGCCTCAACAATATATCTGGTAGAGCGGTAATTTTGTTCCAGCTTTACCATTTGGTGATTGGGATAATCACGGGTGAAATGCAAAATATTTTGGATATCGGCACCCCTAAATGCATAGATGCTTTGTGCATCATCTCCTACTACACAGATATTCTGGTGGTAGGAAGCGAGTTTTTTAGCAATATGGTACTGAACTAGGTTGGTATCTTGAAACTCATCGATAAATATATAACGAAACTGTTGTTGATATTTGCTGCTTAGCAGCGGGTCGTCATATAACAATCTATGCGTCTGTAGGAGTAAATCATCAAAATCCATTGCGCCAGCTTGCAGGCAGTGGTTGGTATATCTAAGAAAGATTTCACTGAATCTAGGCATACGCATAGCAGCATCTTCCTTTTGATAGACTGGGTCTGCAGCATAAACCCCTGGTGCAATTAACCTATTCTTGGCATGAGAAATACGCCCCAATATAACGCCTGGCTTATAGGCTTTATCATCTAAGCCAAGGGTTTTAGTGATTTGTTTAATGAGTGATTTGCTGTCGTCTGTATCATAGATACTAAAGTGAGTCGGGTAGCCCAAGCTACCTGCTTCCTGGCGCAATAACCTTACAAAGACACTGTGAAAGGTGCCAAGCCATATCCTTTTAGCGCCATCACCCACTACGCGAGTAATTCGGTGACGCATTTCAGCAGCCGCTTTATTGGTAAAGGTTAAAGCAAGAATCTGATCAGGTTCGGCCTTTCCCTCTTTAAGAAGATGGGCTATTCTAGCGGTTAATACCTTGGTTTTACCTGAGCCAGCACCTGCTACAACAATCGAGGGGCCTTCGGTATGGATGACCGCTTTTCTTTGCATCTCATTAAGCCCAGAAAGATAGGCTGGTTGCATAGCTGGTTCCATTTTTACTTTTAATAATTGAGCTAAACTTTAAGCAATCATGTCTTTATGGTTGTAAATCTGCAACGGGAGTGAGACTTTTTTATCTAAAATATAACTATCTATTAGATTAGGCTAGATGACCAATTTAACAAATAGTTAGATAAAGGCCAAATAGATGTATAATTCCCATTTTTATATGACCTATTAGACCTTCTGCGCAACTTATTTGTCATGAGCAATTAAAGAAATAATAGAAAAAAATTGCTGTGATAAGCATGTTGTAATCATAGGGCATAGCCAAGGAGGGTTGCGGAGGCTAAGTAAGTTGAAGCATTTAATGAAAAATTTGCTAAAATAGCATTAAATTTAAATGCTATACAGCCAAATTATAGTGAGGCAGTAAGAAGATATTTTTTAAATATGAAATGGAAATCTATCTTCTATTTCCCCCCAAGCATTGGCTGAGCTCAATTAACGAAGAAGTTTCTGAAAAAATTTCAGAAAAAGGTGCTCAGGTAGTACCTGCTGCTTAGCTTATGTTTTATAAGCGGGGTTTTGCTCGCGGGTCCGGTGCTTAAATCCTCACGTACATCTAGTACGTTCCGGTTCTTGTGCTCCATGTCTCCTACAAATTCCGCAGCAGCCGCTGGGTTTTGCAGGAAGCCTAAGCAGGCTAGTAAAAAACATATAAAAAATAAAACTTTGAAGGGTGTACCAACTACAGAGGTTATGGTTCAGTTAGATAAGATGGTGTTTCATCCAATTTTACATCAAATCGGCCAAATTGCTGATGGGCTTGAGCTCGAAACCTACGTAGTAGGGGGATTTGTCAGAGATTTGTTTTTAGGACGTAATTCTAAGGATATTGATATTGTTTGTGTCGGAGATGGTATGATGTTGGCAGAGGCTGTCGCACAATGCAAAGGCGTGCCGGTTACTTTATTTAAAAATTTTGGTACAGCTATGCTGGAATGGGATGGCTGCGATATAGAGTTTGTCGGTGCCAGAAAGGAATCCTATTTGCTCCATTCTCGCAACCCCAGTGTATCTACTGGAACATTAGCTGATGATCAAATGCGTCGGGACTTTACCATTAATGCCATGGCCATTTCTTTAAATAAGCAGTGCTATGGGCAATTATTAGATCCATTTGATGGTCAGGTAGATTTAAAAAATCGTTTGATTAGAACGCCTTGTAATCCTGCGCAAACCTTTTCAGATGATCCTTTACGTATTATGCGTGCCATACGATTAGCTGCTCAGCTAAATTTTACCATTGCACCAGAAACATTAGCAGCTATGACGGCTGCTGGTGACCGACTGGTCATTGTGGCTCAGGAGCGTATTGCTCAGGAACTACATAAAATGATGGCTACAGAGCGGCCTTCTTATGGCTTTAAGCTTTTATTCGATGCCAATCTCTTGTCAATAGTGCTGCCGGAGCTACAAAAGCTTTCAGGGAAAGAACAAATTGGATGTCACTCTCATAAAGATAATTTTACCCATACACTCGAGGTGTTAGATAACGTGGTGCATGGTTCTAATAAGTTGTGGCTTCGTTGGGCAGCCATTTTTCATGATATTGCCAAACCATTGACCAAAAAATTTGATCCTATACATGGTTTTTCTTTTCATGGTCACGAAGAGCTTGGTGCCAGGATGTTGCCCAAACTTTTTAAGAGAATGCGTTTTCCTACTAATAAAGAAGTGCTTGAATATGTCCAAAAATTGGTTAGACTGCACTTGAGGCCTATAGCTCTAGCCAAGGAGGTGACTGATACGGCTATACGCCGTCTTCTATATGAAGCTGGAGATGACTTGGAGGATTTGTTTCTATTGTGTAGAGCGGATATTACCTCTAAAAATGAAATCAAGGTGCAACAATACTTAGCTAACTTTGATCGAGTGCAAAAGAGGGTGCTAGAAGTAGAAGCACGTGATAAAATCAGAAATTTTCAACCTGTTATTACAGGTGCCATTATTATGGAAACATTTTCGCTTAAACCATCTGCTCAGGTAGGGCGTATTAAAGAAGCTGTTAAAGAGGCTATATTAGAGGGTAAAATTAAAAATGAATACCAAGAAGCATTTGATTATATGCTCATGGTTGGCAGGGAATAGACCTTCTGCGAAACTTATTTGTGATGAGCAATTTTTAGGAAAAGCGCAGTCGAGCACCGCAGAATACTAGATGTATTTGAGGAGCATAGACAAGCTTAGACACGAAAATGGCCATTAGAAATAAGTTTCGCAGAAGGTCTAATATCTAAGGTAGTGGGGGAGGCAGTGGCTCTTTCTGGGCATTTAGTGGCAATTGTATATAGGAAGATGCATGAAATAAAAAAGAAATAATCTCTTGGCTTACTGTAGCCATAAATCTCCTAAATAAATGATAGGCCTCAAACTTAAAAGTTATAATGGGGTCTTGCCTTTCATAAATGGCATTTTGAACCGACTGCTTTAAATCATCCATAACCCGCAAATGGTTTTTCCAATGCTGGTCAATTACATGGAGGATCACCATACATTCTAAATTCTTAACCAACGCTTTACCATTTGAGTCGATAAAGTCATTCAAGTATGCAGTGGCCCTGATATACATTTTACCATCAAAGAAAGGCACTTCTAATAGACCACCGCCAGCTGTAGTAGGTTGTTTAAAGTAAGTAGATAATATGGCTTGTAAGGCTGCAGAGCGGTCATAGTAGGTTTTTGTGAGCTGTTGATAGATTTCTTCTATAAGGACTGCTTTCTTTTTACCTACAAAAAATGATTCTGAAAAGTGGTCTGAAAGACCAAAGATGGAGGCAAAAATGGGGTTTAGACAAGCTGCTTCTAATTTATTATCTTCATGCTCTATAATGTTGGTCACGGTATCATAGAGCATATTCATCACATCAATCTCAACACCTTGCCCTAGTAAGGAGTGGTTCCGTCTTTGATAGACCGCATTTCTATGGGTGCCCATTTCGCGATCATACTCTAGCAACCGTTTACGCATGGCAAAGTTATTCTGCTCTACTTTTTTTTGTGCCCTTTCAATAGACCTGCTCACCATACTATGTTGAATCACTTCACCTTCTTCTAAACCAATTCTATCCATTACAGCAGCAATCCTATCAGAACCAAAGAGACGCATTAAGCTATCTTCTAGAGAAAGAAAAAACTGAGAAGAGCCTGGGTCACCTTGCCGTCCAGCACGGCCGCGCAACTGTCTGTCCACGCGCCTTGATTCATGACGTTCGGTACCAATAATGGCCAATCCACCAGCTTCTTTAGAAGGTTTGGTTAATTTAATATCGGTACCACGCCCTGCCATATTGGTAGCAATCGTAACGGTGCCAGCAACCCCAGCCTGTGCCACGATTTCTGCTTCCTTTTGATGATGCTTGGCATTTAAAATTTGATGAGAAATTTTACGTAAAGAAAGCATTTTACTGACTAATTCAGATATTTCAACTGAAGTAGTACCCACTAAAACTGGGCGCCCTTGGGCAGATAAGGTGACAATCTCTTCAATGATTGCGTTGAACTTTTCTCGTACTGTTTTATAAACCTTATCTTCTTTGTCTTTCCGTAGCAGTGGCCTATGTGTTGGAACAGGTACTACGGCAAGGCCGTAAATGTCCCAGAATTCTTCTGCATCTGTCTCTGCCGTACCGGTCATACCAGCTAGCTTATCGTACATATGGAAGTAGCTTTGTAGGGTAATGGAGGCATAGGTTTGGGAGGGTTTTTCAATTTTAACCCCTTCTTTTGCTTCTAAAGCCTGGTGTAGGCCATCTGAGTATCTGCGACCATCTAATACACGCCCTGTTTGTTCATCTACAATTTTAACCTTACCCTTGGCTACAATGTAGGCTACATCTTTTTCAAATAAAGTGTATGCCTTTAACAACTGATGTAAAGCATGTATACGCTGCGCTTTTACCTTATAGGTTTGCTGAAAATAGGTGCGCTGGGCCAGGCTCTCTTCATGAGTTAAAGTAGTATCGTTTTCAATAGCAGCAATGTGGGCTGCTACATCTGGTAATACAAAGAAAGATGGATCTTTTTCTTGCTCTGTTAAATAAGTAAGCCCTTTTTCAGTGATCTCTACATTGTTGTGTCTTTCGTCGATGGCAAAGAAGAGCGGTTGATCCGCTTCAGGCATCATTTTAGCATTTTCCTGGATATAATAAGACTCTACATTATCTAGGATCTGACGCATGCCTTTTTCACTAAGGAATTTAATTAAAGGCTTATATCGTGGTAATCCTCTATAGACACGAAAAAGTGCGAGCCCGCCTTCTTCAATATTGCCTTCTTTTATTTTTTGCTTGGCTTCTTGTAACAGTTTAACAACCAGTGTTTTTTGCAGTGTATATAATTGCTCAATTTTAGGAGCCAATTCTTTATAAATATGCTCATCACTTTCTTCTACAGGACCTGAAATAATGAGTGGTGTTCTTGCGTCATCAATAAGTACAGAATCTACTTCATCCACAATAGCAAAATAGTGAGCACGTTGCACCAAATCACTGGCATCGGTTACCATGTTATCTCTAAGGTAGTCAAAACCGAACTCATTATTTGTGCCAAATATAATATCTGCTTGGTAGGCACGTTGCCGCTCGTAGGAGTAGGCAGGGTAGTTGTCTATACAATCGACGGTGAAGCCATGAAATTCAAAAATCGGCGCCAGCCATTCTGCGTCTCTTTTGGCTAAATAGTCGTTCACGGTAACAACATGGACACCTTGGTTGCTTAATGCGTTTAAAAAGGCAGCTAAGGTAGTAATGAGTGTTTTGCCCTCACCAGTAGCCATTTCAGCTATTTTTCCTTCGTGTAAGACCATGCCACCTATCAACTGCACATCGTAGTGGACCATCTCCCAAACAACCATATGCTCACTTACCTGCCACTGATTTTGCCAAATGGCCTCGTCACCTTTGATGGTTACGTAAGTCTTACGAGCAGCAATGGTTTGATCATGCTCATTTACAGCAACCTTTAATTGACTATGATCCTTAAAACGGCGTGCGGTTTCTTTTACAATGGCAAAGGCACGCGGCAATAGCTCGTCTAAAACGGCGGCCAATGCTGTTTTCTGCTGCTTTTTTAACTCCTCTAAACGTTTGTATTGGCCTACCTTTGCATCAACGATGGCTAACGCATCGGTTAGTTGCTCATCGGGAGCGTCCGTTAATTGCTTTATCTCAGATGTAATTGGCGCTAAATGGGCTGTTATCTTTCCACGAATGGTGCTAACTTCTTCGCGTAGCTGATCATGGGAGAGAGGGTGTAAAAGCTGGTATATTCGATTGATTTCGGATACTTTTTGACTGTATAAGCGGCGTTGTTTTTCCTTTTTTGAAGTAAAAATTTGAGCAAAAAGTCGATTAAACATCTTGGTATGGACGAAAAAAGTTCTAGGCTTAGACACAAGCAAGGTACAAGGTGGTGATGAGAGGACTCGAACCTCCGACCCACGGATTTTCAGTCCGATGCTCTACCGACTGAGCTACATCACCAACGTAATATCAAGGGATAAGCAATTTACGCATTTTAACAAACTTAAACAAATTTATTTATTACGCTTCGTGGAAAAGTCAGCTTGTCCTGAGGAATTTGCAAGGAGCACGGCGCGCTGGAACCGGAGCGCACTAGAGACTTCCTGTAAACCCAGCTTATGTTGCGGAGTTTGTAGAAGACACGGAGTGCCAAACCGGAGCGTACTAGGCTGTACGTGAGGATTTGAGTACTGGACCCGCGAGCAAATTGCCATTAGAAATAGGTTGTATCCATTCACCACTGTGGCTGGGTTTATGGCTTTTTTATGTTTTTGCTGGCCCCTTATCTGCTTCGATAAAAAGTTTGCCGCGATAGTAAATAGCCGAATCAATATGACTTTCAGCGGGAAAATCGAAAAGTCCGCCCGCAAGCGGGCTCCCGACGATTTTCTAATCCGCTGAAAGTCATATTGCTCACGTGTTAGTGTTTTACTAGAGCGTCATTTTTTATCGAAGTAGGCGCGGGGCCAATAACTGTTTAGCCACTTTTGCTCTCTATTTACAGAAACTTGGCCACAGTGGTGAATAGATACAATAGGTTTACCAGAAGGTCTGAAGTCTAGTGGGTGTTTGCTCAAGTTAGCTAATCAAGCTTTTTAATATCAGAGATGGACAAACCGGTCAACATAGCAATTTCTTCTATATTGTACCCTTTTTTAAGCATAGATTCAGCTACTGCTAGTTTACCTTTTTCCATACCTTTTTCCACACCTTTCTTGATGCCAATTTTTTCCCCTTCTTGCCTACCTTCTTGCCTTGCCTTATTTTTCACATAATCTTCTTCTGCTTGATTATCCATGATACGCTTGATCTCTTGTTCATAAGTCAGGAGTTCTACTTCAGACCAATTAAAGCGATTTAGGGCTTCATAAGCGCGCTGAATCACCAAATCAGAATCTACGATTTTACGTACGTCTGCTTCGCTACTAGAGGAGGCGTATTTGAAAAAGTAACACCACTTTTCAACCATGGTGGAGAGCTCTTCTATTGCTTTGATTTTAAACTTGGGTAGTTCTATAAAGGTAAAGGAGAAGCCTTTTAGGTTATGTGCATAGGTCTTGGTAGACTTCCTGCAAAACGCTACTTCTGCTGGTAATTTGCTCGTCGATCCGGTGCTCAAATCCTCACGTACAGCTAGTACGCTCCGGTTCTTGCGCTCCGTGTCTCCTACAAATTCCGCAGCATAAGTGCGTTTTGCAGAAAGTCTGGTATCTAGCATGATATGGCTGGATAGATAAGCTTCTTTGTCAGGAAAAACAATGTAGTCGGTAATGGCTATAAAAATAACGGCTTTCAGGTCCTGATATCTAGCACCGACTTCTTTTCCAGCATTGAGCTGACTAGTATAGGCTTTGGAAGCATAATACTGCGCTCTTTTTTCAAAACCTTCTTTGGGGGCCACTTGCATTTCTACAATGATTTTTGTTCCCTGAGTATCTGTGCATAATACATCTACTATGCTCTCTTTTTTACAGGCTATATCTGGATCTTGAATTGGAGAGAGAAAGGTCACGTTTTGTATCTTCTCTGCCCCTTTTAGGTCCAATACATCATTGATAAAGTGAATAAGGATATCTTTATGCTTTTCACTACCGAATATCTTACGAAAAGCTACGTCGTTCTTCGGATTTAAAAACTTTGAGGTGACCATAGTAATAATATAATATTTATTAATGCCTACTGCCAATATAGGAACTTTTTATAATATGGAAGGGCTGTATGCGCTCAAGCCCCCTAGACCTTCTGCGAAACTTATTTCTAATGGCCATTTTGGCGTCTAAGCTTGTCTATGCTCATCAAATACATCTAGTATTCTGCGGTGCTCGACTGCGCTTTTCCTAAAAATTGCTCATCACAAATTAAGTTTCGCAGAAGGTCTCCTCTCTATTTAGCCAAGGGGGGCGTTTCCAATGCATCATCTAACTGATAGCGCACCCATTCTTTTTTTGGATCTGTTTCATCGAGGACTATATTTTTTCTTAAATAGGTAGGTATAGCCAATTGTTCTTTCAAATAACGATCATCCCAGCTTCTGGGCGTATGGGTACGTTTGGCGTGGGTAGCCACTTCATTGCCATAGGGAGCGCTTTTTTCTAAGGCTACTTCGTGTGGCGAATGAAAGGGTAGGGGTAATTGCTTGGCCACTTCTTCTGCTTCATTAGCCTCCTTTACTTTTTTTTTCGTTGCCTTGATGGCTACCTCAAAATTTGTTTTCTTTGCTGCCTCTTCGACGTTTTCTTTATTAGGCTTCACGCCATGGAAACTTTCAAGGCCAACCTCTTCTTCTCTACTGAATCCAGTGGCAATAACAGTCACTCTAATTTTTTCTGCCATTTCTGGGTCAGAACCATGACCAAAAATCATTTCTGCATCATTACCGGTTTGTTCCTGAATATAATTGGTAATAATGGTTAATTCATCCATTTGTAGCTCAGCAGCTTGCCCAGAAACAATAGATAAAAGTATCTTCTTGGCACCCCGGATGTCGGTATAGTCCAATAGAGGGGAAGCCAGTGCTGTTTCAGCCGCTTGCAATGCCCTGCTTTCACCTTCTGCTTCACCGGAACCCATAACCGCTGCACCTGCATTTTTCATTACTGTTTTGACATCTTCAAAATCGACATTCACATAACCAGGTACTGTAATAATCTCGGCGATGCTTTTAGCCGCAGTAGTTAATACATTATCTGCTTCTAGAAAAGCTTCGCTAATAGAAAGGCCGCCCAATATGGTTTGGATTTTATCATTTAAAATAATGAGTACGGTATCGCAATGCTTACGCAGTTCATTAATGCCTTCTTGAGCCTGTAAATGTTTTTTTTTCCTTCAAATGAAAAGGGGAGGGTAACAATACCAACTGTGAGAATGCCTTGTTTGCGCGCGATACTAGCAATGACAGGTGCTGCACCTGTACCAGTGCCACCGCCCATTCCAGCTGTAACAAAAAGCATTTTTGTGTCGTCGTCTAGCAACTCACGAATGCTTTCTTTGCTTTCTAATGCAGCATTACGCCCTACTTCTGGATTCGCACCTGCTCCCAGCCCACTTGTTAGGGCTGCACCAATTTGTAACTTAATCGGTATAGGGCTATTTTGTAGTGCTTGAACATCTGTATTGCAGACAATAAAAGAAACGTCTCTAATGCCACGTTTATACATGTTGTTGACTGCATTACCGCCGCCACCGCCTACCCCTATCACTCTGATAATGGATTTATGGTGGGTGGGCAGTTCAAATTTATAATTGATATCATTCATAACTTAGACAATCATAATGAGGTACTAGACTTTCTGCGAAACTTATTTCTAATGGCAATTTTGGTGTCGAAGCTTGTCTATGCTCCTCTAATTATCATCATAATCATCTACTAAAAAAGCTTTGGTTTTGGTAATCATTCGTGCAAAGGAAAAACTGCTTTTTTTTACTTTTTTACTATTTTTTTTAGTAAAGCTCAAGTCTGCAGATTGGGCCGATTTATAGTAAGCTTCTCTGTAATCTAGCGCTTTAAAACCAGCTAAAGTTAAACCAACTGCCGTTGCATAGCTAGGATTACGTAGTTCTTTCCTACTACCTTCTTCTAGGTATTCGTCTGGGAAGCCCAATCGCGTATCTAATCGGGTAATTTGCTGAAACATAGATTGAATACCTGGTAAGTTAGCGCCTCCACCTGTTATGACAATACCAGCCACTAGTTTTTCGTAGAAACCAGAGCGCACAATTTCCTCATGGATAAATGTTATGATCTCTTCTGTACGTGCTTCTATAATTTTATTTAAATTACTGGTAAGCACTTCTTTTGGCCTGCGATTACGCAATCCTGGGATAGTGATAACGGCCTGGTTAGCTGAGCCATTTGGTGCAATATTACCAAATTTTACTTTCAATAATTCTGCTTGTCGTTCCATAACCATACAACTTTGCTGTATATCATCCGTAATCATGTGTCCTCCCAGTGGAATGGTAGTGGTGTAGCGAATAATGGCATCAAAAAAGATCACTAGGTTAATGATGCTGCTACCAAAATCAATCAAACAAACGCCTGCTTCTTTTTCCTCATCACTTAGTATGGCTAAACTAGCCGCTAGTGCAGAAGCCATAACGATTTCTGCTTCTACACCTGCCTTTTTAAGGCATTTATGTATGTTTTGGATGGCATGGACTTTAGCCGTAATGATATGAAAATGGGCTTCTAGCTTTACCCCTGACATGCCTACAGGGTCCTGCGTTACAATTTCATAATCTATGGTGTATTCTTGCGGAATGGCATGAACAATTTCTGTCCCTAGGGGAGGGACGATGCGATACATGTCACGGGTCAGCTTTTTGATGTCTTCTACCGTAATTTCTTCTTCTATGCTATCTCTGGTAATGCTACCATGGTGGCAAGAACCTGCTACATGCTTGCCTGCGATATTGACATTTATAATGTTTATGTTGATACCAGAATCTTCTTCCGCCTCTTGCAATGCCTGCTTGATGGCAATAGCTGCTTTATCAATGTTGACAATCATGCCACGTACAATACCATCTGCAGCAGCGCTCCCCATTCCCAAAACCTCTAGTTTATGCGGATCATACTGGCTTTGTGCGCCTATAACTACACAAATTTTACTAGTGCCTATGTCAAGACTGGCAATGATTTCTGACATGTCTAAAAGATATATGGTGATAAAACTACGCTATAAAGAGCAGGCGCATAAATTATTTATACCTAAACCAACCCTAGACTACTACCTAGTACTATGGAACGCATTGAATAGGGGAATTTATTAAAATTTATCCGAAATAGATCAATTAGGAAGACGCTTTCTGATTTTTATGCTTTACCTTTGTTGAAGGTCACCAGTAAAGGTGCAGTGACCTTCTGGGAAAGCTATTTATGATGCGCAAATTATAGGTGCTATCCTAGTGGGATATGGTAATTTAAGGCAAATAAATGTCTGAGACCGTTAAACCCAGCCACAGTCGTGAATGGATACCCATAACGCTTAATACTACCAAATAGGCACTCCACTTTAGACCTTCTGCGAAACTTATTTGTGATGCGCAAGTTTTAGGAGAGGCGCGGTCGAGCACCGCAGCATACTAGATGTATTTGAGGAGCGTAGACAAGCTTCGACACCAAAATTGCCATTAGAAATAAGTTTCGCAGAAGGTCTTTTGTATCGTGTCTTAGCTATCAACTTATTAAAGCGCTTAGCAGTAGGTGTTAAGCGATGCCTTAAACCAAACGACTGATTATTATAGAATAACGCTATTATTGCTCCCAGCAATCATGGTTACTGATTTTAGGGGGGGCTTTTTGATGCATACAGCGTTACCTTCAATGGATACATACGGGTCCTTTGCGGATAGAGGCTTGTCGTTCAAAAATATAGGACCATTGTTTAGGAGAATTTCACCGTTTTCTTTGACGTGTACACTGCCTGTAACGTATACACAGCCTTTCCTCAATACAAAGGTATTGGAGTTGGAGTTTTTGACGACCAAAGAGAAGCGATCAGATGCATGAACATTATCCTCACTAATATCTTTATCAAAAATATTAACACAATTGCTATTTCCTTCACACAGTACCGTTTTTGCTCCATTAATTGAAACCATATTTGTTTTACCAGCTGCTCCTAAACTTGTAGAAGCTTTAGTATGAGTACTGATCTCTTCTACCTTATTGCTGTGATTGTTAGCAGACATTGTAGATGTAGATGACTTATCTAAATGCGACCGACCACCACCACACTGCCCAGCTTGTAAAAGCGGTAGAAATAACAAAGGCACCACCTTTATTTGACCACACATTAGCCTGCTTAACATGAGGGATATGCTTTAATCTTTAAATCTTGACGCATTTTTTTTAATTTTTAATAAAATTTTGGACCTTTTAGACCAAATAATATTATACTATTAAAATAAATAAATAAAATAGTAGAGAACTATATCTCTAATAAATCAAAGGCAATTTTACTAAATTATGTGCCATAATCCAAATAAAGGAAGGCATTACCGGTTTAGAGGTTGCCTAGTCTCAATATCGGGACATCTGCGACATCTTACAGGAAAAAAGCCCTATATTAATAGCATTCACAGATAATACTGGATATTTATATATGGCTGGAAAGTCTTTTGAAAAAAGTCTAATCAACAGATATACACCTATGACTACATCTGATATCAGTGCTAAGAATACTAAAAACGAAATATTCGAAGCCTACCAAGAAGTTTTACAGGAACTAAAAGAATCTAAAAAGGCCAACAAACTGGCTGTCCAGCCTAAGCCAAGTGAAGAAGCAATGGTTAACCGAGCTTCTGCGCAAACTTCCGACGGAATTATCAATGACATAGCTGGGCTAAAGCTATTGATAGGCAAATCTTTAGAAAGTTTGGAACATCAACTGTTGCATGAACAGAAAAAACTTACTGAGTTACAACAAGCCATTACACTAAAAACAAAAGAACTGGAAGAAACCTATGGGATTCAAAAAAACGCCGATACCTTAGCAGCGCTCCTTCAAGCGCATCAGCAACGAAAAGAAGCCTTTGAGAAAGAAATGGTGGGACAACAAGCTATGCTTGATCAAGAAATAGCTCAAAAACGGTCTCAATGGAAAAAAGAGCAAGAACAAGCAGAAGCTTACCAAAAAGAACAAGCTTTAAGCCAAAAAACCCTAAGACAACGTGAAGAGGAAGCCTACATTTATAAGAGAGACATCGAGCGACAAAAAAATCACGATCAATATACGTCAGAAAAACAAGCTTTAGAAAAAGAACTCGTTGAACAACGCGCTTTGCTCGAGAAAGACTATGCGGAGCGAGAAGCGAAAATAGAGGCCAAAGAGCAAGAATTTGAAAGCTTAAAAAGCCAAGTTGAAATTTTTCCTTCAAAGCTTAAGCAAGCCGTGGAAGAGGCGCAGCAAGCTGTAACCAATCGACTGCAATTTCAGTATGATCATGAAATCAAACTCATGCAGAAAGAAATGGAAAGTGAACAGAAACTATACCAGCAGCGTGTCACAGGGCTTGAAGCCAAAATTGCCCAGCAAGAGCAACATATCAAAGAGCTTACCGAGAGCGCGCACCATGCCGGCCGCCAAGTCCAAGAAATTGCCCTTAAAGCGATTGAAGGTGCTGCGCGACAACCAGCCTATCCGCCCCTTTACTTAGATAAAAATTTAGATAGCAATAAATCTTAACAATGATCCATATTCTAATTGATGGCCAGTCACGGCCATTTCCCAAAGGCATTACCGGCTTAGAGATTGCCCAGCAACTCGGGGGCCAAGCTGGCCTGCTAGCTGTTCAGGTTAATGACGCCGTTTATGACCTTGCGCGTCCTATTGAAATAGATGCCACCTTGCACTTCTTGCGCTGGGAGGATGAAGCAGGTAAGCAAGTGTTTTGGCATTCTTCAGCCCATCTTTTAGCTGCAGCCTTAACTGAACTTTATCCAGGTGTTACATTCGGTATAGGTCCGCCTATTGCACAAGGATTCTATTATGATGTAGACTTGGGGGCCTATTCTACAGATGTTTTAGATTTAGAGGCCATAGAAAAACAGATTATTACGCTGGCTGGGCGAAAGGACCCTTTTATCCGTCGTGCTGTTTCAAAAGAAGAAGCTGTCCGTTTTTTTACTAAAAAAAAAGAATCATATAAATTAGAGCTGCTAGAAGGGCTAGCAGATGGCACAATTACCTTGTACCAACAGGGCGATTTTATAGATTTGTGCAAAGGGTCCCACCTGCCCCATACTGGCTGGGTCAAAGCGGTGAAAATTTTAAATATTTCAGCTGCCTATTGGCGAGGCAATGAAAACAACAAACAACTTACTCGCATCTATGGCATCAGCTTTCCAACTAAAAAGGAATTAACTGAATTTCTTTACCTTAGGGAAGAAGCACAAAAAAGAAGCCATGCAAAGGTGGGCAAAGCCCTTGGCTTGTTTACTTTTTCTGAAAAGGTAGGGCTGGGTCTGCCGCTTTGGTTGCCTAAAGGTGCCTTGTTATGTGATACCTTGGTGCAATTTCTTAAAAAATTGCAAGTCAAACAGGGATATCAGCCCGTTATTACCCCCCATATCGGCCATAAGGCATTGTATATCACCTCTGGCCATTATGACAAATACCAAGAAGACTGTTTTCAACCCATTCGTACCGCTCAAGCAGAAGAAGCCTACCTTTTAAAGCCGATGAATTGCCCCCATCATTGTGAGATCTACAATAGCGCTCCCCGCTCTTATAAAGAATTACCTATTCGTTTGGCGGAATTTGGAACGGTCTATCGCTACGAATTACATGGTGCTTTACATGGATTGACCCGTACACGTTGTTTTACCCAAGATGATGCCCATATTTTTTGTCGCTTAGACCAAGTGTCAGAAGAATTTGCTAAAGTCATCGACTTGGTGTTGTATGTATTTGGTCTATTTGGTTTTAAAGACTATATGGCGCAACTCTCTTTTAGAGATCCTAATAGCAGTAAGTATATAGGATCATCAGAAGATTGGGATTTGGCCGAAGAGGCTATCCAAACCATAGCCAAAGAAAAAGGGCTGCAAGCTACTGTGGCAGTGGGCGAAGCTGCGTTTTATGGTCCAAAGGTTGATTTTATGGTCAAAGATGTCTTGGGGCGTAGTTGGCAATTGGGTACGGTACAGCTGGATTACCAACTCCCTATACGGTTTGATTTAACCTATATTGGCGCCGATGGCGCTAAGCACCGACCAGTGATGATTCATCGTGCCCCATTTGGCTCACTCGAGCGCTTTATAGCCATGCTTATTGAACATACAGGTGGCAAATTTCCACTTTGGCTGGCCCCAGAACAGGTAGTGGTTTTACCGCTTTCTGATAAATACCATAGTTACGCTACTGTTGTAGAGCAAAAGCTATTGGAAGCTGGTATCCGTGTCACCTTGGATAACCGAAACGAAACCATTGGGAAAAAAGTTCGTGAAACAACCTTGCGTAAAGTCCCTTATATCCTTGTGGTTGGAGAAAAAGAAATGGCAGATAACACGGTTGCCGTGCGTAAAGAAAACAGCCAACTAACTGTTCCGCTAGATGATTTTATTCAGCAAATTTCTCAGGAGGTGGCAACGATGGGGCTTTAGACCTTCTACGAAACTTATTTGTGATAAGCAATTTTTAGGAAAAGCGTAGTCGAGCACCGCAGAATACTAGATGTATTTGAGGAGCGTAGACAAGCTTAGACACCAAAATGGCCATTAGAAATAAGTTTCGCAGAAGGTCTTTTAAACTACAATAAGTATTATGCAATGGACTCTATCCCAGTTAATAGAACGTTTTGGTGGTGAGCCGCTCGGAGGCGCTGATGTAGTATTAACCCATCTTTGTACCCTAGAGGAAGGAGACGTTGGGGGCGTTGCTTTTTTTGCCAATCCCAAATATGCTACTGCTTTTTACCAAACCCAAGCTTCTGTCGTTTTTGTACCCAAAGATTTTACACCCATTGCGCCAGTGGGCGCAGCCTTGTTGCGTGTTGTCAATCCTTATGATTGCTTTTGTTTGCTTATCAATGAAGTGCAAGAAGCTAAAATAGCACCCAAGTGCGGTATAGAATTTCCCTCTTATATAGGCCAGTGCGTTACCGTAGGCCCCAATATCTATCGAGGAGCCTTTTCGTATATTGGCCATCATGTAGTGATAGGTAAGAGGGTAAAGATTTACCCACATGTGTGTATGTTGGAGACCATGTAACCATTGGTGATGATACCATACTTTATAGTGGGGCTAAAATTGGGGATTATACGGTAATAGGTAGCCGATGTGTGGTCCATAGTGGTGCGGTAATTGGTAGTGCTGGCTTTGGCTTTTTGACCCATGAAGATGGTAGCTATAAGCGCATTCCTTCAGTGGGCAATGTCGAGTTAGCCGATGATGTAGAAATTGGAGCCAATGCTACCATAGATGGTGCTACGGTAGGTACTACCCTTATAGGCCAAGGCACTAAAGTAGATAACTTAGTGCATATAGCCCATAATGTGCAAGTAGGTCAACATACAGCTATTGCCGCGCAGGCAGGGATTGCTGGGTCCACTAAGATAGGCGATTATGGGCGGCTAGGGGGGCAAACAGGCGTTGCGGGTCATCTTCATTTGGGGGATCATATTACAGCGATTGGGCGAGCTGGTATCACCCGGTCTTTTCCAAAAGGCCATATTACACTTTCTGGTACGCCTGCCTTTGAAAATAAAAAATTCTTATCTTGCTACGCCAGATTTAAAAACCTCGTGCCAGAAAAAAAAGGAGCGCAAATTTTAATATAGAGTGTTTTCTTTATCTGGTGTATTCCCTCGTTGGGATTGGGTAAAGTAAGAGTTTTTCCGATAGACCACGTAATGGTATCCATTCACGACTGTGGCTGGGTTTCTCTAAAAGAGCAAATGGCCAACCAATTATTAGCCCCGCGTCTGATTCGATAAAAAATGACGCTTTAGTAAAACACTAACACGTGAGCGATATGATTTTCAGCGGATTAGAAAATCGGCTGTCTGAAGCCCGCTTGCGGGCTAAGTTCCAGATTTTCCCGGTGAAAATCATATCGATTCAGCTATTTACTATCGCGGCTAACTTTTTATCGAAGGAGATAAGGGGATCGATATCTTTAATCAACTTGTTATTGACTGATCTCTACTATATACGAATTTATAACTTATGGGTAAAGATATGACCAAATAGTACGCGGCTATTACGACTGCCTCATTAGACTTCTTGCATAACTCTACTTTTGCTGGTAATTTACTCGTCGATCCGGTGCCGGGATCCTCACGTACAGCTAGTACGCTCCGGTTTTCCGCTCCGTGTCTCCTACAAATTCCGAAGCATAAGCAGGGTTATGCAAGAAGTCTATTATGTAACAGTTCTTATGCTTATAAAGTTTTGCTAATGAATGGTTTCATCGTTCAGTCTTTTTTATTAGCTTATCTATTGACTGAACCTATTCATCTGCTCTACAGCAAAAGCTTATCTGATTTTTGACAAAGAATGTACCAAATATCAGCATTATGCATCAAATTTGAATAAAAATGTATTGTCTGCGTTGGACATCTTTTTGCTATTGTATCTTTTTTAGTATGATACTTTTTAGTGGTTCTGCTTGTTCTGGTAGAAAAAATCAAACGGAGCCTGTATCCTATAAAGCCATTGGAATAGATAGTGTATCGAAAGTAACCCGCAATAGTCGTAGCCTTGATCCTAAGCTTAACAAAAGCCAAGAAGCTGTTAAACATCAACCAACTGATCCAAAAACAGATAAAGATATCGGGGTAGAGCCATACCCTCCGCTAGAGCAAGAGTCATCTACCATAGTGCTTGATAATGATCTATCTGAAACAGAACAATCTGCTTTAGATCCATGTCCTGTTGAATCATTTGTTGCAGCCGACCAAAAGGCAAAAGAAGCAGTTGCTACTTCTACCCAGGAGTTTGGCTCAGTTAGCCAAGCAGAGGAAGAAAGCTGTGTTACGGATGACCCAAATGAGGCAGAAGCCAACTGTGCTATATGTTTGGAGATCTTGGTAGATAACATTTTTGTCTTTCCCTGTCCTGCTCAACATCGTTTTCATAAGCAATGTATAGATAGTTGGGTGGCATCTTCTTCACCTGGGCAGCTTACTACTTGCCCTTATTGTAGGGCAGAGGCATTACGAAGCCCTCGAAACGGAAAGTTGGTACCGGCAACCCGACTAAACCGGGTTGTAAACTATGTCTATGCTTGGTTCCGAGGGGGGTAGTGAAAAAATTTTGCCATTAAATGGGATCAACAACACTATATGCCGTAGCGCCTTCCCGCAGAAAGTCTCTTGTGTCACATTTCTCTAGACCGTTCCAAATCTCTTTCCTTAATCGCTTGGCGTTTATCATAGAGTTTCTTACCACGTGCTAAGGCAATGGCTAGCTTAGCAAAGCCACGTTGGTTTATAAACAACTCCACAGGAATAATGGTGAGCCCTTTTGTCTGGTTCTTAACTAATTGCCGCAGCTCTTTTTTCTGCAACAACAACTGGCGGTCTCTCGTTTTTCTTCATGGTTGTAAATCGTGCCATGGCTATAGGCACCCACGTGCATCCCTTTTATCCAAATTGCTCCCCTATTAAAATAACAGTAGGCCTCCTGAAGAGATGCTTTACCCATTCGAATGGATTTAATTTCTGTTCCTTGTAAGATCAGGCCAGCCGTATACTTGTCTAAAAAAGTATAGGCAAAATGGGCTTGTCTATTCTTGATGCAAATTTTTGTAGGAAATGCGGTTTTCTTACCTGACATAAGAATAATTTAAATAAAAACAATAGACTCCCTGCGGGAACGTTACTTCTGCTGGTAATTTGTTCGTCGATCCGGTGCTCAAATCCTCATGTACAGCTAGTACGCTGCGGTTTTCCGCTCCGTGTCTCCTAACAAATTCCTTAGCATAAGCGCATTCCCACAGAAAGCCTAATATAGCCCGTGTAGGTTTCACAAATCTAAAAAAATAAAGTGGTATAGCACCTCCGATAGCATAGACGAATTTTATTAAACCATCTGTGCCACCATATCTACAAAATTTCTTTATAATATCCTCGCAAGTAGTTGGTTTGCAACACATAAAGACTTCTGATGCGTTAACGATCACTCTATATTTCTCTGCTATATTTTTGATGGGACTTGGAAGTATGTTTGACGGCCTCCCAATCTAGTGTATCATCAGTATTCTGCGATGCTCGACTGCGCTTTTCGTCCTCCGCTGGCGTTACTTCTCGTAACATGTAACCATCGATAGTTATTCCTCGCACCTCTCGCGTGCTAGAAAACAGCTATAATACGCATATGGCAAAAAAGCAGTTGAGATTACACGAAGGCAATATCTCTATCTGTACCAGATACCATTTGATGCCTTAGTATCGCTCGCTGGATCCATATTTATGAGAGGGAGGTTTTTGAAAGTACAAAGATTACCATGTGCCGAAAACATGGGGAAAGTAAATGAGCATATTTCATGCAGTAAGATAAATACATATCTTCAATTTTTGAGCCTTGATATTCAGCAATATAATAATTGTCATAGGAATCAATTGTAGGCCATTCAATACAATCTCCATACAATATCCCGAATTGTGTATTGGGGTATGCTTAACGTGCCGGCCTCGTAGTGGTCATATCAACCCACAGTATACCCCCTCTGAAAGGTCTACCAGTTAGGATGCACGGTGTGAGTGCCATCGTTGTATTCGGAAAATTTGCCATAAGGCTGGGCCTTCTCGAAATTTTTACCACGATACCTCTATTCAAACGTTATTGTGACCAAGGAGGGGATATGCTGGTTCCATTAAGGTAAGTTGCTAACTTGCATTAAGCACATTAAAAAAAACTCGGTTCTCCATATAGCTTGCCAC
>JACMZG010001899.1:16899-61558 GCA_018340805.1 Microvelia longipes | reverse complement strand
TGGGTATCCATTCACTACTCTAGTTGCGTTACTAAAAAATGTATCGTAACCCTTCACCGCTCTGGTTGCGCCACTAAAAAACGTCCGTTGTAAAAAATTCCGATTTGGAAAGCAGTGGCGTAGTACCATTCACGACTTGTGGCTGGCTAATAGCACTTTTGTCTAGCGGCTGTCCCTTATCTGATTTCGATTAAAAAGTTATGCCGCGGATAGGTAAATAGCTGAATCGATATGATTTGCACTGTGGAAAATCGAAGGTCCGCCCGCAAGCGGGCTCCCGACGATTTTCTAATCCGCTGCAAATCATATCGCTCAAGTGTTAGTGTTTTACTAAAGCGTCATTTTTTATCGAATCAGACGCGGGCCCAGCCACAGGCGTGAATGGATACGGTGCGTAACCCTTCACCACTTTGGTTGCGCCACTAAAAAATGCCCGCTTGTAAAAAATTGCGATTTAGAAAGCAGCTGCTGCAGGTGATTAGGAAAAACAGCTACCTTTCAAGCCCGCGAAGCGGGCGGCTTCTGTTTTTTCATCTGCAGCAGCTGCTTTCAGCATTTTTTACTCAGGGCTTGATTTTTTGGCCACTTTTTGATCAAGCAAAAAGTGGCAGTAGAAACGCTTTAAATCAGCCGCTGGCGTGAATAGATATACGTGGCCAGAGTCGTGAATGGATACCTTTTATCGAAGGCGACACAGGGTACCAGCACTAAACCAGACCGCTGAATGGTTACCCATTTTTTATCGAAGGAGACGCGGGGCCAGCTACATCCTTTTTTTTGTCTTTTGTCTGGCCGTTACCTATTGCATCAGTATTATTATTGTTATCGTCACGCGCTATATCTGCATTGCTACCTGCTGTACCAGCCTCAGCATGCTCATTATCCTCCTCCCCATCATCATCATCTTTGCCATTATCATCGTCACTTATTGTGTTATCCTTGTCATTTTCATCGTTATCCTTGGCATCATCATTGTCAATCTCTACATAAGCATTATCCTCCTTCTCATCATTCTCTTCATCATTATTTTTGTCTGTATCCTTTTTTTCTCTTTTCTTCCTTAGATCTTCTCTTCCCTCTTTTTCTTCTAGATTTGATTTTTTCTGGTCATTTGACTCCGGATCCAGATCTGTTACGGAAGTATTTTCCTTTTCCGGCAATAGCGTAGTAGGCGAAGAATTAGAATAATAATAACCATCATAATTTGGCGCTGGTGTATGGCTATTATTTTCTATGTAATCCTCCGTGGTTTCATAACCACTTTCATTGTCACTTGTTTCTAGGTCATCGTCACTATTTCCATAACCACTTTTATCATTACGTTCATCTTGATTATTTATATCAGTTTTTTCATATGAATATGCGTATGTATTATTTTCTTGTTTGTTTGTATCGGCTGAGTTACCCTGAGGGGGAGGAAGGGGAGAAGGAGGTGTGGCGTCCCAAATTTTGTCTTGAACCTTTTGCAAGAAACAGGAGCCTCCGCCAAAAATCATCATACCAAATAGGGCTAAAATAGAACCAAGTGCCTTTGAATACGTTGTAATTTGCCTATACATGATCGATTCGTATTAGTTAGTAGACTTTCTGCACGCTTGAACCAATTATTGGCCCCGTGGCGCCTTTGATAAAAAATGGCGGTCTAGTAAAAAATGAATACTAGAGGGATATGTTTTTATTTACTACCGCGCTAGACTTTTTATCGAAGGAGATAAGGGGCCAGCGAAAGCATAAAGGTGCTATAAACCGAGCCAAATTTATGAACGCAAACAAATCGCCATGTATTAATGCTAGTAGATTATTTCGTTGATGTCATGGTCTGAAAGATTACGTGGACTTGAAGGGATTCGAACCCCTAACCGCTGCATCCGTAGTGCAGTGCTCTATCCAGTTGAGCTACAAGTCCATCAGACTTTTGCGCAACTTATTTCTAACAGGAAGTCTCTAGTATTCTGCGGTGCTCGACTGTGCTTTTCCTAAAAATTGCTCATCACAAATAAGTTTCGAAGAAGGTCCATCTTAAGGTTGTTATGCAAATTTAACAAACAAAAATTTATTTCAAAATAATACTTTGACATATTTAAAAAAAAAAGTACCTTTGTTCAGTAGTATTTTTACGCTAAAATGTTATTGATCTATTATGCAAAAAAAATTTTTTTCCCTGTTGTTCTTTTTTGTTACTTCTCATATTCCTAATGCAATTGCGATAAATGGTTCTTCTTCTGTTCTCTTAGTTAACAACGAAAACGAAACAGAGACTGAGGCTGAGGCTGATACCTATGTGCCACCTGTAGAAAATTACCATAGCCTTGTGGTAGAGCCAGTAAAAGTCGACTATTTATATAATCTAGACTCACAACAGTCTGCCTTCGCCCAGAAGGTAAAAAAGATCGATTGGCGTGGTTTATTTAGGGCAAATGCAGCTTTCTTATATGCTATTCGTATCAACCGTTCTCGCTTTGCTGTCTGTTTAGGGGGTGGCGTTAATACGCTATACTATGCTTTTGATGGTCAGAATCGTGGCGGGGAAAATGTTTACCCAACCCTTAGAAGGGATTCGAAATCGCGTACAGAGTGTAGGGATTTAGACAATAAAACAGGTAAAAAATATACCTATTCTGCTTTTGAGATTCCTTTTGTTGATGTTTTGCTGAGACTTCGATTCAATAGTGTTTTAAGTGAGCCTAAAGCAGGTTATCATGGCTGGCTAGGTCTCAAGTTTGGTATTCGTAGGTCTGCTTCTGTCATTTTGCATTATGAGGAATATGATGATACAGGCGCTTCTACCGTTCATAAAGGAAACTTTAACCTTAAACCATATGCTTTTGCCCTGCAAGCGGGAATGGGATATCACCGTTTTGGTCTGGCATTTCGATGGTACTTAACACCTCTTTTTAACGAAAATCAGGGGCCTAGCTACACCGATAAGCTTAGACCGTTCTCTTTTTCTATTTATGCAGATTTGGTATAGGAACTGTTTTATTAGATTTAATTCTGATTATTTTTACTCTTAAAATAGAATGGCTGTTCGTTCGTCTAGCTTCTTTGTATAAAGGAAATAATTTTGTAGATTTGCTTCACTTATTAGCGTAGCGATGTCTTAGTTTAGGGCTTCTGCTTCGTTGTATGATATTTTTTGGGGAGATGCCAGAGCGGCCAATTGGGGCGGACTGTAAATCCGTTGCGTAAGCTTCGAAGGTTCGAATCCTTCTCTCCCCACTAGGGTTGGTAGTAGTCCTCCTCATAAAGCTATAAAAGCGGGAGTAGCTCAGTTGGTAGAGCGGCAGCCTTCCAAGCTTCAGGTCGCGAGTTCGATCCTCGTCTCCCGCTCTTTGAAAGCTATAGGGCCGGTGTAGCTCAGTGGTAGAGTGCTTCCTTGGTAAGGAAGAGGTCACGGGTTCAAATCCCGTCATTGGCTCCATGTTGAAATATAGATATGAGGGAGTTGGTTTTTAGGTAAAGCGCAAGACGTTATTAAAATTATTTGTTTTTATTTTATTGAAAATTTAGAGAATTATAAGCTATGGCAAAGGAAACATTTAATCGATTAAAGCCCCATGTAAATATTGGTACAATTGGTCACGTTGACCATGGTAAAACCACTCTTACGGCTGCTATTACTACTGTTTTAGCCAAGGCAGGTTTAGCAGAAAAAAAAGAATTTTCGGCTATTGATGCGGCTCCAGAGGAAAAAGAGCGAGGTATTACCATTAATACTGCACACGTAGAGTACCAAACCCAAAATAGGCATTATGCCCACGTCGATTGTCCAGGCCACCGGGATTATGTTAAAAATATGATTACAGGTGCTGCACAGATGGATGGAGCTATTCTTTTGGTTGCGGCTACAGATGGTGCCATGCCTCAAACTAGGGAGCATATTCTTTTGGCTAGCCAAATTGGTGTGCCACGCATCGTGGTCTTTTTAAATAAAGTAGATTTGGTAGATGACCCTGAGATGATTGAGTTGGTAGAGCTTGAGGTAAGGGAATTGCTTAATACGTATAAGTTTGATGGTGATAATACCCCTATTATTCGTGGTTCTGCATTAGGTGCTTTGAACGGAGAACCAGAGTGGGAAGCAAAAGTGGAAGAGTTGATGGCTGCAGTAGATAGCTATATTCCACTTCCTGTACGACTCGTGGATCAAGACTTTTTAATGCCTGTGGAGGGTACTTGTACCATTACAGGTCG
The DNA here is from genome assembly GCA_018340805.1 of Microvelia longipes. Lineage (NCBI taxonomy): Eukaryota > Metazoa > Arthropoda > Insecta > Hemiptera > Veliidae > Microvelia > Microvelia longipes. The sequence goes on along the minus strand of JACMZG010001899.1, from coordinate 57,364 downwards.
TGGGACGGTTGTAACCGGTAGAATTGAAAAAGGAGTTATTACCACAGGTAGTCCGGTTGAGATTATTGGTATGGGCGCTGAAAAGTTGACTTCTACCGTTACCGGTGTTGAAATGTTCCGAAAAAATTTGGATAGAGGTGAAGCGGGTGATAATGTTGGCCTCTTGCTGCGTGGTATTGATAAGTCTTCTATTCAACGTGGTATGGTAGTTTGTAAGCCAGGAAGCGTTAAGCCTTATAGCAAATTTAAAGCAGAGGTCTATGTTTTAACAAAGCAAGAAGGAGGACGTCACACACCATTCTTTAACAAATATAGGCCACAGTGCTACTTTAGAACAACCGATGTTACAGGTGAAGTTAAACTCCCTGAAGGCGTTGAAATGGTTATGCCAGGTGATAATGTAAACTTAGAAATTACCCTTATTCATAGCATTGCTATGGAAATAGGTTTGCGTTTTGCGATTCGCGAAGGCGGAAGAACCGTGGGTGCTGGTAGGGTTACTGAGATTATTGGATTTGCTGGGGATAAGGGAGACAAAACAAAGGTTGCTCCTGCTGGATAGTTAAAGCTTAATAAATTTAATTCTATTTTTTTTAGCGGGTGTAGCTCAACTGGTAGAGTAATGGTCTCCAAAACCATAGGCTGGGAGTTCGAGTCTCTCCACCCGTGCGTAAAGTAATATGTCAAAAGCAAAAATATTTATACAGAATCTCATACAAGAGGTAAGATATAAGATTACTTGGCCTTCTTACCATAAGCTGCAAAGTAGTTCTATGCTTCTGCTTGTAGTCTCTTTTATATTTGCGCTTCTTATTGGACTTATGGATTGGTCTTTAAAAAAAGCTTTTCTATGGTTTTATAATGCTTTTTAGAAAAAAGACAAATTAAATGAATGCATTACAGTGGTATGTGCTTAAAGTAGTCACTAAGCAAGAAGAAAAAATAAAAGCGAATCTACAGGCGGAGCTGGTAAAAAGCAACTTGCAGCATATTGTTGGTGAGTTATTGATACCTTATGAAAAGATATATGAGGTGCGTGATGGTAAAAAGTATGTCAAAAACAGAAGCTTATTTCCTGGTTATATATTCTTGCAGGCAGATTTATCCAATGGCCTTTTGGTGCAGCTGCTAAAAAGCATAACGGGGGCTTTGGGTTTTTTAGGTATTAGAGGGTGGCGAGGTACACCTGTTCCGCTGAGCCCGGCAGAGGTGGATCGAATTATAGGTAAAAATAGCAGTCTTGAGCCTAGCTATCTGAAGTTAAATACAATTTTTTCTGTAGGAGAGGTGGTCGAAATTATAGATGGCCCTTTTGCGAGCTTTTCTGGGAAAGTGCAAGAAATTTTTGAAGAAAAAAAGACATTAAATGTTGTTGTAAAAATTTTTGATGAGCGGAGTACGCCTGTAGAGTTAAGTTATACCCAGGTTAAAAAACTTTTTTAATCAAGGAGCGCTTTATGCGCTAGGGGGGGTTTATAAAATTCATGTAGTATATGTCTAAGCCAGTTTTAGGTTATGTAAAGTTGCGGGTTAAGGGAGGCGCAGCAAATCCATCTCCACCAGTAGGTCCAGCGCTAGGTAGCAAGGGTATCAATATTATGGAGTTCTGTAAGCAGTTTAATGCCAGAACAAAGGACAAACAAGGAGAAATTGTACCTGTAATTATTACTGTTTATCAAGATAAGTCTTTTGACTTTATTATTAAAACCTCTCCTGCTGTTATTTCAATTATGAAGCTAGCCCAAATTACCAAAGGATCTCCTGAGTCCAATAGACGTAAAATAGCTAGCATTACCTGGGAGCAAGTGCAGCAAATTGCAACAGATAAGCTTCCAGACTTAAACACTTTAAATGTGCATGCAGCCATGCGTATGGTAGCTGGGACAGCAAGAAGTATGGGGGTTACAGTACAAGGTACTGCGCCTTGGGTTAAATAAAAGATATGAAAATGGCAATTCAAAAAAGAGGTAAGCATAATGTAGCGGTTGCTTCTAAAGAGGTGTATAACTTGCGCGAGGCTGTTGAAATGGTGCAAAAAAATACTTTTACAAAGTTTGATGCTTCTATGGATCTTGCCATTCGTTTGGGTGTTGATCCTAAAAAATCTGACCAAATGGTAAGGGGAACGGTATCTCTTCCGAACGGCACAGGTAAACCTTGTAGAATCTTGGTACTTTGTACAGCTGATAAAGAGCAAGAGGCCAAGCAAGCGGGCGCAGATTATGTAGGCTTAGATGATTACATAGAAAAAATAGTGGCCGGCTGGACAGATATTGATGTCATTATCACTATGCCAACTGTTATGGCTAAACTAGGTAAGCTGGGTAAAATATTGGGTCCTCGTGGTCTTATGCCTAATCCCAAGGTAGGCACCGTAACCATGGATGTCGCAAAAATGGTTAAGGAAGTGAAAGGTGGTAAGGTAAGCTTTAAAGTCGATAAGTATGGCATTGTCCATAGCAGTATAGGCCGTGTTTCTTTCCCTCAAGAAAAAATAATAGAAAATGTGATGGAATTGTTGAGAGCGATTGTAAAGTTAAAGCCAGCCTCCTCAAAAGGGCTTTATGTAAATAGTATTAGTCTTTCTAGCACGATGAGTAGAGGCGTTTTCGTAGATAGGAGCATTGCCGTTGGGCTTTAGAAAAATGAAACGAGAAGAAAAATTACAGGTTATAGAAAGTCTGGTGGAAAAATTTTCTACTTTCGACTGTTTTTATGTGGTAGACGCTATGGGTCTTACCGTTGAGCAGGTAAATAAATTTAGAAAAAGTTGTGCCCAGCAAAATATAGTTTACCAAGTAGCTAAAAATACTTTGATAGAGAAGGCACTAGAGCGATCTGAAAAATGTGCGGTCTATGCATCTTCTTTTTCAACCATATTGAAAGGCTTTTCTGGTATTTTATTTAGTCGTGATAGTGGACGTGCGCCTGGCAAAATGTTAAAAGCCTTTTTGAAAGCTGAACAACTCACCCTGCCAGTTTTAAAAGGTGCTTCTATTCACGGCGATTTGTTTATTGGTGCCCAGCACTTGGATGCTTTGAGCACCCTAAAATCAAAAGAAGAGGTCTTGGCCGATATCATGGCACTTTTGCAAGCTCCTATTTTAAACGTTGTCGCTGCGGTTCAGTCTGGAGAGCGGCGTTTAATGGGGGTGGTAGAGACTTTGTCAAAAGCATCTGCTTAACTAAGTTTCTGTATTTTTGTATCTATCTAACCCTTAATAAACGTTTATAAATTATGGCCGACTTAAAAGTTTTAGCCGAGCAGCTTGTTAATTTAACTGTTAAACAGGCAAATGAGCTATCTGATATCTTGAAAAAAGACTATGGCATTGAGCCTGCTGCTTCAGCTCCTATGGTAGTGGCTGCTGGTCCTGTTGCTGCAGCTGAAGCTGCACCAGAAAAAACAGCTTTTGATGTAGTGGTAAAATCAGCAGGGGCTTCTAAACTAGCAGTAGTAAAGCTGGTCAAAGAAATAACAGGATTAAATCTGAAAGAGGCAAAAGATTTTGTCGATAGCGTACCAGGTACAATGAAAGAAAATCTTCCTAAAGAAGAAGCAGAAACGATTAAAAGGAAATTAGAAGAAGCCGGTGCAGAGGTTGAGTTGAAGTAATCAACTATCCTATATAATTATTTTGGGGAGTTAAAGGTTATTTATTTTAGATCTAGGTCTGCATGTATTTTTATTGTGCTTCCTAAGGCCCTTAACCTGCTTCCTATTCATATGGTTGAGGGTACTCCTTTTTTGCTTCCTATAAATTATAAAATTATAGCACCTTCGTGAAGAAAAAATAATCTAGTAAACAAAATTGCCATATGCCTTCTGCTGAAACCCCTGCAAATTACACTGATTTGCTTGAAATCCAGTTAAAATCTTTTAAAGACTTTTTTCAACTGGGTGTTAGTTCAGAAAATAGAATAAGTGAAGGGCTCTATAAAGTTTTTATGGAGCATTTTCCTATTGAAGATGCTAAACGCAACTATATTCTGGAGTTTATTGACTATAATCTGGAACTTCCCCAGTACACACCTAGAGAATGTATTGAGCGTGGTCTTACCTATGACGTTCCTTTGAAGGCAAAGTTGCGTTTGTTGCAAAATGATGAGCATACTGGAAAGTATGAGGGCGTTGAGCAAGAAGTCTTTTTGGGCAATGTCCCTTATATGACTGACCAAGGCTCTTTTATTCTAAGTGGTGTGGAGCGTGTGGTCGTTTCTCAAGTGCATAAATCTTCTGGTATTTTCTTTTTTCAGAATAAGCACATTAGTGGTTCCAATGTCTATTCTGCTAAAGTGGTTCCTGCAAAAGGTGTTTGGATTGAGTTTTCCGTTGACGTCAATTCGGTAATGTATGTCTACCTAGATAGGAAAAAGAAAATACCCATTACTACTATGTTGCGTGCCATTGGCTATAGTAGTGATAAAGATATTCTAGATATATTTGGTCTTGCAGATGAAGTAGAAGCCACTAGAGACGTTTTAGAAAAGCATATAGGTCGTAAACTGGCTGCTCGGGTTTTAAAAAGCTGGGTCGAAGATTTTGTAGACGAAGGGATAGAAGCAGATATAGATGGGGAAGCTGTGGAGTCTTATTCGTTTACTAGACATGAAGTGCTTGTGGAGCGCAATACGCCCTTGGATGAAGCTACTATAGAGATTATTCTATCTTCCGATGTGCGCTCTGTTATTTTACATAAATCAGAAGCCGTTTATGCGGACTACCATCTTGTATACAATACTTTTGGCAAAGATAATACCAATGATACCAAGGAGGCAATAGACCAAATCTATCGCCAATTGCGTAATGCAGAAGCACCTGATGAACAAACTGCTCGTGAAACAGTTGAAAGTCTTTTCTTTAGTAGCAAACGCTATACCCTAGGTGAAGTAGGTCGTTATAGAATCAATAAAAAATTAAATCTGGACGTTCCAGTAAAGACTTGTGTATTGACACAAGGAGATATTATACAAATTATTCATTACCTGATTAAGGTGGTTAATGGTAAGGCAGAAGTAGATGATATTGATCACTTAAGCAATCGTCGAGTTCGTTCTGTTGGGGAGCAGTTATTTACCCAGTTTGGCGTTGGCCTTTCTCGTTTGGCTAGAACCATTCGCGAGCGTATTAACATTAGAGACAATGAGTTATTTAAGCCTGCAGATCTCATTAATGCGCGTACCCTTTCTTCTGTTATCAACTCTTTTTTTGGTATCAATCCGCTTTCTCAGTTGATTGATCAAGTCAATCCATTGGCAGAAATTACCCATAAACGTCGTGTGTCTGCGCTGGGGCCTGGTGGACTTTCTAGAGACCGTGCTGGTTTTGAGGTTCGTGACGTACACTATTCTCATTATGGTAGGCTCTGTACCATTGAAACCCCAGAGGGTATGAACATCGGTTTGATCTCCTCACTCTGTATGTATGCGCGTGTAAATAGCATGGGCTTTATTGAAACACCTTATAAGCGAGTAGAGCATGGTAAAGTTGACTTAAGTGGCGCCATCTGTTACCTGAGTGCTGCAGAGGAAGAGAACGCTAATTTTGCACCTGCTAATATACAACTAGATGCCGATGGCTCTATCCTGGATAGCCGCGTTAAAGTGCGTAATGCAGATGAGTATCCACTGGTAAAACCAGAACAGGTGGATTATATGGATGTTTCCAGTAGTCAGATTGCTTCAGTAGCTGCTTCTTTGATTCCCTTTTTGGAACACAATGATGCCAGCCGTGCCTTGATGGGTTCTAATATGCAACGTCAGGCTGTGCCTTTGGTGCGACCAGATGTACCCATTGTTTGTACCGGTGTAGAAAAACGTGTGGCTAAAGAGTTTAGAGGCTTACCTACTGCCCAGGGTAGTGGTCTGGTGACTTATGTAGATAGTAGAAAGATTGTTGTTGAGTATGATCGTTCACCAGAAGAAGCCTTGGTTGCCTTTGATGAAGCTTCTGTAACCTATTCCATGGATAAATTTAGGGGTACCAACCGAAGTACTTGTATTAACCTATCACCCATTGTTTCTAAAGGGACCCGAGTGGAGCCTGGTCAGGTACTTTGCGAAGGCTATGCTACTAAAAATGCAGAGTTGGCGTTGGGTAAAAACTTGAAAGTAGCCTTTTTATCTTGGAAAGGCTATACTTTTGAAGATGGAATTGTGATTTCTGAACGTATTGTCCGAGATGATGTTTTCACCTCCATCCATATCAAAGAATTTGTCCTTGAGGTAAAGGATACAAAATTTGGTGCAGAAGAGTTGACCAATGAAATTCCCAATGTTAGTGAGGAAGCGATTGCTAAGTTGGACCTTGATGGTATTGTTAAAGTAGGCACCGAAGTAAAGGAAGGAGATATTTTAATTGGTAAAATTACCCCAAAAGGCGAGATAGACGTTACCCCAGAAGCAAGGCTTTTAAAAGCTATTTTTGGCGACAAGGCAGGCGATGTAAAGAATACTTCTTTAAGGGTTCCCTCAGGGATGGAAGGTATTGTCATCGATACCAAGATTTTTTCTAGCCCTGAAAGGACCAAGGAAAGCAAAGAAAAAGTTAAAAAAGAACTTGACCTATTAAAAAAATCACATGCCAAGAATTTGGTAAAATTGCGCGACATAGCCATTAAAAAATTATCCATTGTTTTAGATGGTGTGGCCACCAATGGCATTTATCACCAATTTGGTGATGAAATTATTCCAGAAGGTACTAAACTTACCACCTCGTTAATTACTGAAAAGCTTTTTCCTGCCAAAAATATCTACCGTGATGAATCACTCTACAATGTACCGGCAGAGGCCAATTTAATTGGTGATCTTCTACTGAGTAATTGGACCGCAGACGCATCTAAGAATGGTTTGGTGCAGCGTATTGTAAGTAACTACATGAGGAAGTGTACAGAATCTATTGTACGATTTAAACGCGAAAGGTTTACTCTAGAAGCAGGTGATGGACTCCCTAAAGGCGTTGTAAAGCTAGCTAAGGTTTATATTGCAGAAAAAAGAAAACTAAAAGTGGGTGATAAGATGTCCGGGCGACATGGTAACAAGGGTATTGTTTGTAAAATTGTTCCGCAAGAAGACATGCCATTCTTAGCAGATGGCACGCCTGTAGATGTCGTGTTGAGCCCGCTGGGATTACCTTCTCGTATGAACTTGGGCCAGTTGTATGAAACAGTCTTAGGATGGGCTGGTTCTCAGTTAGGCAAGCGCTATACCAACCCTATTTTTGAAGGGATGACCTTAGACCAAATTTCCAGTGAGCTGGAACAAGCTGGCTTACCCGCCTTTGGCAAGACAACCGTTTATGATGGAGGAACAGGTATTCCATTTAGTCAAAAAGTTACCGTGGGCGTCGTCTATCTGCTTAAACTTGCCCATTTGGTAGATGACAAGATGCATGCCCGTTCTACAGGCCCTTATTCCTTGATCACGCAACAACCATTGGGTGGTAAAGCCCAATTTGGTGGGCAAAGGTTTGGTGAAATGGAAGTATGGGCCCTAGAAGCATATGGCGCTGCCTATACATTGCAAGAAATGCTCAATACCAAGTCAGATGATGTAGTGGGTAGGTCTAAAGCCTATGAAGCAATTGTGAAAGGTAATAACATTCCAAAACCCAATTTATCCGAATCATTTAATGTATTGATTCATGAACTAAGAGGATTAGGCCTTGAAATTACACTTGTATGATAATAGCCAACATCTCAGAAGGTCTCTAACATCGCTTAGCCAGTTAACTATATGAAGTTTAAAAGAAATAGGGGGCAATCTGCTCAATTTTCTGGTATTATTGCCAGTCTTTCCTCTCCAGAAGTTATTTTATCTCGTTCATCAGGAGAAGTAGCTCTGCCAGAAACTATTAATTATAGAACACACAAGCCTGAAACCAAAGGGTTGTTTTGTGAACGTATCTTTGGCCCCGTAAAGGACTGGGAGTGCCATTGTGGTAAATACAAAGGCATTCGCTATAAAGGCATTGTTTGTGATAGATGTGGCGTTGAAATTACTGAAAAAAAGCAACGTAGAGAGCGGGTTGGCCATATAGAGTTGGTTGTGCCTGTTACCCATATTTGGTACTTTAGAGTACTCCCTAGTAAAATTAGCTATTTGCTCGGCATACCTACTAAAAAAGTAGAACAGATTGTCTACTACGAGCGCTATGTAGTGGTTCAACCTGGCATCAAAAAAGAAGATGGTATCGCTACCATGGATCTCTTATCTGAGGATGAATACCTAGATATTTTAGATCAATTACCTCCTGAAAATCAACTGCTCAGCAACTCAGATCCTAATAAATTTATCGCTTTAATTGGTTCAGAAGCTATTGAATCTATCCTAAAAAAACTGGATTTAGAAAAACTTTCAGTTGATTTAAGGGAACAGCTATTAACCGATGCTTCCCAACAACGCCGCTTGGAAATTGTCAAAAGATTAAAAATTGTAGAAGGGTTTAGGGATGTTCATAAAAAAGTAGAAAACCGTCCGGAGTGGATGGTGATGCGCATACTTCCTGTTATTCCTCCTGAGTTGCGTCCTCTTTTTTCATTGGGAGGGGGTAAATTTGCTACCTCTGACTTAAATGACCTTTATCGAAGGGTTATTATTAGAAACAATAGACTCAAAAGACTACTCGATATTAAGGCACCGCAAATCATCATACGCAATGAAATGCGTATGTTGCAAGAAGCAGTAGACTCTTTATTTGATAACTCCCGTAAAGTCAACTCTGTTGCTTCGGAGGGCATTCGTCCATTAAAATCGCTTTCTGATATGTTGAAAGGGAAGCAGGGTCGTTTTAGACAGAATTTGTTGGGTAAACGTGTCGATTACTCGGGCAGATCTGTTATTGTGGTGGGTCCTGAATTGCGTTTGCATGAATGTGGTCTACCTAAAGAAATGGCTGTTGAGCTATTTATGCCTTTTATTATACGCAGACTCATAGAGCGTGGCGTAGCAGAAACGGTAAAAGTTGCTAAAAGATTAATAGAAGAAAAAGACCCTGTTATTTGGGATGTATTAGAAAACGTGCTCAAAGGGCATCCAGTATTACTGAACAGGGCGCCAACCTTGCACCGTTTGGGTATACAAGCTTTCCAACCTAAAATGATTGAAGGAAAAGCCATTCAGTTGCATCCTTTGGTCTGTACCGCTTTCAATGCCGACTTTGATGGAGATCAGATGGCCGTTCACGTGCCGCTTGGCCAGGAGGCCATTGCCGAAGCTTCATTGCTTATGTTGGCATCTTATAACGTGTTAAATCCTTCCAATGGTATTCCCATTACCATTCCATCTCGTGACATGATTTTGGGGCTACACTACCTCACTAAAGGAAGACGCAGTACACCAACCGATCCTGTATTAGGGGAGGGAATGACTTTCTATGGACCTGCAGAGGTATTGATTGCATTGGCCCATGAAAAAGTCTCTAAACATGCTTACATCCGTCTTCGCCTCCCTACCACTACTGGTGTAGATGGCGCAGTTAAATATAAGCTCGTAGAGACCACAGTTGGTAGAGTCGTATTTAATGGGTATTGCCCAGCCGGTATGGAGTTTATCAATGAAACGCTCAATGTTAGAAACATGCAGCGCATTGTAACAGATATGTACAGTAAATTTGGCACAGTCGTTACCGTTGAGTTTTTAGATAACATTAAAGCATTAGGGTTTAATACCGCTTTTAAAGCAGGGATGACCATTGGGTTAGATGATGTAAAAATACCAGCCAATAAACATGAATTGATTGCCCAAGCTACTACGGAAGTGGAGTCTATTTGGAGCAATTACATGCTGGGGTTGATAACTGATAATGAGCGATATAACCAAGTTATCGATGTTTGGACAAGAACCAATACCCGTATTACCAATCAACTCATGGAACAGTTAGAGCAAGACAAAGATGCTTTTAACTCTGTTTACATGATGATGATTTCTGGTGCAAGGGGATCTCGTGAACAGGTTCGTCAGTTGGGTGGTATGAAAGGCTTGATTGGTAGGCCTCAAAAAAGTACACAAGGAGCAGTAGGAGAGATTATTGAGCACCCTATTATTTCTAACTTCCAAGAAGGGTTGAATGTGATCGAGTATTTTATTGCTACCCATGGTGCCAGAAAAGGTTTGGCTGATACCGCTTTAAAGACGGCCGATGCAGGTTACCTCACCAGGAGGTTGGTAGATGTCGCACAAGACTTAACCGTTGTTGAAGAAGATTGTGGAACCCTTAAAGGCATTCATGTCACCGCTGTCAAAGTTGAAAACAGGGTTGTTGAATCCCTTGCAGAACGCATTCTTGGGCGTGTAGTGGTGGAAGATCTCTTGGATCCACAAACAGGTGTAGTATTAACGCCTCGTGGCCATGAAATTGATGAACAAATGGCTGCTACCATAGAGAAGGCTGGCCTTGAAGAGGTATTTGTACGTTCTGTATTGACCTGTGATTTATCTCAAGGTGTTTGTGTAAAATGTTATGGACGGAACTTAGCCACCGGCAATACGGTATCTGTTGGCGAGGCCGTAGGGGTCATTGCTGCACAATCTATTGGTCAGCCTGGTACACAGCTGACCATGAGAACCTTTCACGTGGGTGGTATCGCTTCTAATGTTACCGTTGATGCCAAGGTCAAGGCAAAGTATGCAGGTGTTGTAAACTTTGAGGACCTTATTGTTACAAATTATGTAGATGCAAATGGTGAAGCATTGGAAGTTGTGATGAGCCGTTCTGCTGAGTTGCAGATTTTAGATAACGATACAAGAAAGGTATTAACCAGTACCCACCTACCATATGGTGCCCATCTCAAAGTAAAAAACAATCAAATTGTAAGCTATGACCAGGAGCTTTATCATTGGGACCCTTACAATGTTGTGTTATTAGCTACCCAAGATGGGGTGGTTAACTTCCTAGGTCTTGAGGAAGGGGTTACTTACCAAGAAGAATTTGACGAACAAACAGGCCGAAAAGCAAAGGTCATGATTGAGTCTAGGGATAAGACCAAACACCCAAGTATCGTTTTATCTGATGATGCAGGGGTAACCATTGCTTCCTATACCCTGCCTATTAAAGCCCAACTTGCAGTAGAAATAGGCGATAAGGTCCATAAAGGAGCTGTATTGGCTAGGGTCCCTAGAATCATCAATCAATCACGAGATATTACAGGTGGTTTGCCCCGTGTCGTGGAACTTTTTGAGGCTAGAAAACCTGCTAATACCGCTTTTATCAGTGAACTAAGTGGTGTTGTAACCTATGGTGGTATTAAAAGGGGCAATAGAGAGATTTTTATTGAATCGAAGGAAGGCATCCAGGTCAAATATATGATTCCATTGTCTAAATATATTTTGGTTCAAGACAACGACTACGTTAAAGTAGGGGAGGTGATCACAGATGGTTCAGTAGCCGCTGCTGATCTTTTGGTGACAAAAGGGCCATTGGTGGCTCAGGAATATATCATGAATGAATTGCAAAACGTATACCGTTTGCAGGGTGAAAAAATTAATAATAAACACATTGAAATCATCATTAAACAGATGATGCGCAAGGTGGAGGTCATTGATCCAGGAGATAGTACTTTGTTACATGGACAAATCATTGACAAGGTCAAATTCTTTGAAGAAAATGACAGGATCCGCGATAAATCCATTATCCTAGCACCTGGAGATTCCAAATTGTTTAGGCAAGGGCAATTTGTTTCCTCTAGCAGGTTGCAACAAGAGAATGACAAACTTACGCAGCAAGGGTTGATACCTGTAGAGGCAAAACCTATAGAACTGGCCATTGCCCAGCCGAAGCTCCAAGGTATTACACAAATCTCTTTGGCCACAGAAAGTTTCTTATCAGCGGCTTCTTTCCAAGAAACAGCCAAAGTCTTGAGCGATGCGGGTATTAGTGCAAAATATGATAGGCTAAAAGGATTGAAAGAGAATATTATTGTAGGTCATCTGATTCCTGCTGGAACAGGCATGCGGCGCTATGAAAACTTGGTCGTAACAGCTAAGCAAGAGTATACCGGTTTGGCCGCTGCTAAAACACGTGCACCAGGAGGGTGAGGTGGTGTAGTTACCGGCCTTTTATCTGCTTCGATAAAAAGTTTGCCGCGATAGTAAATAGCTGAATCAATATGGTTTTCAGCGTGAAAACAGAATTTGCCCACTACGTGGGCTTCAAACAAGCTGTTTTTCTAATCCACTGAAAAACATATCTCTCACGTGTTAGTGTTTTACTAAAGCGTCATTTTTTATCGAAGGAGATAAGGGGCCAGTCACAGCCGTGAAGGGATACCAAAATTAATTAAAAATCCTATGGACAATGATGCATAATAGATTTTTAAAAAAAATGAAGCTTATGCTTCTATCCGTATCATTATTGGCCATGTCTCCCCCTGGTGGAACAATCGGTCTCTTTGTTCCAGGACTGTCCTATCATATAGGGGCTAATGCTTCTAAGCCAGCTTACAAACAAGCTCCACGTCGCTTGGATAAAAATGGGGCTTTTGTGGTTAATCCAGGTATCGGCCTAGTCTATGATAGCCGTAACAAAGAAGATGGCAGCTCTTTTGCTTGGTCTGGCATGGCAATAACCTTTAAAGATTGTGATAATACATCAGCCTTCGCAGTGGGCGTAGGTGGAAACTATAGATGCTATATCACTAAATACTTTTCATTGCATGGAGATTTATACATTAGTGCATATGCCGCACAAAACTGGGCTACTTCACAATACCATACTTCATTGGTTCCCTTTCCATCTGTAGGCATAAACTACCATGTAGCCAATATGGGTAAATTAGACGGTATGGCTGTTGGCATAAAAACTACTTTCTCCCCTAAAAATGGGTCACATAGCTCTACGGCAGGCTTTCACCTATTATTTAGTTATCTCTATATTGGCTATGCCTTGCCATCCCCTAAATCTTAGTATTTATTCAGGTCCCCACCCACGGACCCGGTTTATACCTAAAAAAGAAATTTGATTGATGCTGGTTTCTTAGGAGGAGTGGTTTGGTTTTCCTAAAGTTGAATGGTTTTAAATCTTCCAATAGCATGATGAAAAAATTACCAGTTGGAGTTAGTAACTTTCAAGAGTTGATAAGAGGAGACTATCTGTTTTGTGATAAAACAGACATGCTTGCTGAGTTTCTAAAAAAGGGCGATAAGGTTACCTTAGTTACCCGTCCTCGCCGTTGGGGCAAGACGCTCAATATGTCTATGTTACAACATTTTTTTGCTTCAGAAGTTAATGGGGTAAGCACAAAAGGTTTATTTGATGGATTAGCAATCAGCAAAATAGATGATGGTAAACACCTTGAGAAACACCAAGGTAAGTATCCGGTCATTATGATCAGTTTTAAGGATATCAATGCAGATAGTTTTCAAGGGGCATATAATGGAGTATATGAATTGATTTTAAATGTGTATAGTGCCTATGCTTACTTGTTGAGAAGCGAAAAAATTAATGAAATACAGTTAAAGCAATTACATACTATTTTAAGTAAGCAAGCCAATCAACAAGAATTAGAGTCATCTTTAAAATTCCTCAGTCAATGCCTTTACCAACATCACGGTCAAAAGGTCTATATGCTTATAGACGAATATGACACCCCTTTGAATAAAGCTTACGGCAATACGTCCTACTTGAACGCTATGGTCGCATTTATGCGTAACCTATTTAGTGCTGCTTTAAAAGATAATGATTCATTAGAAAGAGGTGTCCTAACCGGCATATTGCGTGTTTCTAAGGATAGTATGCTATCTGGATTGAATAACCTAGAGACCTATACCATGCTAGATGAAGAGTATAGTGCTCATTTTGGATTTAGTGAAGCCGAAGTTTTATCTTTATTTCAAGAAACAAGTTTTATTACTTCAATGAAAGAAGTACAAGGCTGGTATAATGGTTATAAAGTAGGAGGCTTAGTCATGTATAATCCATGGTCTATTATTTCTTGTTTGAATAAATCTGGCCGTTTTGATCTCTATTGGGTCAATACGGGTAATAATAATTTAATCAAACAACTGATTATTGCCTCTAACGATAGCATTAAAGAGCAGTTTGAACAATTAATGCAGGGGGTATCATTAACGGTATCTATCGATAGACATCTAGCTTTTGATCTATTAGGTACCAACGAAACTGCTTTATGGAGTTTACTCTTATTTGCTGGCTATTTAACTTGGGAAAAAAGTAACTTAAGTAGAAATAGTGATCTATATGATTGTGTAGTGAAGATTCCTAACAATGAAATTCAGAGACTGTACAACCGCTTTTTTGAGGAATGGTTGCTTAGTAAGTTTCCTAGCCAGCATAAGTATGACACTTTTTTAACCCATTTACTAGTTGGCAAAATAAATGACTTTACACGAGATTTAAGTGCCTACCTCTTACAGAGCGCTAGCTTTTTTGATACTACCCCCACTAAACAAGGCGAAAGTTTCTATCATGGTTTTGTCTTAGCTATGCTGGCCAGTATCAGTGATAGGTACTCTATACGTTCCAATAGAGAAAGTGGCTTGGGGCGTTATGATCTTTTATTAATTCCTAAAGAAGATTCAAAGGCAGTTTTATTGGAGTTTAAACAGGTTCGCAAGGAGAAAGAATTAGAAACTGGAGCTAAACTTGCATTACAACAAATCAAAGCTCAATCGTATCATACCGAACTGTTACAACATCCTCATGTAAAGGAAGTAGTAGAAGTGGGTATTGGATTTTTTGGGAAGTCTGTTGTGGCTGCCTACTCTACATATGATTTAGCTCATAATCAGTATAAAGAAGTTCATTTAACGGACAGGTATGGTCAGGAAGAAAAATGCGAATAACGTGATTTGTAGCACATATTGTACCCAAAATTTACGTGGTATTTCTTTTTTGAAAGCATAAATGATCTATAAATTTATCCACACTTGCGACTAGATACTTTTGTTGTATTTTTCTCCTCACCCTCAATAACATCAATCATGCATGTTACCCACTGTTCCGTTTTCCTACTACCTTTCCCTGATTTGCCTATTTTGATTTTTAGCTCGTACGTTTCTGTTTTTATTGTTGGATCAGTGGTTATAGTAATGGGTAATCCAGAAGATGGTATTGGTTGATTTTTCTTTATATCTATCCCGATTTTTTTTCTACGGTAAATACCGTTTTGATTGAATGAAGTAGATTTTACCATGTATCCTTCTGTGCTCCCAGTTACGGCTAACTGGGTAGATTGCTGTGTGCCTCTTTGTAGCACCAAATTATTTAAGGCAAAGGTAGGGGGCACGGGTGTAGTAGTAGCTTGCTTGTCTGGAGTGGGTCCGTCGTGTTGGCCTATCTCTTTATGACTTAAAGGGAAGCTGGCTGGCTGTCTACTAGACTTGCTGCAAAACGCGTATTCTTCTGGTAATTTGCTTGCCCGTCCGGTGGTTAAATCCTCACCTACAACAGGTGCGCTCTGGTTCGAGCGCTCCGTGTCCCCTATAAGTTCCTCAGCATAAGTGCGTTTTGCAGAAAGTTTATTATATGGCGCATTGTATGTTTCAATGTTTTCCTTTTTTTCAGTAATATGAATCGCACTTGTTATCCATTTTTCTGTTTTTCTACTATCTTTTCCTGTTTTTCCTATTTTGATCTTTAATGCATAAGCACCAGCTTTTAGCCTTGGATCAGCGATTAAAGTAATGGGCAATCCAGAAGATGGTATGGATTTGTTTTTTAGTATATCTACCCCGAATTTTTTTGTATAGTCGGCAGAGGTGCCATGTTGGCCTACTGAAATAGATTTTACCATGTATCCTTCTGTTTTCCCATGCATGTCCAGTTTTATAGATTGTTGTGTCCCTGCTTGCATCGTAGTTTCTTCTAGGGTAAGGCGTAATGGCCCCTCTACTTGCGCTATCTCTTCTGATTGGCCTTGCCTATTTCTATCCTGATAGTCGGTTGTCGTTTGTGCGGTATCATGTTTTGTTTTTGCATCATTGCTTTCGAAAGTGGTTGTATCGCTTTTGGGGCCGGTTTTTGCCAAGTGCGTGCCAGCTGCTTTATTCTTGCAAGCTGAAGCAGTTGTCCAAAGGAATAGAGCCGTAAAGCCTCCATACACCCTTATATAGTTAGTCAACATACTAGCCATATCAATGTTGTTTTACATGTAGAGCAGCAAAAGGTCTTTTGTTATCATATGCTACTGCTACCTCTCTTGAAGGTAACTTACATAAAATAATTTAGGGTAGCAAAAGATTGATAAAAACCTTATTACGTAATTTATTTGTATTTTGCAACTTTTTGGTTTAGCTATCAGAGGTTTATAAGGTTTGTTTTGCAACAGCAGGGCTGCTATTACATATATCCATCCTGACCACAAGAGTACTTTAACCAAGCAGTTAATAAAAGATGCGTAATATCAGTTACTTTATCTTCTCACGTATTCACCATACCTAAATCCTATTGAGCACTGCTGGCATACGATCAAAAGCGTGCTTAGATCTCGTATGGATCGTTGTAAAGACCTGCAAATTTTAGTCGGAGATACTTCAGGAAAATTTATCATTATGATTAGAAAATACTATATCACATAAAAACTAACTGGGAAAGTTTAAGCTAGCTTAGCAGTAAGCATATTTCAGGAGCGGCTATTTATTGCCATTCTTCCCAATATTACCTAACTTCAGATGTTTTATTTTTGTATCTATTCACCACTTTGACCACTTTTCTTTAAAAAAGCAAATGGCTAATCAATTATTAGCCCTGCGTCTGCTTCGATAAAAAATGACGCTCTAGTAAAAACACTAACACATGAGCGATATGATTTTTAGCGGATTAGAAAATCGGTTGTCTGAAGCCCGCTTGCGGGCTGAGTTTCCGATTTTCCCGCTAAAAATCATATAGATTCATCTATTTACTATTGTGGCAAACTTTTTATCGAAGCAGATAAAGGGCGAGCCATTCGACAAAAGTGCTATAAACCCCGCCACAGTCGTGAATAGATACTTATTTTTTGATGATTGTATGAAAGATTTTGTTGCTGACTTAGCCTGGCGTGGTATGATTCATGACATGGTGCCCGGCACAGCCGAGCATCTGGGCAAAGGTATGGCCACTGGATATGTTGGTTTTGAACCTTCTGCGCCCTCTTTACACCTGGGCAATTTGGTTGCCATTATGTTGTTAAAGCATTTCCAAGAGTCAGGTCATAAGCCCATTGCGTTGGTAGGTGGCGCTACCGGTATGATTGGTGATCCCTCTGGCCGTAGCCAAGAGCGTACCTTTTTAACAGAAGAAGTACTGCGTTACAATGAAAGTTGTATTGCTAAGCAATTAGAAAAGTTTTTAGATTTCTCTACAGGCCAAAATAAGGCCATTTTATTAAATAATTTTGATTGGTTTAAAGATTTTTCTTTTCTACGTTTTTTACGCGATGTAGGTAAGCATATACCTATTGGCTATATGATGGCTAAGGATAGTGTCAAACAACGCATAGAGACAGGTATTTCCTATGCCGAATTTGCCTATCAATTGTTACAAGGATATGATTTTTATTACCTCCGTATGAATAAAAATGTAACCTTGCAAATGGGTGGGTCTGATCAATGGGGTAATTTAACTACTGGAGTAGAACTTATTCGCAAAAAAACGCAGCAGCAGGCATTTGCCTTGACGGCTCCCTTGCTTACCCGTTCGGATGGCACAAAGTTTGGTAAAACAGCTGCTGGTAAAAATATATGGCTCGACCCTGCGCAGACTTCTCCCTATGAGCTGTATCAGTTCTTATTGAATTGCGGAGATCATGAAGCTGAAAAGTTGATTAAGCTATTCTTTTGCTCTAGCCAAGATGCATTAGAGGAAATTATTGTAGCCCACCAAGCAAAACCAGAGGCTAGACTACTGCAGCAAAGCTTAGCTAAAGTCGTAACTACCATGGTACATTCCCGGGAAGCCTGTAACTACGCCATAGCCTGCAGCCAGATTCTTTTTGGACATACCGATTCAGTAGAGGCGCTTTATGCATTAAGTGAAAGTGATTTATTAAGTGTGTGTAACACAATACCTAAAGTGCATATTACCAAAACGGCTTTAAACGACGTGGATTCTGTCGTTTCTCTTTTATCTGTAGCTACAGAAAATAGCATCATGCCTTCTAAATCAGAAGCAAGGCGTATGATCGCTTCATCTGGTATAAAGATCAATAAGGTATTGCTAACAGATCCTTACCAAAAACCCGATTTTGTTTTATTGCATAATCGCTATCTTTTGGTACAAAAAGGCAAGAAAAATTATTACCTTATTGTTGTTCAATAGACTTCTTTCATAACTCCAGTTCTCTGCTGGTAATTTGCTCGTCGATCCGGTGCTCAAATCCTCACGTACAGCTAGTACGCTCCGGTTTTCCGCTCCCTGTCTCCTACAAATTCCGCAGCATAAGCTGGGTTATGAAAGAAGTCTAATAGTGTTTTAATGTTTTAAATGGTCACTAAATCTTTCAGCAGTGCGGTATATGGTGTAAATGCTTTTATTATATCCATAGAGGTAAGCATTGTGAGTGGGACAAGCCTATTTATGGTAGGGCTTCCAGATAGTGCTGTTAAAGAGAGCCAACACCGAATAGAATCGGTATTAAAAAGATGAAATATGCCATGCCTCGGCAGCGTGTCATTGTAAACCTGGCGCCAGCCGATATACGCAAGGAAGGCGCCTCTTATGATTTGCCCATTGCTTTATCTATTTTACATGCCTCAGAGCAACATAACTTATCGCAGTTGCCCAACTATGTAATTATGGGCGAATTGGCCTTAGATGGTGCTCTTAGGCCGGTGAAAGGTGTATTGCCTATTGCTATTGAGGCCCATAAACAGGGCTTTAAAGGCATTATTGTGCCAGAGAAGAATGGCCCAGAGGGAGGCATTGTCCGTAAAATAGATGTCATTGCCGTCAATCATATTACAGAAGCGATTGAATTTTTGACAGGAGCGTGCATCATTCATCCTGTAGAAATAGATACGCGCAAACTTTTTGAGGCGGAATCAGATGCTTATGCCGTAGATTTTGCCGATGTACAGGGCCAAGAAAATATCAAAAGAGCCTTGGAGATTGCAGCAGCTGGTGGCCATAATGTCATTATGATTGGCCCCCCTGGTGCAGGTAAAACCATGTTGGCCAAGCGATTGCCTTCTATTTTACCTCCTTTTACTTTATCTGAAACGCTTGAAACCACCAAGATCTATTCTGTTGTGGGGCGTATGGATGGCAATTGTGGATTATTATCTACAAGGCCTTTTCGTGCCCCCCATCACACGATTAGCGATGTCGCCTTGGTAGGGGGAGGCACTTTCCCGCAGCCGGGTGAAATTTCTTTGGCCCATCATGGCATCCTTTTTTTGGATGAGTTACCTGAGTTTAAACGGAGCGTATTGGAGGTGATGCGTCAGCCTTTGGAAGATGGCAAAGTAGTCATTGCAAGAGCCAAGTTTTCTATTGAATTTCCAGCTAATTTTATGCTTATTGCGAGCATGAACCCTTGCCCTTGTGGTTATTACAACCATCCGGCAAAGCCATGTCTTTGTAGTACGGTTAATGTACAACGTTACCTCAATAAGGTCAGTGGTCCATTGTTAGATAGGATAGATCTCCATATAGAGGTAGTACCTGTATTATTTGAAGAGCTAACTGCTTTGAAAAAAAATGAAGCCAGCCATTTGATTCGTGAGCGTGTAGTAGAGGCAAGAAAGATACAAGCAAAACGCTTTCAAGCCCATACGCAATGCTATACCAATTCACAAATGTCCTCTTCTATGACAAAGGTATTTTGTCCTGTTTCAAAGATTGGACAAAAGCTTTTACAAGTAGCTATGGAAAAGCTAGGCCTTTCGGCAAGGGCTTACGAAAGAATTTTAAAAGTAGCCAGGACCATTGCAGACCTAGCAGGCAGTGAAAATATATCGGAGCTGCATTTAGCAGAAGCGATCCAATATCGCAGCTTAGATCGCGAAGGGTGGGGTAGTGTAGAGCGGATATAGAGTTAGATTAGCAATCCCGAAAGTTTTAAGTTTAAATATCTAAAGATATCAATAAAATTTAACCATTTTATGGCATTTTTCTAAAAGTAAAGCCGCTTTTTTACATAAAATTAATAGTCTATTGCAACGGCTGCGTGGTGAATGTAAATTACAATGGTGGGTATACGTTTTCACTACTATGGCCGCCGTTTGCTTAAAAAAAGGTATCCATTCACCACTTTGGCCATGTTTCCCTAAAAAAGCAAAGTGCTAACCAGTTATTAGTCCCGCGTCTCCTTCGACGCAAAAATGGCGCTCTAGTAAAAAATTAATAAGTGAGCGATATGCCTTTCAGCGGATTAGAAAAACAGCCTGTTTAAAGCCCACGCAGTGGGCGAGTTCTGTTTTTTCCGCTGAAAGGCATATTGATTCCTATATTTACTACCGCAGCAAACTTTTTATCGAAGGAGGTAAGGGGCCAGCGAAAGCATAAAAGCGCTACAAACCCAGCCACAGTCGCGAATGGCTACTAATAAATTACAATAATGGGTTGGTGCGGGACGTGAGATTATTACCTATTTCCTAGGCAATAGAGTTTCATACAAGGTAAAATACTTTTTTCGAAAGGCTACATAGCCCTGCATATATTCCATTTCTTGTGACGTAGCCAGCTTACCTGCTAAAATTTTTTTTGCCACCTCTTTTAACCCACAAGGGATCGTAGGCAGCGCTATAAACCGATGCAAGGCTTTTTGAATGGCTTTATCTTTATAGTGAATAATAAAAAATGGATATTTAAAGTATCCTAATGTTTTACACAGTAACAATGACTCCATTAATAAGAGCGACATACCTTTACCACTATCCGGAGAAAAATAGTAGTAATAACAAGCAGAGTTAATCAGTTCATCATATTTAAGTATATCTCCCTGAAATGCCCCTAGTTGGTGCATCATAAAAATAGCCCAGAACCTAGCTACTAGCGATTGGCATTCTGGTTGATCAAATATACAATAGTTTCCACTAATTAAATAGTGGCTAGGATGGTCTACCAGAATTAAAAACTCTGGAATATAGCTACTACTTTGGCTAACATCTTGGGGTACATCATAGGGATTATATACTATATACTCCTGCTGTATGGCATCGCAGGTTTTTTTAGGAAAGGTTATACCAGCAGATCGATTATGGCTATCTGGGAAATTATCCTTATAAGGGCAATCATCTGGATACAACCCGGATAATGCTCGATTAATCACCTCCTTTAATGGAACAGTTGTAACCGACATATCAGCTATCGATTGCAGTAGGTAAAGTAGCTTCTTTTTTAGCTTATTTAGCTGTAGATTACACCTATCATGATCATTGCTCCATCTATTAGGTTCTATAGCTATAAATAGCTGCTTGACCAATTCTTCAAAAACGATTGTGGAGAGTTTCTTGTCTTGATATAAGTAATAACCCTGCTCCAACAAATCAATTATGCCACTGATATGCCTCATCGCGTATACGCATATCCTTTTCTGATTATCCGTGTAATCGGGACTAGCTAGATAATCCAATACCGCTTCCTTATAATAATTAGGGTAGTGATACATCGTTTCAAAATCTTTGGATTTAAATAGTTCTATAGGGTCTTTCCAGGGGCCAACCCTAGCCTCAATGGCTATAATTTTTTGGGGAAACGTAACCCAGTTGCCCCAAGGGCATCCTTCTTTTAAAATATCTTGTGGTGGTTGATATCGCTTATAATCAGGAAAATACATAAAATAATCTACGCAATTTTTCCATTCCATAAATGGCTCCTGCCGGCCATAAAGGGGAAAAACAGAACCTAATACCAAAAAGGTAAATAATCCTATTTTTTTTAGTGAAAGCATGGGATATAAATCTTAAAAAACATTCTAATATCTATGCGGGCTATTACCTGCTGTATAGCCCGCTCTTATGTTAAACTGAACGATTACGATTTGTTATACCTTCTAACGCTACCCTCCGTCAGTTTTTGTTTTTCCCGTGTATCCAAGGTAATCTTCTTTGTACCTGCTGCTATTACATAGGTTTTATCCACCGCTATACCACAATGTTTCTCAGTTGCTATAATATCCCCCGCTTGCATGGTGGTACTCTTATCTAATAGATCAAAATCGCTGTGAGAAGTCTCTTTCCAATCATTAGATAGAAATGGCCATTTACCATCGGTTTTAAGTGGAGCTGTTGCACTTGCACCGTTTAATACATCAAAAACAAAGAGATTGCACTTGGGTTTTCCTGCTGGAAAATGAACTTTTACCCCTTCTTCATTTTCATACTTAGAAGTCTTTGCTACATTCTCAGCATATTCTTCAGTATGATCTTTTCTTAGGCTCTTTGCTTCCTCAGCAATATCATCCCCCTTACCCATCCAATAGCTAGATCGATTACAAGCACCCAATGAAATAGAAATAGTTGCAGCATAGGCTATACGACTAAGTGTATGTATGTAGGTATGTATAGTTTTCATAACGTTTAAAAATTAAAATGATATTTGTCTCCCCAATTAGGGAGTAGTATAACCTTATTAAACAATAGATAAAACTTGAAATTAACATTTATATTTTATACTAATAAAAAGATTGTGTAAATGCAAATATAATAGCCATTATCTTAATTTTCTGTCTCACGTTCTGAACCAGAAAATATCTTTTTATGATTTTTTTACTGATTTATATTGTTTTATAGAATTGTCAAGTTTTTAAAAAAAATGTAATTGCTTATTTGGTTCGAGATTCGAATTATAAGGTGATGCGGAATGTGCGTGAAAACTTCACAGCGGCAGGCTAGCCCCTACGAGGCTTATTCGTTAAGTGTATGGCTCCCACTTGCTTAGTGCTTAGGTCATAGGTAGCATAAGCCGCTACAACGGACTTGCCAGAAGAAGCAATACCGCATTCTATCACTTCGTGGACATGAGGATGTTGTAACAATTCAGTATGATAGGCTTGAACTTGTATTTGTTCTAGCGTAAGTTTAGCGGCACTTTTAAGTTCTTCTTCTTTAGCCAACATATTTAAATTGCAATAGCAACCGCTTTTCAGCTATTTACTACCGTGCCAAACTTTTTATCGAAGGAGACTCGGGGGCGATATCTTTAATCAACTTGTTATTGGGTGACCTATACTACATAGGAATTTATAACTTATGGGTAAAAAGATGGGCATAGGTTTAACATAATGAGTATGGACTTAGCGTAAGCACAAGCGCGTTTTTCAGGAAGTCTATTCTTTGTCGACATAACGAAAGTCGATGTCACCTTTTAAGAACTCTGCAGTAGCTTCTAATACAGGCTTAGGGAGTTTTTCATAGTGCTGTGTAATTTCATATTGACGCTGCGTATCTATGCTATCTTTTTCCTCAGTAAAGGTCATAAATTCCTCTAGCTTGCGATCTAGCTCGTCTTTCATATTCATAGCAATCTGCTTAGCACGTTTTGTAATGATAACCGTACTTTCATAAATGTTGCCGGTAGGTGCAATCAGCTCATGTGTGTTTCTAGGTACTAAGTATACTTTTTTATTTAAGTGCATAGCGGTAAATTAGGAATTTTTGTTTCTATCTCTGTCTGTTTCTAGCAAACTAGCTTTTTCTATCATGCAAATACTGCAATAGTTGTTGCGTAAATTGGTCACTATATACAATCATTTCTTGTTTTTTCTCTTTATCAGAGGCCTTTGCCGCCAGTTTTTTATAACATTTTATGAGTAAGCGGAGTACTTGTTCCGTATAAGCAGAGTCTGGATAGGCCTGTTGAAAGTTTTTAAGTGCTACCGTAGCAGCATGCGCATAACCCAAATGGGCATATAGGCAAGCAGCCTGGAAACTTTTTTGCATAAGGCGTTTTCGTAAGTCTTGTAACGCCTGCAATGCCTGTTCTAGGTAAGCTCCGGATGGATAAATAGCTATATATCGTTCTAAGCAACTGATGGCATCATAGGTGGCTGTTTGGTCTAAGCGTATGTCTACATTTTCAGCGGCCAAGCTATAGCCGCGCATAAAAGTTGCTTCTTCAACTTGCGGAAAAGCAGGATATTGCTTTACGAAGAGATGGAACTGGTTGGCGCTAACTAGATACTTTTTCTCATAAAAATTACAATAGGCCTGATAAAACTCAAACGTTGAGCGATCTACTCCATTTTTTAACAAAGGTAAAAGAAGCTCTATTGCTTCGTTCGCTTTGGCGTAACGTTTTTTCTGGTAAAGGTCAGTAATGGATTGCTTTTTTTGTGTAATTGAATCCGCATCTGCATAGGGTGGGGTAGTGGCAAGCACGTGAAAATGCCTTCCTAAAGAAAAAAATAATAAAAATAAAGCCCTAAACCCTGATAGAGCGGATAGGTTGGTGTTATAAGTTTTCATAGCAAACGAAAGAAAACGACAGCCAGATAGCGATAAAACGACTGTACATACGAATGTAATAAATTATAGCTAGATGGCCATTCGTTTATGGCGAAGAAAAAATAAGATAATATGCTTTATATATTAGACCTTCTACGAAAGCTATTTGTGATGAGCCATTTTTAGGAAAAGGGTAGTCGAGCACCGCAGAATACTAAAGACTTCCTGCAGAACTGGAGTTATGCAGGAAGTCTAATGTATTTGAGGAGCATAAACAACCTTAGACACCAAAATGGCCATTAGAAATAGGTTTCGCAGAAGGTCTATTAATTTTCATCTGTTTCACCTTTATTAACTTCTTCTAAAATATTTTCCTTTGTAGGCCATTTTTCACCATGCCAAACAAAGCCCTCCAGTTTCATTTGGCTTTCTTCAATCTTTTCTGCTGGATAAAAGGTACCGCGTGGCTTTGGTTTGCATGTCATTTGCTCCAATGCATTGTCGCTGATAGTCATTTCCATACTATCACATTTAATATGGTTCATGCCCATCAATTCGCTTTTATCCCCTAATGCAAAATAAAGGCTTTCGCTATTGCCTGTTATCGACATCCGCTCAATGGCACCTTCTTTAAACCATGCAACCATTTTATGTCCCTTGACTTGATTGTAATGACCCACTGGATCTGCTGATGCCATAAACAAATCTTTATCTACAAATAGTTTAACCTCTTCCGATGCTTCTTCTATCACTAAGTAGACCCCTTCGCCTGTAATCTGGTAATTGCTACACCAGATTATGGGCTTGTTGTGTAAATGGATCGTATTTTTACGCGTATTGTAAACCGCTCCATCGGCCACGCCTTGTAGTTCTTCTTGGTAGAGCCTAACTTGGTTCAATGCATGAATTTCTTGCTCAGGAGGCTGGTTATCAATTACTTTTTCTGAAACCACAAAGGTGTCAGCTCGTAAATAAATCGCTCTACCTTCCACCATCTTGGTCAATAATGGGTAGCCAGTTATCTCGCCTTTTTTTTCTTTTTCCGTGTAAGTAGCTTTTTCGCCAACAATTACTGCGTCATGCTTTTGCGCCTGAAGCGAAACATGGCCAGTAGCAGAACAATCTTGTCCATCCATGACCTCCAAGCGGTCCGCGGTCAAGATGATGTTTTCTGTAGTCAGTGTGCCTTGGTCAAATAGAAGCTGTTTTTTAGGCAAGACATAGTGCCCCCCCTTGGGGGTGGTGAGTACCCCTTCTTGATGAACGATTTTAGTCTCTCCTTGGAAATAAGCCGTTTCTGATTCAGTATGGTAGTTTAGCTGGTCACAATGGAGGGTGTAATTAGGATCTACCAAAGCAACTTGATTAGAAAAAGTAACTTGATGATCATTGCCATCGTAAATCCCTACCTGGCTGGTTAAAATCATTTGATTTTGGACCAATTTCCCTCCTTGTAAAAACTTACCTTGCTTTTTTTCTACATCGTAGATAAGTTTAGTGGTATAAAAGGTAGCATTTTTAGATACATAGCTTACCCCATTTTCGAAAATGGCTTGCTTTTGTTTTAGGTCATACACTAGTAGCGCGCTCTTTAAGACATTGCCTTCTCGATCAACAATTTTAACGTTTCCTTCTGCCTTTATCAGCTTTTGATCATCATATTTATAGGCTCTTTCTGCCGTCAATACCATACCATTTGTCTCAAAAGTAATGACCACATTGCCTTCTAATTTTTTACAGGGTCTATCATCTACTACCTCTCCTTCTAAGCGCTCTGCCTGATAGATGACAGGATCAGCCAAAACGTGGAAAGGACAGACCAAAAGATATACAATACAATAAATGGTTCTTCTTAACACTTTGCTTTCTTTTCAATAGAATAATAAAAAATACAATGGCTCACCCAAATTTAATAAAAAGAATAGACTTCTTGCATAACCCTGCTTATGCTGCGGAATTTGTAGGAGACACGGAGCCAAAGCATTAAATAATTCATCTGACTTATTTAAGCAATCATCCTTCATTGCTAAGTTTTGTCCTTTAGTGCAACATTTTGTTCACTTAAAACTTTATTTTCCGCCGTTTAAATTGATAAATTTTGAATAAATAAATGGTGGTGCATGCCAAAGAGCCAATCAATCACTTAAATCTGGATACAATGGAGGCGCCGATGGGGACGCAGTGGCATACGATTGCGTTGGATAGGGCATTGATTTTTCATTGGAGCCGTCATCGGACTTATTATTTTTTTTGTTTACTTTCGCAATAATTTTTTTTAGATAGTTTATTTCGTATTCCTCTTTTTTAATTTTTATAAAAAGATTCTTTATTTCTTTTGCCTTAGACTCACTGGATAGTGTTTTATCAGAACGTGTCTCTGTTATTCTTTCCACTAGACGATCTTTTACCTTGTTGCATTCTTGTAGTTTTTCTTTAAGCTCATACAGAGGGGGTTGACTAAGCCATAGCGGGACCTTTGCTCGTAACTCATAGTTTACCCCTAGGCGGGCTTCTATATATTTTCGTTTCCATGATGGATTTTTATCCAGATCTTTTACATCATCTTCATCGAAGGCATAGTAGTCGTAATCTGGGTTAGCATCTGTAGACCCAGTTGCCCAACTTGGATCATATGGAGGAGGTGGTAAGTCAGAAGCGGTTGGCTCAACTGCACTATAGGAACCATCAGAAGAGCCATTTTGAGTCCATCCTTCTTCTAGCCATTTTTCTTCCTTTTTTAGTCTTTGTTCTTCTTTTTGCAATTCTTCTTCAATTTCCTCTTTAATATCTTGATTTACAGAATTTTTAATATTCTGATTTACACCATTATTCCCACTTGGATTAGCAAGGTTTGGCGAACTTTTAGTAGGTGGAGAACCATACGCAACCGGTTGGTCAGATTTTTTTTCTTTTATGGGCTTTTCAGGTTGAGAGGTAAGCGTTTTTGTGTCGTTTTTTTGTTCTTTTTTGGTACCCCAAAATATTCCACACCCCGTAAAGATAGAGGCATATAAGATAGTGTATACAACAGACTGTTTGAATAAAGTGTTTTGCATGATGGTTATGTGTTTAATATTCAACTAATGATAAGAAAAAATAAAGAATATACATAACATCTCACCTCGTGATTTTAAAGTAAATGATATCACTTTCGCAGAAGGTCTAATCCCTTGGGTACCGGTTTTGGTAGTAGACAATAAAAGAGGTAGAAGAAATGATAATACCTGCTCCCAAACAAGTATGCAACGTTGGCCATTCTTGGAAGAAAATATAGCCCAATAGGATAGAAAGCACCCATTCGCTATACTTCATAGGGGCTAAAGAAGCTATATCTGATAGCTTTAACGCTTGTAATAGAAAATAAAGAATTAAATTACTACCAATGCCCAGTATGCTCAAAAAACATAACTCAAATAAACTAGGGGTTTGCCAATAATAGCAAGCTACAGGTAACATGCAACAGGAGGCAATCAAATTGGAGAAGAAGAGCATGGCCAGGATAGGCTCCGATGCAATATATTTTTTATTGATAATGTCGAGTGAAGCAAAAACAACCGTTGCCACTATACAGGATAAGGCAGCGCTATTATACATGGTAGGACGCAATATCAAAGCCATACCTATACAGGTGCAGAGTGTGGCCATCCATATAGGCCAAGCAATCGATTCCTTAAGAAAAATCCTTGCCAAGATCAGCACGAAAATGGGATTGGTAAATCCTATTACCGTTGCACTACTCATGGTCATTTTGGTTAAGCTATAGGCATACAAGCCCATTGCGATCGATAAAAATAGACCACGAAAGAAGTGTAGGGGTAAACGTTGTGTTTTAAAAGCATGTATGCCTCTGTGGTACATAAGAGGAACCAATACCAAGCTGCCAAATGCAAACCGGAAAAAGCAAATTTGAAAAGCAGTCAGCTCTGTAATCAAATATTTGGTCAGTACATCATTCAAGCAGCTTGAAAGTATACTAAGCGATAACCAAAATATGGCTGAAAGGTAACTGTTTTTTAGCAAAATAGTTCTTTTTTAAGCATGGACAAAGGGCTGCTGCAGAAAGCGTTCTGCATCTAGTGCAGCCATGCAACCTGTTCCTGCAGCTGTTACAGCTTGTCTATAATGAGGATCCTGAATATCCCCTGCCGCAAAGACTCCAGCCACATTGGTCCTCGTAGTCCCTGGTTGGGTTTGAATATAACCTTGGCTATCTACTGCTATATAAGGCAGATAGGGAGCTGTATTAGGTTGATGACCTATTGCGACAAATAAACCACTAACTTCTATGGTAGAAACTGTCTTAGATGGTGTATGAATGACCTCTACAGCCTCTACTTGCTCTTTTCCTATAATATCTTGGACCTCTGTTTGGAACCAGATTTGAATATTCGGCCTTTTAACAATCCGCTCTTGCATAATTTTACTCGCACGCATCTGCTCTTTACGAACCAGAAGATGCACACGCTCACAAAGGTTAGCCAAATAAAGTGATTCTTCTGCAGCGGTATCTCCTCCACCCACTACTACAACGGTTTTGTCTTTAAAAAAGAAGCCATCACAAATGGCACAAGCAGAAACACCTCTACCATAAAGCCTTTTTTCTGAAGGCAGCCCTAGCCATTTTGCAGATGCCCCAGCGGCAATAATAATGGCTTTAGCTAGTAAATCTGCACCATTATCTAGGGTGAGCTTCCGTGGATAAGTGGAAAAATCTACCTTAGTAACGGTACCGGACCTGACCATAGCGCCAAACCGCTCTGCTTGTGCTTGAAAGTCTTGCATCATAGCAGGACCCGTTATACCATTTTTATAACCAGGATAGTTCTCCACATCCCCTGTAATGGTTAATTGACCACCTGGGGTTGGACCTTGGTATACCACTGGATGTAGGCCTGCTCGGGCAGCGTAGATGGCAGCTGTATAACCAGCCGGCCCACCTCCAATAATAACTAATTCAATAGGCAACATAAGATATATATGCGTGCTAGACCTTCTGCGAAACGTATTTCTGATGGCAATTTTGGTGTCTAAGCTTGTCTATGCTCCTCAAATACATCTAGTATTCTACGGTGCTCGACTGCGCTTTTCCTAAAAATTACTCACCACAAATAAGTTTCGCAGAAGGACTGCTATCCTAGATAGCACTTAAGCGTTTCACTACTAACCGCTGCTTTTAGTTTTTTAATGCCTTTTTCTTTTACTTGACGAACACGTTCTCGCGTTAAGCCAAAACGGGCACCTATTTCTTCTAGCGTCAAGATTTCTGTATTGTTAAGGCCAAAATAATAGCAGAGCACATCACGTTCCCTAGGCGTAAGCACGGCCAATGAACGCTGGATTTCTTTACACAAAGAATCATTCATTAACTCACTATCTGGTTTTTTTTCTACATCACTTTCCAACACATCTAAGAGGCTATTTTCTTCA
The DNA here is from genome assembly GCA_018340805.1 of Microvelia longipes. NCBI lineage: Eukaryota > Metazoa > Arthropoda > Insecta > Hemiptera > Veliidae > Microvelia > Microvelia longipes. The sequence goes on along the minus strand of JACMZG010001899.1, from coordinate 27,616 downwards.
CCTTGTAGAAAGGGAGCATCTACAGAAATATGGCGTCCTGCAACTTTTAAAGCACCCCGCACCTCTTCTGGATCAACCTCTAAAAACTGAGCCAATTCCTCAACCGTTGGTTCTCGTTCATATTTTTGTTCTAAACGAGAAAAAGTTCTAGAAATTTTGCTAAGCGAGCTAATGCGATTCAATGGCAAACGGACAATCCTAGCTTGTTCAGCTAAGGCTTGCAATATGGACTGCCTAATCCACCAAACTGCATAAGAGATAAACTTAAACCCTCTTTTTTCATCAAATCGCTGAGCAGACTTAATCAAACCAAGGTTGCCTTCATTAATCAAATCACTTAAGGATAACCCTTGATTTTGGTATTGTTTGGCTACAGAAACGACAAAACGCAGGTTGGCCTTGGTAAGCCTTTCAAAGGCAGCCCTATCTCCCATTCTAATTTTCTTGGAAAGCTCAACTTCCTCATCAGCGCTGAGCAGTGGGACCCTGCCGATTTCTTGAAGGTATTTGTCTAATGACTGACTTTCACGGTTTGTAATCTGCTTGCTTATCTTAAGTTGTCTCATGGCTTATTCAATTAAATAAACTTTCTGCATAACGTTACTTCTGCTGGTAATTTGCTCGTCGATCCGGTGCTTAAATCCTCACCTACAACTAGTACGCTCCGGTTCCAGCGCTCCGTGTCTCCTACAAATTCCGCAGCATAAGCTGGGTTTTGCAGGAAGTCTAATGGCTACTACCCTCCAGCTGCTATTAAGTCAGGAGATAGCAAAACCTTACGTGATAATCTATATTTACCTGTTTTAGGGTCTACACCAATAAGTTTTACCTGTAGTTCCTCTCCAATTTCCAATACATCTTCTAGGTTTTCAATCCGTTCTAAACGCACTTCTGAAACATGCAAAAATCCATCTTTACCCGGCATAAACTCTACAAATGCACCATAGTTTAGAACCGATTTGACCTTGCCTGTATATATTTCACCAATGGCTGGTTTAGCCGCAATGGTTTTTATTCTATCGATAGCTTTTTGCAACATTTCTTGATTACCAGCAAATATGGTAACAATACCTTTATGCCCTTCCTCAACAATATCTATATTGGTATAGGTTTCTTTCTGAATTTCTTGTATGATCTTACCTCCTGGTCCAATAATGGCCCCGATCATATCTTTATCCACTTCCATAGTGGCAATTTTAGGTGCATGGGGTTTCGTATCTGGACGGGGATTGGCTATAGTTGCTCCCATTTTTTCAAGGATATGCAACCTGCCCTCCTTAGCTTGATCTAATGCTTTTGCAAGCATTTCATAGGAAATCCCAGCCACTTTTATGTCCATTTGACAAGCTGTAATACCTTTATGGGTACCGGTTACTTTAAAGTCCATATCACCGACGTGATCTTCATCTCCCAGAATATCAGATAAAACAGCAAACCGACCTGTAGCAGGATCTGTAATCATACCCATAGCAATGCCTGAAACAGCTGCCTTAATAGGGATTCCGGCATCCATTAGGGCTAAAGAACCCGCACAGACTGTGGCCATAGAAGAAGATCCATTTGATTCAAGAATGTCAGATACCACTCGTATGGTATAAACGTTCTCTTTATCAGGTGGAAGCACAGCTTTTAATGCCCTCATAGCTAAATGGCCATGGCCTATCTCACGGCGCGAAGGGCCTCTATTGGGCTTTACCTCTCCAGTAGAGAAAGCAGGGAAATTATAATGGAGCATAAAACGGTTATAGCCATCTTCCATGGCTCTGTCGATGATTTGTTCGTCAAATTTGCTACCGAGTGTAACCGTAGTAAGCGATTGAGTTTCACCTCTACTAAAGAGTGCAGAGCCATGCGCAGATGGCAGATAGTTGACTTCAGAGCTAATCCCTCTAACTTGGTCCAATAGACGACCATCTAAACGAACATTTTCATTTAAAATAAGGGCTCGGATCGCTTGATTTTGCCGTTCAAGGAAAAATTCTTTTTGCTGGTCAGGAGCCACTTCCTGGCCATTTTGGTCTTTCGCAAGTTGATCGCTGTAGCGGTGTGCTACAGCCATAAAAGCCTCTTTTCGCAAAGCTTTCGAAGGGATACCTTGTTTGGCAACAGCATATAGATCAGTGTAAATGGCCTCACGTAAGGCAGTTGGGTAGCTAACTGGCGCAGAGAGGTTACGGGTTGCATCTATTTGTTTTTTAATGCCCAGGGCTTCCATAAGTTCCCGTTGCACCTGACGCACCTTAATGGGAATCATGGGCATACGAATGGCTGCTATCATATCGCCTCCTTTCCTCATTCATTTCCCCTCTACATCAAGATGCTATGCGATCAGCACTATAAGGTTAATATCCGCTTTTTCAAGCAGCTTGGGCGGCGGATTGATTAAAAATAGATCATCTACACGTGCCACACGTACCTCAGAAATAGGGCCATTGAATGGAATAGAAGAAGTCGATAAAGCTGAAGAGACTGCTAAGCAGCAAGGAATCGGCAAAATGGTCATCAGCAGATATTAATGATATATTTACTTGAATTTCACTATTAAATCCTTTTGGGAAAAGAGGACGAATGGCACGATCTACCAATCTGGCAATTAAAATTTCATGGTCTCCTAGCCTGCCTTCCCGTTTTAGAAAGCCGCCAGGTATTTTACCAGAGGCAGCAAATTTTTCTTGATAATCGACAGAAAGGGGTAAAAAATTATACCCGCCTTCTTCTGGTGCTTCTTTAGTGACTACGGTAGCTAAAAGCATCGCATTACCCATGCGAAGTAAAACCGATCCATGGGCTTGCGTAGCTAACTTACCGGTTTCTATAGTAATAATTCGATTATCGGGTAACGTTATTGTTTTTGAAGTAACTTTTCTGAGCATATAGGTACAATGGAACAAATAATATATAATAGCTTCCCTGCATGGCGCTATATTTTACTGGCAATTTACTCGCTAGGGCTGGTATGTATATTCTCACGTACAGTTAGCCACACTTGGGTGCCAGCGTTCCGTATTTTCTATAAATTCCGTAGGATAAGCGATTTTTGCACGAAGCCTAAATGACATGAAGTGCACTTTTTCTATACTTTCTCTAGCATAACCTAGCTTATGTACGCGGATTTGTAGGAGATACGGAGCGGAAAACCGGAGTGCACTAAGCGCACATGAGGATTTAACCACCGGCTCTCTCGAGCAAATTACCAGCAGAATGCGCGATGCAGGAAGGCTACTTTCTTAAACCAAGATCAGCGATCATAGCCCTGCAGCGACTTAAGGCTGCCTCTTTGAATTTCTTTATTAATTTCTTGCGTCTACCAACCTTTTTGGCAAGACCATATTTGGTAGAATGATCCTTTTTGTTAAGCTTTAAATGTTCCGTCAAATGTTTAATTTGATAGGTAAGAAGGGCAATTTGCGATTCATAAGAACCACTATCTTGCTCAGATTTTTTAAACCCAAAGGTCTTAAAAAGGTTCCCTTTGTCGGAATGATCGAATACAAAAGTCTTAAAAAGTGCTTCTTTGTTTTCTTTATTTTGATTGGTCAATTTCATAGTATTGATTACAGTAAACTTTAAACCTCGCCTAATCAAATTTAAGGATAAAGTTGTCCATTAGCAAATATGGATGCATCTGTGATTAGACCTTTTGAGAAAGCTATTTCTAATGGCCATTTTGGTGTCTAAGCTTGTCTACGCTCCTCAAATACATCTAGTATTCTGCGGTGCTCGACTGCACTTCTCCTAAAAATTGCTTATCACAAATAACTTTCGCAGAAGGTCTATTGGCTCCCGCTGCTTTTGAGAAAAGCGTAGCCATAGAGGTGCATGGATGATGTTTATTGATTGTTTTTTATGCGGGTTACTATATCCTTTGCAACGGTACTGTACATGAGGAAAGTTAAGCAATGAACTGACTAACAACTATTTTTTGCTATAAAGCTTATGATTATGCTGTTTCGGTTTTTAGTAAGGTTGGCACAACCACGCCTTCTGGATTGATTGCCTTGAGAACAACTTTGCAAAGTTTATTGGCCAGTTTTTCTTGGTAAGGGAGTGCTACTCGGATATAATTTTCTGTAAATCCCTCGATTACTCCATCATCTCCTCCATGTTCAAATAAAACAGTAGCGGTATGGCCCAGGTGCTGGCTATAGAAATGCCTTAGTTTTTTTTCTGAAAGTATGCGCAGCATTCTAGCGCGTCTTACACGTTCCTTTTGAGGTACTACATTGGGCATCGTAGCCGCTTTGGTGTGGTCTCGCTCCGAGTAAGGAAAAACATGTATATAGGCAATAGCTAGTTCATTTAAAAAATGATAGGTTTCTAAGAAATCTTCTTCGGTTTCACCTGGAAATCCAACTAGTACATCTACACCTATGCAACAAGTGGGCATCTGTTGTTTTATATGCGTTATGCGCGATTGGTAGAGTGCAGTTAGATAACGGCGTCGCATGAGTTTTAAAATCTTATCACTACCCGATTGGAGGGGAATATGAAAGTGGGGTACAAAACGTTTAGAGGTGGCCACAAAATCTATAATTTCACCTCGGAGTAAGTTGGGCTCAATGGAGGAAATGCGAAAACGTTCTATCTCTTCTACGCTATCTAAGGCTTGAATAAGCTCAAAAAAGGTCGTTTGTCTTTTGTTATCAATGATCCCAAAATCTCCCAAATTGACACCAGTCAGAACAATCTCCTTGACGCCTTTGGTGGCAATGGTTTGCGCTTGTGTTACCACTTCCGTAATGGTAGCACTTCTACTAGCCCCCCTAGCAAGGGGTATGGTACAAAAAGTACATGCATAGCTACAACCATCTTGTACCTTTAAAAAAGTTCTTGTACGGTCCCCTATAGAGTAGGCAGGGGAAAAAGCTAGCTTTTCTTTGATAGATGCAACCTGTATCATTGCCGACTCGTCTAGTTGTTTTTTATCCCAATTTGTAATCCAATCGAGTAATTTGAACTTTTCATGTGTACCAAATACCGCATCGACACCTGGTATGGCCGCAATCTCTTCCGGCTTGAGTTGTGCATAGCAGCCTATTACAATGATAAAAGCGGTTGGTGCAATTTTTAGTGTTTCTCTAACAATTTTTGCACATTTAAGGTCTGCGTTTTCTGTCACAGAACAGGTATTGAGAACAAAAACATGGGGCCGCTGTTCGGTTGTTACAGCAACAAATCCTTGTTCTGTAAACAATCGTCCAATCGCAGAGGTCTCGGAAAAATTTAACTTGCAGCCTAGGGTGTGAAAAGCAACTTTGTTCATTTTTTTGAAGTTTCAACCTGCAATTTAGAAAAAATTAAACCAAAAAGGGATCTAAATCTGAAAAAGATTTGTAATATCTATTTCCGTTAATACTAAGCCCACTAGACCTTACGAAAAAATTGCTTATAATTGGCGGATATACTTTTAAAAATTTAAAAAATAGATGTTTCACATCCCTCTTTCACGATTTAACAGACTCTTGCCCTATTTAAAAAAATCAATTTTTATTTGCTTTTTGTTGGTTGGTTCATGTAGTCGTAATTGTAAGACTTCCCGTGAGTCACTTAATAGCTTTGCTAGCTACTTTTTCGAAAGCTATGAATGTGGAGATGATAGTTTGGCCGTTAAGGTGGTTTCTGTTCCAGGATTGGATGCAAGCGGCTTTACTTTTGATGTTGCCATCGATGGTAGGGCTAAAGATAAGACGTCCTGTGGAGTAGGTATTGAAACAAGCAAATGTGGAGAACAGCTTGGTAGAAAAAAAAATCATTTTAAAAGAATAACCTGTATCGTGGCAGATGGTGTGGGTGGTTGGCGGAACCAAGGTATAGACTCAGGGCTTTATTCTAGCGCGCTAGTCAAGCATATTGCATCATCAGATGCGGATAATCCCTTACAAATGATGCGTGATGGTTATGATAAAACAGATCCCATAGCCAGTAGTACTGTCTGTGTAGCCAGGATTGACCAACAAACTTTAACATGGGCCAATTTAGGGGACTCTGGTCTTAGGGTGGTACGCAACAAGCAATTTGTAGTGGTAACTAAGGAGCAACAGCATGGGTTTAACCATCCATATCAATTGGGTTTTTTGAGTGCAGATCGTCCAGAGGATGCTGATACCGGAACTTATCAATTGAAAAAAGGAGATATACTGCTTATAGCTTCAGATGGGCTATTTGATAATCTATATGGTAAAGAACTGATTGACTGCATGAATGCCAATTATTCAGCAAAGGAAATCGTCAATAGTGTCTTAACCAAAGCATTAAAAAATGCCAGTAATCCCAGTAAACGTTCGTACTTTGCAAAAAAGGCTGAAGCTGCTTATAACGCAAATAAGCAAGATAAAGCAGCAGCTATTTGTAAAGACCATAAGGGAGGTAAACTGGATGATGTATCTATGGTTGTGGTTGTAGTTAGATAGACCTTCTGCGAAAGCTTATCGGTAAGCGCATGACCTAGCCAACGGCAGGGTGTGATTCCAATAATTATGTTATTTAAACTATTTTAGCCTACCTTGGATAGACCAAGCCTCCAGACGCCTTTAAAAAAAGTAAGCAAAAGAAATGCAAGAAGATAAAATGATCCGCAAGATAGATGCACTACCTATTGGTTATTCAGACGTTACATCGGTCATTGAGACAGGCTACTACGTAGATAAAACAAAATATGCACAAGAGTTAGAAAAGAGAAATCCTATTTTTATAGCCCGCCCTAGGCGATTTGGCAAATCACTATTTATCAATACACTAGCTACTATCTCTAATGGAGCGCAAGCAGTTTTTAAAGATTACCATATAGGTAAACGAGAAAATGGATACGACTGGCAAAAATATCCGGTGATTAAGTTGGATCTTGCTCGATTAGCCAATGATACACCTGAGTTATTACAATTATCCTTAGAAGACTTACTTATACGCATTGCTTCCATACATCAGTTGACGCTTACTGGGCATGTTCTCAAAACAAAGCTCATTAATTTGGTTGAAGACATGACTAAATTAGGCAATGACTATGCATCCAAAATAGTAGTACTAATAGATGAATACGATGCACCTATTGTTCATCTAGCCAAAGGCTCAGACCTAGAACAAGCCAATATCAAAGTGATGAAAGATTTCTTTATGACTTTGAAATCACTAAATGACTATTTTCAACTCATCTTTATCACTGGTGTAAGCAAATTCAGCTTATCCGATGTATTCTCAGGGGCCAATCATTTAGATGATATTACCATCGATGCATCTGCTGATGCCATGTTTGGTTATACGGAAGGAGAAATTTTAACCATATTCTCAAAAAACTTAGAAGATATTGCTGAAAAATGGAGCGAAAAAGAGCATAAAAAAATAGCTAAATCAGAAATAATGGGCCGGATGGCAACTTACTATAATGGGTATAAATTTTGTGAATGTGGAGCAAGTGTATATAACCCATGGTCTACTCTTAAGTTTCTAAAAAGTAGTAAACTAGCGAACTACTGGTACGAGTCAGGTAGTCCAAGCTTGCTCATTAATCAAATGCTAACAGACCCTGATAGGTTTGATATTAATATAGGCAACCTCCAAATAGAGGCTACTAGAGACGATTTAATGTATACAGAAAGTAGAAATGAGCTTAGTTTAAAATCTCTGATGTTTCAAACCGGATATCTCACCATTGACAGTTATGATGAATCAACTGATCTATATACATTAAAATTTCCTAATAGAGAAATAGAAGCCTCTTTTCAAAAGAGTATACAGTCTAGTTTGGAAAAAAGCGTAAAGGATTATTTTGTTCAAGAACGAGATACCATCAGAAGCGCATTAGCTGATAAAAAAATTGAAACATTTATAGAAAATATCAATACCGCCTTTGCCACGCTGCCTTACTACATAGATACGAAACAAGAAAAACAGTACCACAGCAATTTACATATGCTACTCCAAGGATTAGGGTTTCTAGGTGGTAGAAAAATGCAAATGCATAGCGAGTCAGCTTCTAGTCAAGGCAGATCAGATATTGTTTTAGAATTACCAACAGCCATATACATTATAGAAATCAAATATAAATCGAGCGGTAAAATAGCCTTACAACAAATCAAAACAAATGGCTATTATAGGCCTTACTTACTCAGGCAAAAAGCCATTATCTTACTAGGCATTAATTTTAATGAAGAAACTAGAATGATAGATAATTGGGAACATGAAATACATGAAGAGCATGTAAAGAAATAAAAGACCTTCTGCGCAAGTTATTTGTGATGAGCAATTTTTAGGAGAAGTGCAGTCGAGCACCGCAAAATACTAGATGTATTTGAGGAGCGTAGACAGCTTCGGCACAAAATTGCCATTAGAAATAGGCTGTATCTATTCACGGATGTGGCTGGCCTCCTTATCTTGTTCGACAAAAAGTTTGCGAATGCGCAAGATGAGCCATTATTTAATGAACTTAACATTGATAAAAATTTTGGTATCTATCCTCGCAAAAAGGATATAGTCATAAGTCTAAGCCCTGATATAATAGTTTTTTATAAAACAAAGGATAGTAGGTTATCAGAAGATGAACAAGAGTGGATTCAAAAACTATACGAATATGGGTATGATATCAAGGCAGATGGAACCTATAACGATTCAGTTTCAAATAGTATTTTATCATTTAAACTACACCATTCTGGTGATGATATACTTCGTAATGATGTTTATCGTAACGATTGGAAGATATATAAGGAAAATAAAGAGGGGTCTCTTTATATCAATTGAATGAGATGATGGTAAATATCTAGATGATCTATTAGATCAATTTTCTGAATAATATCTTCATATGTATGATTCGTAGGTGCGACCCGAAATTAGCACCCATGTATTTAGGGCTTGCGATTAATGAGATTTAAAGCAAGCTTGTACATTGGCTTTAATATTACTATACTTAAAAAGTTTATGTAATGATTTTATGAAGCTAAGAGTGCAGATATATAAAGCAAGTGAAGTGTAACTTCAGTCACATTAGGTAGGGGAAGAAATAAGTAGGTTCAATTAATGGATTTAGGCTTATAAGATTAGATACAGCTCAAGGGAATATTAAATTGTTTGATAACCTGGGTAAGAGTAAGATAGACACCTTGATAAAGCCAAATTAACCATTATGATCAAAGCAACAGCGCATTTATTTAATGCTACTGAAAGGAAATTTTAAATGATGTAAAATACTTTACTAGTGGAGTTCCTGATGTTAATCATCAAGATGAAGCTGAAGGCAATACCGCTTTACATGTAGCTATTAAAGGAAATTATTTAGAAATAGTGAGGGAACTACTAGCTCAAGGAGCTGATGTTAATTTGAGAAATTATCAGGAGATTCCGGTTACATAAAGCTGCACAATTAGGTTTTTTAAAGGTAGTGGAATTATTATTAAAAAGATCCTGATATTGATGTTCAAACAGAAATGTACATTAGCAACTCCATTACATTATGTGCGAAGTTGGACACTTAGTTGTAGTACAAGTTTTATGTAAATAAAGGAGTGATATTAATATAGAGGTCCGTGATGGAAGCGCCTCTTGTATAAAGCAGCTGATGGACAGACACTTAAAAGTAACAATTATTGGATAGATGCAATTCGATTCGATGATTCTTCAGTTTTGAACTGAAGTCAGCTTTTACTTTGGGTTATAAGGTTACTGAAATAATTACAGATCTATGACGTTTTATGGGCAAGTGCATACTCGAGAGGAATTGGTTATGTTGGTTGACAACTATGTTGCGGCGTTTATTCTCTATACTGAAGTTAATTACGGTTTAATTATATTGAAATATGCAAAGGATTTAATCAGTTATATCTTTATACAAGATTTTAAATTTAAATGTTGAGATAGTATTGTACCAACTGTATTTAGAGACGGTAATCTCTGTACGCTTTCAAGAAGCTGGAATTGATCGTATGGTATTCTTAATTGGCCATATGTGATGATATAGAGACTATAAGACATTGTATGTAGAAGTTGAATGTTGAAGATTAGGGGGTACATTTATGTGAATTAAGATATTCTCCTGAGTGAGTAAAATATTGGTATCTATGTTTTATTAATAATAAAATGTGACAATTAGCTAAGATTCTTCAATAGCGATACATTACTACAATTAAAAATTTGAAATAATTTTTATTATCACTAATTGTTAATCTGAGGCAAATTTGCAAAGGAGGATTCTATTTTGAACTGCTAATAAAGTTGATACTTGAGGCACTAAGTTGGTAGTTACACTATATATAGTTCTTCTGATCAGTGGCTTTAGTATGGATATTAGCCGGCTTCTTCTTCATCAGATGAGTTTTGTCCTGTCAACACTCTTGCCTTAGTGAACAATTTAGATGGTTATAGTAGTTTCCTTTTTTGGCAACACGCCATAGCTGGGTGAATGGGTATTCGGCTCAGATTCGATTCCACAAAACTAATTATAGTTTGTATGAACTTATTATGGAATTATATGAACAATTGGTTTACTATTGTGTGATAAAGTGATGGAATTTATATAACTATTCAGAAAGGTTTAGGGCCGATCTCTGTTGTACTATGGGCATAATTCCCAAATTTTCACAAGTTCGAATTATTGAGTTGTACTTTGGTGATCCCGAATGTAGGAGTGAAAATACATCGGGTAGTTGATTAAACTGAAGTATTGAAAAATTAGTGGGACGTGTCATTAGTTGGTCCACGGTTTCCTTTTTCTGCTTTTATATATTATGGAGAT
>JACMZG010001899.1:0-15920 GCA_018340805.1 Microvelia longipes | reverse complement strand
TCAGGGGGGCTATCTTGTTCGGTAGCTGTATCCAACCTAGGCTGGAATCTAGGATTTGATTTCGTAGCGAGTTTTGCAGGAAGTCTCGTAACTTGCAACGGTTGCACAACCACATGTCCTTTGTTCCAAGATGGTACAACATCGCTCAATTTATCATGGGTTGCTATGAAAACAATCGTACTCAGTAAATAGGATAAGAAATGCATAGATTTTAAGCTTAATTACTTTTTTATAAATGGTTTTTGAGTTAGATTAACGTCATGGCATACCAGGTGCCTACCCAATCATGGTTCCTTACTCAATATCTTAATTTTTGGAAAAAGATCATAGTTTAAATGTATGAATATTCATAAGAAGCTTACTATTTTATTTGCCAGAACTGGCACCTGTCGCACGGAACGCTTACTACCTGAGTTGATAGAAAATAACCTACTAATTAGTGATAGACAGTTTAGTGATCACCTTCGATTCCTCTACTTGTATACAGATTTATTAGCCTACTATGATAATAATAATCAGCGTATAGATCAAAATATTTGGCGAAAGTTTTTAGAACAGGATGATACGGTTATACGTTCCCTCATTTTGCACACGAATATAGATACCTTAAAAAAACGTATCCATAGCGACTTTGTAACATTACGACGGAGCCATATAGAGATTTCAGATAATAAGTCTATGCAGGCCATTTTGGTAGTGGCCCAAGAATTAATCATATTGCTGGATTACTGGCATAAAAATCTATCTAATGAAGATGTGGTTCGCGCAAAGCTACATACTATTATACATGGAGAAATCAATTCCCATATCAGTAAAATATATAAAATTTTACACCAGCATCGCCAAGCCAGCTCTAGTGCCTCTTTTGTAAATTTTTCTGTTTTTCTTTACGAGAAGTGCCATAATACTTCTTTGTGGCAATTGAAGCCTGACCTGGTTTATGATGAAACAAATGGTTCAGAACCTAATGATGAACAAGTTATCGATATTTTTGATGATTTTTTTGATGCTGTTTTTACCACTATTTATAAGCTGAAAGAGCTAGCTGCTAGCGATTATTTTGATACCCTTTCTTCACAAAATAAAGAGCCGCATATGGCACTGTTGATTGCTTTTATACAGCTGCTTCAGTATGCAGATGAGCATCTTAATCAGATTCCACAAAGGACACTAGATCACTATTATAGACACGTACTCAAGTTTAATAACAATCCCTCTATTCCTGATCAGGCTTATGTTCATTTTTTGCTTAGTCCCAATCATCCATTTGCTTTTGTCCCAGAAGGGACCCTTTTGGTGGCTAAGAATCCAGTTGATGGTGAAGATATTTTATTTGAAACGAAAAGAAATATAACTATAAATCAAGCTAAAGTCGCTCAAATCAATACCTTGTTGGTTACTAAAAAGCTTGATAAAGAGGGGTATAAAACAGTAGAATTATCTACTACTACTTATGATGATAAGCTACTGCAATCCGCTCCTTTTCAGTTGTTTCCTTTTTCAAAAGACAATCCACTCATCAAAAAACAATCGAACGAGCAATTAGCCGTATTGGTGGGTTCTCCTTTGTTTAACCTTAGTGAGGGCACGCGCACCATCCATATAAAGTGGAAATTTACCTTTGAGTCTTTTGAGATACTACTCAATCGCAACCTAAGCAAAGACATGCCTACTGAGACATTTTTAAGACGTGTCTCAGATATGCTACGTGCCATGGCACAAATACAAATTACTACTAAAGAGGGGTGGCTGAATATAGCAGAAGAGTTTGTAGCATTAGAGCTTATTGAGTCATCGCGTTGTCTGCATATGACTTTATCTTTAAGTCCAGAAATGCCTCCAATAGCAAGCTTGTCAGATGAATATCAAGGTAAACTAATTAATCCTGGTACCCCTACCGTATCTGTTGGTGTACGGAACGAAGCATCGTTGACCGCCTTGTATCTCTTAAATGGCTTATTGCTTGAAACAATAGACCTAAGAGTGCGCGTGGAGGGTTATCGTGGTTTGGTCCTTCAAAATCAACTAGGTATTATCGATAATAGCCAAATTTTTGAACCTTTTGGGCCATTGGCCAAGCTAGATAGTAGTTTTTATATAGGCAGTGGAGAAATTTTCTCTAAAAATTTAACCGGCTTAAAGATACATATCAAATGGGATAGCATGCCTACTCCAGAAGGAGGCTTTAAGACGTATTATGATGCTTACCCTACTAAGGTAAACAATGATGACTTCAAGGTTAATATTTCCTACTTAAACCATCAACACTGGAATCCATCTTCTAGTCAGAATAGACAAGTTTTGTCTCTTTTCCAAGTGACGAAAAATAACCAAAATAGTGAGCAACTAGATTGCCTGCGGACCATTAATGACATTGATGTGGCAGCCTTACGCATTACCAAATCAAACCAGCCATTAGAGGTTTCAGTTTATGGTCCTAAAACCGTATCTGGCTTTTTAAAATTACAATTATGCGGACCAGAACAAGCTTTTGGCCATGCTATTTATCCCAAACTAATGAGCCGTGTACTGGTTGAAAATGCGCAGAAAAAAAATACAGAGGAGGTCACTGTATTAAATGAACCCTATACACCCCGTATTAAATCTATTACAATTGATTACGAGGCAGAAGAATCTATGGTACTCACCTCACCTCCTGGAGAAGAAGAAGAAAAATACTTGAACAGTTTTTTTCACATTTCTTCTTTTGGTTATTTAAAAACTTTTCCTAACCACTTACCTACGCCAGCAACTTTATTGCCATTGATAGAACAGAGAGAATCATTTATCGCTTTTGGTATAGAAGGTTTAAATAGTATGAATTTATCTATTCATATAGCGATTGGGGAAAATAATCCAGACCAAGAAACGCAGCCACCCAAATGGTTTTACTTATCTAATAATGTTTGGCTACCTCTTGAAGAAGCTATTGTGGTAGATGGAACGAGTGGTTTATCTAAATCCGGTATTATGATTTTTGATTTATCTAAATTACCCAGAGAGATCAATAGAAATAATAGCCGTATGGCCCCAGGCTTAACATGGTTTAAAGCACAGTTTGTCGATAAAAAAAAGGCACTACCTACCATAACAGCGGTTTATACACAGGCAGTTTCGGTGTCTAGGGTTATGGATAAAAATGGTGTCTTTTCTGCGCCCGTATTGCCTAAAAAAGCCATTGAGCAATTACACAGCCCAATAGAGGGTATTGAATTGGTCATACAACCTTTCCCCACCTTTGGTGGACGGCAGTTTGAGAACCACCAAGCGTTTTATAGAAGGGTTAGTGAACGTTTAAGGCATAAAAATCGAGCCATATCGGTATGGGACTATGAGCGCATTGTTCTTGAAAAATTTCCAGAGATTTCGAAAGTAAAGTGCATTAACCATACATCAAAAAGGGCAAATAGTATGGTTCATCCCGGACATATAACCGTTGTAGTCATGGCCAAACCAGATCCACGTGGCGCAGGCATGCCTTCCGTTAATAGACAGTTGCTCACCGATATTCAAGCCTATATTCAAAGTGTAAGCACACCATTTGTAAAGTGCGAAGTGGTCAATCCTATTTATGAAGATGTGAAAGTAAACATTACAGTTAAGTTTAAAGTTGGGTATGAAAAGGGATTATTCTTAAATTTGCTCCAGCAGGATTTACGTAACTTTTTTTCTCCATGGTTGGTTGATCCATCAGCAGATATTCAGTTAGGTGGTAATATACCTACTTCTAAAGTTATAGACTTCATTAATAACCGTTATTATGTAGAAGGCATAGGAAATTTTTCTATATTGAAGTATGCTGGTGCCCCTCCAGACTTGAAGCTAGATAAGGTAACAACCTATGATAGCCATTTGTTTGCCGTTTATCCGTGGTCTGTGATGGTTTCCTCGAAAAATCATAAAATAGCTGTGGTGGATAAATTTGGTCCTGCTGTCAAATTACGACATGGAAGTGTGGGTGACATGGCTATCTCTGAAGATTTTATAGTAGGGCCATGGGAGCATCCTATAGACCAAGAACATACATCATGTGTAGATGAAGATACACCCATACCAAGTGTGGAAGAATATTGTTTAATTACCAAAAAATATATTAGAACTGATCATGGCAATCACTAGTAGAGAAGCACTAAAGAAAAGCTTTGAAAAAGGATCTATACCTACCCAACGTGACTTTGAGGATTTAATAGATTCAATGTTTCACAAACAAGATGATAAGATTGTTTCTCAAGATCATGGGTTAAGTTTATCTCCTAAAGGCAGCTCCTCTAAGTTCATAACCTTTTTCAATAATCTGAATGATTTTAAACCTACTTGGAGCATTGAACAATATCCCAAAAACACACCAGATTTTGGTTTTAATCTTGTTGATAAACAAGGTGAAAGCAAACTACTTATTGAAACCAATGGTTATGTTGGAATAGGCACAAACAAACCCTGTGAAAGGCTAACTGTAAATGGCAATATCAGCATGCATGGACGTAGAGGGGTCTATGCTTCTGGTGTAGTTCCTGGTGATGGCAATTGGTATAGTATTACCCCGCCATTAAATGCATGTCATGCATTTGAAGTAATCGCTAAAATTGGCAAACAAGGGCGTGGTTTGCATGCTATGACCCATGCTATAGCCCTGAGTACGTTTGGAGATTCAAAAAATAAGATTAACTCGATTAAAGCTTATTATGGCAGTTTTAGAAATAAAATCAATCTCCGTTGGGCAGGGGATACTTTTAATTACACCCTACAAATAAGTACCCAGCGTGATTATGGAGAGGATAGTATGATCAAATATTATGTCACCAATCTATGGTGGGAAGAAGAAAATGATGAAGTTGCCTATGGAGAAGATGAATGAGCCACCAAACGCCTATAGGCCTTCTTATTAGACTTTCTGCGGGAACCCAGCTATGGCTCGCGGATTTGTAGGAGACACGGAGCGGAAAACCGGAGTGTACTAGTTGTACGTGAGAAATAAGCACCGGATCGACGAGCAAATTACCAGCAGAAGTAGCGTTCCCACAGCAAGCCTATTTTCTGGCTAAAGATATATGCAAATAACTAAGAAACTTTCGTAAATTAGCCATCTAGTGCTATAAAAGAACATACCTATTTAATGTAATTATGAAAAAAAATATTCATCCAGAATATAGGCCAGTGGTTTTCTTTGATACTTCTAGTGGCGCCAAGTTTATGATCGGTTCTACCATACGCACATCGGAAACTATTGAATGGGAGGATAAAAAAACATATCCTTTATTCAAAATTGAGGTTAGCTACGTTTCCCATCCTTTTTATACAGGCAAGAAGATTTTTGTAGACACAGCAGGTAGGATTGAGCGCTTTAATCAAAAGTATAAAAAGAAGAGCAGTGTAACTACGGCCTAAGCAACTTTTTACAATGCAATTTGCGCAGATACCAGAGCATACCGCTTTTAAAAGCACCCTGATAAGAATGGCTGCTACAGGTAAGGTAGCCCATGCACAGCTTTTTCTAGGTCCTCCTGGTTCTGCAAATCTTGCTTTAGCGTTGGCCTTGGCTACCTATTTAAATTGTAGCGCTCGTCAAGAAATGGATGCCTGTGGCAGTTGCTCTTCTTGTGCTACCATGGCGCAATTTACCCATCCAGATTTACTGCTCATTTTTCCTAAAAAGAGTAGTGGTACTGCTTCGGAGCTGTCATCAGCTAGCGCTGCCTTAGAAGCATTTCGTAGTGCGCTTGCGGATAATCCTTTTTTGACACTAGAGCAGTGGCTTGCTGTTACAGATTCTGATGGAAGGCAGTGCCAAATTAGTAGAAAAGAGGCCAGTAAAGTGATTGAGCAACTTAGCTTAAAGCCTTTTATGGGGCCATATAAAGTCGTCCTCCTCTGGCTGCCTGAGTATCTCCACCATGCAACCGCTAATGCACTATTAAAAACGGTAGAAGAACCTCCTGATAATACGCTTTTTTTATTAGTTGGCTCCAATGGTGAAAAAATACTTCCCACCATTAGATCCAGGAGCCAGCAGCATACCATTCCTCCTTTTTCAGAGGCTGCTATTCAAGAGGTGTTGCGCAATAGATATAGTCATTTAGCCCTCCATAGATGTCAAGAAATAGCTTTCCTGGCTGAAGGCAATCTAGCTAAAGCTTTTCAATGGGTTGAGCAAAGCGTTGAGGACAATTTTGAACGTTTTACCCATTGGATGCGTAGTTGCTATAGTGGTGACTTCATTAAATTGGTGGCCCAGTCTGAAGCATTTTCAAAGCTGCCCATTCATGCACAAAAAAGCTTTTTGACTTACGCACTACAATTGCTCAGGGTTACGCTATTGGGTAAATTTGACTACCCACTGCTCCATATGCACTTGGCGGCTGAAGCAACCTTTAGTAAAAAGTTTGGTCTTAATGTAACTGATAAGCAGTTAAAAAAAATTATAGAACAATTGCTACAAGCTTATTATTACTTAGAGAGAAATGCCCATACAAAGCTGGTCTATCTCCATGCTTCTATTCAGATAGTAGCGATTTTGGAGGCTATTATATGACCAGAAGGTGGATCTATACTGGACTGGTTTCTTAGGACAACTTTTCCTTCATTTTCTTTCCTATTTTTTCCCATTTGCTAGGCTACCATTTTTAAATGGTTAAGATATACGTTCATAGGTTTTTGATAGTTAATATTAGAATGAAATCTTTGATAATTATACTTTGTAATGTACCTGTATTCCTTTTTTAAGATCTTTTATATTTTTTAACTCATTGATAAGAGGTAATTATATTTTAGTGTTCTAAAAAATCGTTCTATAACAATATTATCAATACTTCTACTTTTGCCATTCATGGAGATTTGAATATGATGATCTTTTAATAACTCTGTATGCTTATGACTAGTATACTGACTACCTTGATCACTATTAAAACACGCTGGTGCTGGATATTTACTAAGTGCTGCTTGCAATGTATCTGTTACAAGCGTTGTGTCCATAGTATTGGATACTTTATAACTTAGTATGGCTTTACTATGTCAGTCTATAATAGCTGAAAGGTACATAAAACCACTTGTAGTTCGAATATAGGTAATATCCCCGCTCCAAACCTGATTCGATGTAGGTACATGAATGCGTTTTGTTTTACCAGAGTTAGACAATACTTATCCAACAAATAACTATATACTTTATCTGATTGTCTTTACAAGAAATCGATGGTTTTTTACAGGGATAAATAGCTGATATACCCAGCATACCCATATACTTAAGCACGCGATCTCTACCTATATCAAAGCCTTCTTCTTGCAATTGATTGTAGATATAGCGATAACCATATTCCGTCCGGGTGTTGCCTATAAACCGAATCTATTTTGTTTAAAATATCTGTATTACAATTATTTATTTTCCTGGATTTGTAATTATCAAAGAACGATTTATCGATAATAATGCACATTGTCTTGCCTTGGGTAAGTTGGGAAGCTTGGATCTAACAAGACTTTTTTTATTTAATAAATCCAGGCTCTTTAGCTTTCCACTGCCAATCTCGTTTCGACCGTAGTCTTACCAACGCTTTAGCAACTCGTCATTTTGATGCTTAAGAGTCTCTATCTCATCTTTATATACGCTAGCAATTTTTGACGGATCAAAGGCTACTGAAGCATTTTCTAAAAACTGATGTTTCCAATTTTGAATAGTTTTACTAGTAACACCATATTTGGACGATAACTCTGATAACGTGTAGTCTTCTTTTAGTAAAGCTAATACTATTTTAGCCTTTTCTTCCGAACTAAAATGCCTAATTTTTTTCCTACCCATCTGATAAATGCATTTTAAAAATTTAAAACTAAACCATACGGAAAATAAAGTAAAAGATTTATGTACGAATTCTTCAGTCCATTATAACTGCTCAAAGCAAAAGGTATTGATGCACATATTAAAAATCAGTATAACCAAACGCCCATTGACATAGCAAAATGGTCCTTTTACTGTAAATATGTTGATCAATTTCGTCAGGTTTATGAACAATAGATATGAAGTTTTTTACTTACGAATATATGATTAATATGTTTGTTAACATGTCTATTTTTACTCTTCTTCCTGCACATATTTACTCGTTAAACAAACTTTTTTATAATGGTTATGAACCAAATCATAAGTAGAGTAAGCCGCTATAACTGACTTTCCAGAAAAAGCAATACCGCATTCTACTACTTCCTTGACATGAGGATGTTGTAATAGTTCGGTATGATACGATTGATCTTTGATTTGTTGCAAAGCAAGCTTTGCTGTATTTTCTAGGTCTTCCTCTTTACGTACCTGCTTAAACTCCAATAAAACCGCCTTTGAACCTGCTTTTTTAGGAATCAATAGCATATCATAACGGCCTAAGCCACTTTCTCTGTTGGACCGTATATAATGGGTGATACCCAAACTTGCTAGCATTCCTAATACAAACCCATGGTAAAAACCTTCGGATTTTCTGCTTTGTTTGGTATCAAAATAACTAACACTGCGGCGTAAAAAATAGCTAAGCTGTTCTACAAAAGTTGGTACATCACCAACTACCAAATGCTTTACAAAAGAATCATATTGCCGCTTTCTCTCAAACTGACTAACGAACCATTCTTGAAAAAATGTACTATAAAGTCTCCATATCTCATAATTAGGCACTTTTACCCTACAATCATATACATTCGTATAAGCACTTAACTGACTTGTTTCAAAGGTCAAATAGCCAGCAAACAATAAAAGACTCCAAAAAGAGGTGTCATCTTTATCTAAAATGTCAAAAGCAAGATGTTTATTTATGGATATATCTAAGGACTCACCTCGCATCAACTGTTCGAATTGTTCCTTGATATCCGAATGGGCAGTAAGTATTTTTTGTTCGATTAGGGTATTGTTACCCGTATTGACCCAATAAACATCAAATCGACCCTCCTCACTCAAACAATAGATAATAGACCAAGGATTATACAACACCAAATCCCCTACCCTGTAGCCATTGTACCAATTTTTTACTTGGTCTAAACAAATAGAAAGATTTTGCCTGGTGAATAAATCTTGAACTTCTATTTCGCTCAAACCAAAGTAGCTGCTGTAACCTTGATCTAAAAGGGTATAAGTTTTCAGGTTATTCAATCCAGAAAGCATGCTGTCCTTAGAAACACGCAGTATCCCAGTTAGAATACCTCTTTCTAGAGTGGTATTACCTTTTAAACAAAAACTGAATAAGTTACGCATAAATGCAACCATAGATTTTAAGTAGGAGCCATTACCATAAGCTTTATTCAAAGGGGTATCATATTCGTCTATAAGAATATAGACCTTTTGACCGTGGTGTTGGTATAGACATTGACTCAGAAGCTTTAAGGACGACTCTAAGAGAGCCTTTTTAGCAGATTTATCTAAAATAGAATTAAACTGACGTAATTGTACAGAATTAATTTTATCACTGCCCGCTAGATATTCAAACTCACCGAACAATGACGCAATTAGTTCATATACAACATCATAAGCCCCTTGAAAACTATCAGCATTAACATCTTTAAAGCTTATCATAATAACAGGATACTTACCTTGATGTTGCTTGATATATCCGCCACCATCGATCTTACCGATCGCTAAATCATCAAATAAACCTTTTGTGCTTACCCCATTAACTTCTGAAGCAAAAAAATGTTGCAACATAGACATATTGAGCGTCTTGCCCCAACGGCGAGGGCGTGCGATTAGCGTAACCTTTTCCCCTTTGCTGAGGAAATCAGAAATCATATTGGTCTTATCACAAAAAAGATAATCCCCTTGTACCAACTCTTGAAAGTTATCAACCCCAATCGGTAATTTTTTCATCATTCTATTGGAATATTTAAAACGATTCAATCTATTTGCATAAACTTAGCATAATATAGAATCTTCATACATACTGATTACTATATTACTTTACACTACGTATCTGCTTAGTCCCATATGATTGCTATACCCTAATATAGCTGCCATTTTTCTAATCGAAAGACCCAAACTAGCCAATTCTTTGATGCGGTCAAGATCTTGATCGAACTTGCTTTTTTGAATGGTTCCTTTTGGCTTACCCAACTTATACTGGACTGGTTTCTTAGGACAACTTTTCCTTCATTTTCTTTCCTATTTTTTCCCATTTGCTAGGCTACCATTTTTAAATGGTTAAGATATACGTTCATAGGTTTTTTGATAGTTAATGCTAGAATGAAATCTTTGATAATTATACTTTGTAATGTACCTGTTAATTCCCTTTTTTAGATCTTTTATATTTTTAAACTCATTGATAAAGAGGTAATTATATTTTAGTGTTCTAAAAAATCGTTCTATAACAATATTATCAATACTTCTACTTTTGCCATTCATGGAGATTTGAATATGATGATCTTTTAATAACTCTGTATGCTTATGACTAGTATACTGACTACCTTGATCACTATTAAAACACGCTGGTGCTGGATATTTACTAAGTGCTGCTTGCAATGTATCTGTTACAAGCGTTGTGTCCATAGTATTGGATACTTTATAACTTAGTATGGCTTTACTATGTCAGTCTATAATAGCTGAAAGGTACATAAAACCACTTGTAGTTCGAATATAGGTAATATCCCCGCTCCAAACCTGATTCGATGTAGGTATATGAGTGCGTTTTGTTTTACCAGAGTTAGACCAATACTTATCCAACAAATAACTATATACTTTATGCTGATTGTCTTTACAAGAAATCGATGGTTTTTTACAGGGATAAATAGCTGATATACCCAGCATACCCATATACTTAAGCATGCGATCTCTACCTATATCAAAGCCTTCTTCTTGCAATTGATTGTAGATATAGCGATAACCATATTCCGTCCGGGTGTTGCCTATAAACCGAATCTATTTTGTTTAAAATATCTGTATACAATTATTTATTTTCCTGGATTTGTTAATATATCAAAGAACGATTATCGATAATAATCCACATTGTCTGCCTTGGTAAGTTGGGAAGCTTGATTAACAAAGACCTTTTTTTATTTAATAAATCCAAGCTCTTTAGCTTTCCCACTGCCCAATCTCGTTCGACCGTAGTCTTACCCAACGCTTTAGCAAACTCGTCATTTTGATGCTTAAGAGTCTGTATCTCACCTTTATATACGCTAGCAATTTTTTGACGGATGCAAAGGCTACTGAGAGCATTTTCTAAAAACCTGATGTTTCCAATTTTGAATAGTTTTACTAGTAACACCATATTTGGACGATAACTCCGATAACGTGTAGTCTTCTTTTAGTAAAGCTAATACTATTTTAGTCTTTTCTTCCGAACTAAAATGCCTAATTTTTTTCCTACCCATCTGATAAATGCATTTTAAAAATTTAAAACTAAACCATACGGAAAATAAAGTAAAAGATTTTTGTACGAATTCTTCAGTCCATTATAGTTTTAGTAGCATCTACAGAAATTTTGCCAGCTTTTCCCCTCGCCCCTGTTTATTTAGATTCTTTCCTGCCGAACGAGCTACTCGTTTATATTATTGATAACCAATTACTCTTCTAAGTGTTCTTCATGTATTTCGTAGTCCCAGTTATCTATCATCCTAGTTTCCTCATTGAAGTTAATACCTAGTAATAATAGCTTTTTGTCTGAGTAGGTAAGGCTTTAATATTCGTTTGACTTAATTTGTTGTAAAGCTACTTTTCCGGTGGATTATACTTGATTTCTATATATATATATGGCTGTTTCTAGTTCTAAAACGATATCTGATTCTGCCTTGACTGGAGGGAGATTCGCTTACATGTGGATTTTCCATACAACGAAGAAGCCAACCCTTGCAGCAGCATATGTAAATTGCTGTGGTATTGTTTTTCTTGTTTGGTATCGATATAGTAAGGAAGCGTCGCAAAAGCAGTATTGATACTATCTATAAATGATCTGATTTTTTTATTAGATAGCGCATTTCTAATTTTATCTCGTTCTTGTATAAAATAATCTTTTACACTCTTTTCTAAACTGGATTGTATACTTTTCTGAAAGGATTCTGCTATTTCTTTATTAGGAAACTTTAAAGTATATAAACCAGTAGATTCGTTATAATTATCAATGGTTATATATCCGGTTTGAAAACATCAGAGACTTTAACAATCTCATCTCACTTTCTGTATACATTAAGTCATCTCTGGTGGCCTCTATTTGGAGGTTTCCCATGTTAATATCAAACCTATCAGGATCTGCTAACATCTGGTTAATGAGTATAGTTGGGCTACCTGACTCATACCAGTAATTTTCTAATTCACCACTCTTTAAAAACTTTAATGTAGACCAGGGATTATAGACACTTATGCCATCCCTATGGAATCTATATCCATTGTAATAAGTTGCCATACGCTCCATTACTGCTTCTTTAGTGATTTTTTTATCACTACCTTGACTCCATTTTAAAGCAATACCTTCTAAATAGACTGAAAAAGTAGATAATATCTCCTCTTGTGTATAACCAAACATGGCATCAGCATCTTTGGAAATCGTAATATCGTCTAAATGGTTAGCCCCTGAAAATACATCTGATAAACTAAATTTGCTTACACCAGTGATAAAGGTGAGCTGAAGGTAGTCATTTAGTGACTTCAAAGTCATAAAGAAATCTTTCATGACTTTAATATTAGCTTTTTCTAGGTCGGAACCTTTTGTTAGATTAATGATAGGCGAATCGTACTCATCTATCAACACCACTGGTTTGGGCTCATAGCCATTTCCTAAATTTGAGAGTAGGCTAACTAAATCCTTTAGCCCATCCTGTATGTCTCGATTTTGAATGCCTACCTTATATGCATCAGCTATCCTACTCAACTCATTTTTTAGGCTGCCCTCTAGCTTATTAGGATTATTGTTAAGGCTAGAAAAGTTTAGGCTAATTACCGGATATTTCTTCCACACATAGCCATTTTCTGGTCTACCTATATAGCAATCTTTAAAAATTTCTTTCTCTCCGCTACATATGGTAGCCAGTGTATTAATAAATAGCGATTTCCCAAATCTTCTAGGCCTAGCAATAAAGATAGGATTTCTCTTTTCTATTAACTCTTGTGCATATCTTGTTTTATCTACATAGTAGCCTGTTTCAATGACTGATTTAACATCTGAGTAACCAATAGGTAGTGCATTTATCTTACGCATGATTTCATCTTGTTGAATTTTTTCTTGCTTTTTAAAAAAGCATCTAGAGGCATAGTCTATCCAAAGTAGACTAAAATAGTCCTAAATAACAAAAATTTATTATGGATCTATCACAACAGCCTAAATACTGGATTTTAGAATAAACAGGCTTAGTTCAGTAGAAGATATTATCATTACCGTTTAAAAACACCCCCTGCGATACGTTAGGTGCATTGCTGCAGTCATTCTGTAGACAGGAAGTGACCTTGCTACAGTAGAAAAGAAAATCTTTTTTCTAAAAAAAGAAGTAAACGCCTGTGCCCCTATGTAGAGCCTCTTCAAATAATTTTCTGATAGGTAGCACTAAAGGTAAAATTTCTTTTTTACAATCTTTTTCTTTTTGTCTAAGCGCTTCTATTACAGATTGTATTTTAATAAGATCAGTAATTTCTTCTTCCTCATAATCATCTATCATTGATCCAGCAACATTATTAATTAAGTCAAATATGTGATTTTCCCATAACTTACCAAATATATTTCCTTCTTTTATACAGATTTGTATCAATTGATCATCACTAGCAGAACAATAATCTAAGTCATGCTGTGCTTGCTTATCTTTAGGTACTGAAATCCATCGATATATATTCTGATACATAATATTTAAATGATATTTTAATCGTCAATATTATTGAAATGGGTGACTTGTTTATATTCTGGTTTGCTTCTTCCTGAAATTTTTCCGTTCACAATCTTATTATTAGGAATAACACCCTCTAAGTCAAGGTACTTATTTTTTCCTCTTAAATTTGTGTTTTGTATTCTGAAATATTTTCCAGAACGATCATAAACAACCTGAATACCAGTTTTTTGATTATAATAAATGGTTTTTCCATTTGATGTTTTTATACCTTTAACTCCAGGTGCGAATTTTTCTATTGCATTTTTTAGACTAGCATTATTCCAAGATTTCCCATATTCCGCTGCACGTTGAGCACCATTGATAAAACTTTTACTCTGAGGTTTTTCTACCCTCGTTTTCAACTGATTATTTACTCCCCCCTGGTTAGTTAGATTGGTCTTTCCTGACCAAAATGGTCTAAAATAGAATACTCCTTCTAGGACCAGCGGGCACCAATCAACAGAAAGTTACGGTTTCGATTTCAGTCCCCCAACTTCTTGCCTATACATGAATAAGATTCTATACTCTATCAATGTATTCATCTACTCTTCTTGAGAAATGTCCTTTGGTGAGACGCCCGAAATAGACTACTAAAATAGTTCATTAGTTGTATCATATTACGATCTTAGTAAAAAAAATACTATAAATTTATTATTTTTTTATATTTGATAACATATGAAAAAAATTGTTGATTATCATAAGTATACGTTAATTTTATGAAAATTTTAACAGATAAAAAATTATGGTTTGCAACTTAAACTTTAAGAAGTTTGAGTCAAAACCGTAATTTTCTGTTGCTTCGCGCCAGAGGGTCCTACTACGTTGTAAAGAAAGGGTAATAGATGATACATTGTATCAATATTTGTCGCCACTGGGATGGGAGCACATTAATCTAACAGGAGATTATGTCTGGCCTAGAAGCCGAAAGATTGGTCCAAGGAAATTTAGGCCGATAAGAACACTACAAAATCATTAACGTGCTTTATTTTCCCTTTTCTGACGGGACCCCTAATAGGCTAATATTTGTTTTCTTGTTCATTTTTATTTTTAAGCTCCCATAAATTAATGGCTTCTAAAGCCTCCTGAATATTTTGAACTAGTTTTTCCTCGTCATAATAGCAGCCAGGACATTCTTTACGCCATTCTGGGTTGGGTTCATAGTAATCTAGAACTGACGCTAGGTCCTCTAATATTTCATATAAATCTTCTTTAAGGTTAATAGATTCATCTGTCCAAATTAATTGCTGAAAGGTAGAAATTTTTTTAGACCTTTCTGGTTCAGAATCAACTAAAAACTGTTCAATCATCGCTTTAATTTCTTTTAACGTCATAAGAATATATGATTAATCTATTGGAATCAAACGTTTTGGAAAATAGGTTGGCCTCATGGTATAAATAGTTTTCAGTAATCTGGAATGAGGAACTATAGCAAGCGCCAAATGCTCACCACTAGCCATACCATTATGCAAAACATAAACAATACTTTTATTAAGTGGGTCGTAATATCTAATCCCTTTTTCAATAACTTTTTCTGCCATTTTTTTTGTTATACCACGTTCTGCTAATCTCTCAATACTATGTGGTGTTAGCTTGGTACGTATTGTAGGCAACGACTTAATTTCTTCTGCCAAAACATTACTCACCCCCTTCCCCTGATTATTTAGATTCTTTCTTTCCGAACAGTTCCTTCTTTATACGATTGATAACCAAATACTTTCTACTCCTCTAAGTGTTCCTTATGTATTTCATACTCCCAGTTATCTATCATTCTGGTTTCTTCATTGAAGTTAATGCCTAGTAGTATAATGGCCTTTTGTCTGAGTAAGTAAGGCTTATAATACCCGTTGGCTTTAATTTGTTCTAATGCTATTTTACCGGTGGATTTATACTTGATTTCTATGATATATATTGTTGATTCTAATTCTAAAACGATATCTGATCTGCCTTTGCTGGAGGGAGATTCGCTATACATGTGCATTTTTCTACCGCCTAGAAATCCTAACCCTTGCAGCAGCATATGTAAATTGCTGTGGTATTGTTTTTCTTGTTTAGTATCGATATGGTAAGGAAGCGTGGCAAAAGCAGTATTGATACTATCTATAAATAATCTGATTTTTTTA
>JACMZG010001898.1:0-37213 GCA_018340805.1 Microvelia longipes | reverse complement strand
TTGGTGTCCACCAACAATCTGTAGTATCTGGTCTAACCCATGGGACCCATTACACATATACAGATTCTTTTTCAACTTAGCAATAGTTTCATTTTCAAGAGGTTTTACTTAAATCAATCTTTAGTAACTTTTACGTGTTCTACCAAACTGCAATGGACAAAACCATTATCAAACCTTCCCTTTCTACCATGAAATGAACAATTGCAATCTATATTGATTTTAAACTAGTAATTGTACTGACTAATTCATAAATGAAGATATGTTAGAACTCGGCAACATACAGACAAGATAAATATATTATCCACAATTAATACAAAGATTGGGGACGAAATTCAATGCAAATTCGTTGAAAAAACAACGACTTAATAACATTTATATTTATTGGGCTAAATATTGGAATAGAGCTATTGTATTTATTATTACTATAATTTGTTCATTAAAACTAGTCCGAGAGTTTCACTAAACAACATTAGTACGTTTTTATTTACTTAAATTACACTTCACATTTGTTTACAAAATACGACATCCTGTCATTTCCTTACCGGTCAGCCATTTGTATAAATATCGAGTAAACTCGATTAATCGAATTTTGAAAATTGGAAGGAGTTAATTTCATGGGAGTGAATCACTTGTTATTCTTTCCACTATAGATTGAACGAACACTTGTGAAATGAACTTAAAAAGAAAATTTTACAATTAATAGTATACATTAAACATATTTCCAAAAATCATAAGAATATCCACAAAACTAGATATTCTAATGGACACGTTTAAAATACTTCAGGCTTAATCACCTGTAAGATAACTTAAAGTTAGAATAAATAATATAATTGTAAAATGTAGATACGTTTCATTTGTAGTACGGGTAGATAAACAATTAGACATAACCTATGAAAACTAGGCTCAGGATTTCCTCTTGCATCAGACACACCAATAGACATTAACCATCTTAACAAGGAGTTTTATAATTGTAAGAACTAAATGAAGGTAACCACAACAGTTAGCATAAATAAACGGACTTCTAGCTTAAAAAGTGTGGGAACAACTTAAACAAACAAAAAGTAACGAACAAGCTTTCCAGTTTCTTGTTGTTGTTTCGGAGATGTTTTGGCAATTTTATAACAAAACTTAACATGTCGGATAGTAGTATTTAGTTCAGTTGTTCAACGCTGCCAAGAACCATTTCCTGTATCGTAAAAACAGACTTTGGTGCTGCGACCTACACTGGGGGATGAACTAAGAAGTGGTCGATCTAAATAATTCACGAAGAAAACCGGGATTTTATATTAGTGAGTCACCCCCTGCGTTTCCGGTCCCTGGCTTCCTATCATAATAGATAGTATTATTCTAAGTTATAAGTTACTTGTAATTTTACTTCCAGTTCTGTTGCCGAACCAAAGTTAGGAACAATTGCCGCGAAGTCTTATTTTAAATGTTAACAAAGTTAACATTTAATACAGTTAGTTTTATCGTTTACAATCATCTAATAATATATCTCATAATACAAAAAAAACAGCTTCTTGTCATTATTTATAATCAAAATACCAGGTTGGACATTTGGAGATGTGACTTCACTTTTTCTTACAAGGGCCCTCCTAACAGATAAATTTTCAAGTAGCTATAGAGTTAACAAATAATTTTTCGTATGAATTACATAATAAATTTAAACCCTTCTGTTTAAAGTGATGTTAGGAAATTCATACGTTGGGTGGGAGGGCGCAGGGCACAGTGGTCTAACTCCCCCAGGAATAAGGGCTGCTTTATAGATGTACCTGCCCTAAGTTTACCCCCCTTTCTCCGCTAGTGGCAGGTCGGTGCAACTTGTACCCCATATATAAAATAATTATTTCTTCAATTCAAGATTAAAATGTTTAAAAGGGTTCTATTACAATGTTACAACATGTACAACATGTCACTCGAGATATAAAGGCATGTATACATATTACTTTTATTTTTGTAAGTCGTCTTTTAGGTAAAAAGTTATGTTCGGATGGTGATATCTCCGAGTGACATGGCTAAAAACTTTTAGGAATTAGGTCTTAATAAGTAGTAGGTTATGTCTATTAGTTAGAGACTTTGGGCACGTTTCGTACTACATGTCACTTCGGAGATATAGCATTTATATATATATATACGTTTAGTACCTAGAGTAATGTTCGGATGGTTATTTGTTTCCGAGTGACAGCACTTTAGCAACTTTTTATGCACTTTATTGCACGGGTGATAAAAAAATAAGTATTTAGAGGCAATTTAACCTTTTGGAAAAAAAAACGAAAATTTTTCGTTTTTTTTTTTATTTTTGAAACGTTTCCAAAAGTGACTGTGTTAAAAATTGTATTATTAGTTTTAAAGGGTGTAATTTTCATAAACGCTTTTATAAAAAATTAAACGCTGTGTTAATTTTAAGTAGACCTGGATACATATAACCATGATTTGTAAAACAAACATGAAAAATGTTGTAAAAACCCAAAATCAACCGGAAATTATAAATTTAAATTACGTCTTCGTTGTCTCATTATAACACACCCTTCGTACACACGTTATCCTATTTCTAAAAAATGATTTATAAGCTACTTAAAAAAGAAAAAGTCAATGAATAAGATAAAAATCTCTGTGTTTACATTTTTTAAACATTAAATAGAAGTATCGAATTTAAAACTGATTAACAATTAGTGATAAGGGCACAAGGTGAAAATAGCGTTGGTGCCGGTAGTTGATGCAACTAAATCCTGTTTTTTCAGAACCACTAAAACCAGGAGTGCTTAGAACCACTGTGTTCCCCCCACCCCGACCCCTACTTGGATGAATTTCTACACCACTACTTCTGTGAGTTATTTGTTAAAATTTATTTCTTG
Source organism: Microvelia longipes (assembly GCA_018340805.1). Classification (NCBI taxonomy): domain Eukaryota; kingdom Metazoa; phylum Arthropoda; class Insecta; order Hemiptera; family Veliidae; genus Microvelia; species Microvelia longipes. The sequence continues at coordinate 34,358 of JACMZG010001898.1, read as the reverse complement.
AGAATTATTATGTGTGTGTTTCCGGTTTGTGTTCCAAACTTAATCTTAACTTGATCAGATGTGATTTTTATTTAATAACTAGGACCTATCATAATCATAAACCTAGATATGTTTATATCTATTAAAGAGTTATAAAAGCCATTAGAGTCTTATCACACACACACTTTACGCCTACAGATCACTTTCTACACTTTAAGCTTTACTTAAGTCTTTCGAACTTTTTTATTTCTTGTGGTTTTTAAAAATATTGTATTTCCCTCTTTTCAGATCGGATTGCGCGTGCGCTGAAATTGAGTAAATGAGCATGCGCTCTTGATGAGGTTCCCGGGTTTTTATGAATTACATTATCCATGCCATTTACTTAATTCACTTAACTTATGGTTTTAAAATATTGATTATTATGATGTCATGGTGATTAGTCTTAGATGATTATCTATTTACTATCACTATTTTGAGGATATAAATAGTGTAAGAGAATATTTTAGAATAAACTAATTAATTTTCTCATACATAATAATCATTTATAAAATCAGAACTTAAATAGTTAAATACTCTGAAACTAAAAACAAAATAATATTTTAATTTAAATATTATTTAATTTTTATAATTTATATAAACATAATTAAAAAATAAATAAATTAATAAATTATAAATACAAATTATAAGTATAAAATCAACGAGGTAAGTGGCTGAAGTTTACTAAAGAACACGAAAACAAGAAGAAGAAAACTAGCTACGAACATCAAGACGAATCCACAACGTGATTTAGTAAATTTCAAACCATGCATTTGTTTACATTGGATTTACAATGGATAAAACCAAAAATAATTCAAAAAACAACAATTCAAAAACAATAATTCAACAAAAAATTAAGTGCGATCAAACAACTGTTTGGCAACAAACAACCAAAAATTGTTAGCGGATCTTTCAGTCAAATCGTGTGTATTTTTGGAGGAAAAACTTTGACTGCTTCTACAAGACGAACTGCCGTAGGTAGCAGACTACAGAGTCTACAGTATGAAGGCGTTGCAGAATTATGTACTTGAAAGTCATACTGGGGACTCTTTAGTCAAAATAGGGTCTTTTTTGGGACTTTGCTCTTCCAGGAAAGAGGCCAATTCAAAAGGGGGCAGACTAACTGCAGCATTGTTGCAAGGGGTTTACTGTGGAACTCCTCAGTCAGCATTTGATCATTATGGTTGCCACAAAAATTGCTATTGCTGGTAATAACAAAAGTTACCTATTTGTAGTGGTAGACCAGCAGAATCCAAATTAGACCACCAAGTAGTCAATTTATGGGATCAAACCTTGGGTCCTCTCACTCTTGATTATTTCATGGGCTACTAGACTATAATGTTTAGTTGGAACTAAAGAGACCAATACTTACTCTTAGGACCTAATGAAAATGCCCGTTTTAGGGCGTTCGGGCCATCAGGGTATTCCCCTGCGGGAACAACCTCAGGTGGGTTGCATCTACTACACTTCTAAGAATTAATTAAAGTTGGCGTAATCATTTTAATACAAGTACTATTCACAAAATCATAGAGTATAAGCCCGGGCTGCGAACCCCGGACCTCCGGTGCCGAAATCGAACGCCTTTATGATCACGGCCACAGAGGCAGACTAGGTTAGACTAATACTATATTAATATAACCTCAAAGCTGTTAGTTGTATAAAGAATAAAAATCCTGTACGGGGTACCTCGGAACTTATCCTCACCACATCAGATTCTCTGCACTTATCCTCCTAACTTCGGACTCGCTTTGCTCGGCCTTTAGATAGTACATTAGTTTTATTTCCAGCAGCCACCCATCCCAAACTGACCTCGCTCTATGCTGTTTAACATTTACGATCCAACAAAAACTATACATATACTTGAAACGAAAATTACTTAATTATTTCGTAAAGGAATTCACTCAAACCATATTTCAGTTCAATTGCATTATTTTCAGTTTTTTTTTTGCAATTTTTCAAAAAATGTATAAAAGTCATTCGATAAAATTTATTGGCAGCGGTAACCTATTCAGCCACTGACTGGCTCCATGCTGCTTTACTTAATAATCTAACAAAACCGTAGGTGTATTTTTCCTATTGAAACGAAACAGTATTTGTACCAAATTTCAACGCAATCGGATTATTTTTCGTCTTTTACAATTTAAAAAAAATTAAACAAGTCATTCGATAAAAATTAAACTAATGCTGATAATAAGATGAAACTTAGCACATATATTTGTCTTATGTATGACTATGTGCTAACTTTATAAAAACCACTCGGGAGGTCCTAAAACACCTAAAACGGATAATGCAGGTGAAATCCCAGTTCCGGATCTTTAGGCAAACACAATACTTTTCCTATACACCTACGAAAAAAGTAAAAATAGCTTAAAAGAATAAGTATATTATTTTTAACTATTGTACGTAACCTTCTTAAACAATAGGAAACCATTCATTGGAAGGTAAGTTTCCTTTTCAATTTAGGACTTGTGCCAAATTATTGCAAGCAAGCGCAGTTTGTACCGCGCATGTGCAGTTTATGGTGTTCCTGTTTTTTTAATCCTCAACAGGGTCACATTTTTATGACATATCGAGTAAACACGTCATTCCTTTTATTTTTAGATCCTTGCCTTACTTTAATTATTCCTTATTCATTCTATAAGAGTAACAAAATGTACACATAACTTCACAATAAGACGCCTAGTTATTTATGACGTAGTACCTGTAATACCCAGATGAATGTTCTTATGGTAAATCCTGTTTTCTTACTGATTTGTTTCAGGCTGGAAATAAACCTCTACAAGAACTTCATAAACCTGTATTAGACTGTTTATTAGACCTTCAAAGACTTATATTAGACTCGTTATTAAGCCTTGTATTAGACCAGGTTGGAAATGAACCTCTACAAGACCTTCATAAACCTTTATTAGATTATTTGTTTGACCTTCATAAATCTTTATTAGGTTGTTCATTAAACCTTTATTTACTAAATGGCTGAGATAGAGCAATACATTAGGGATGACGACGTAATAAAATTAAAAGAAACTTACTGCTGCGGTACTTGCAGTGAATACAACGCTGCTCGACTAGTTCTACTCTCCTGTAAATGCAACAGTATCAGTTCTTTATCATTTCTACTCGACTTCTGTAAACTTAATGAAATCAATATAGAAATAGATTATTTAGATGAAAATTCTCATGGTATGTTTTACTACGCTATCCGTTCAAACAATTGGAAACTCCTGGTTACTCTAATAGATGAATGGCCTAACCAGGATTTTACCAAGAATTCTACATATTTATACTCTTTACTATCTAATTCATTTAATGAATTAAAATTAAGAAGAGTAAATTTAACGGATGAAATGAAATGTTTACTTGAAAGTCGTCTGTTATATCTAGGCTCAGATTTCAGTTATGTTCAATATGCAAGTAGATTAAAAACAATTGTAGAATGTATTGAGTATTTAAACTCATTAGAGTTAAATGTAAACGAGCAGTTTCTACATACTGTTGAATACATAGTTAAAAATATTCATATTTTAAAACAACAGATCAAATCTACTTATAATATTATACCTTGGGAAGAGATGGAGTTTTGTTTGGTTATATTTTTACTGTCTAAAAATAGACAGAAACATTGTAACGTGTTTATTGTTATACTTTAAGTCCTGATGTTATTCTAAAACACTTAAATACTTTTGGAAATAGTTTAAGTAAATTCTTAAGTGAGTGTAGAAATGATGATAATATAAATGTATTGCCTTCAATTCAAAGAAGCGACGCAGTGAAAAATATTGTTGAATGTAATCCTGAGTTTAGCAATCTTTATCGTGATTTTTGGTTAGTGCGAGATATTTATTCTTTTGAAAAAATCGATTATTATATACAAATTGCTATGGCGACGAATCCTTGTAATAAGGAAGGACAAATGATAATTTCAAGAACTTTACAAGTAATCGGTGAGAATCTTAAAACTTCTTTACAATCACCAAAACTGAGCGATTTGAGTGTTGAGTTACTTTCGCTATCTCTACCACATAGAACCAGACAGTTCATGATGGAGATAAGAAACAAACTGTCCCACAGTTGTATACAGTATGAAAATAATGATTTATTTAAAGGGTTGAAAAACGATTTGAAGAAAATTGGTAATTCATTAACAAATTTACAGCAGTCCATGAAATTAAAATTATTCATTTCAATGTTAAGAAAAATAGAAAAATTGAACGACGAAAATAAAATTTTGTATGAAATAAATAAAATAATAAGTTGCATCAATAAGAGTATAGATGATGTCAAAGCAATGAAACATTATATCATTTCTGAGCAACAGGTGTTGGATGAGTTTCCATCAATTGCTGAGACACTGCCGAAAAACCAAATGATTGATGAGTTGGTCCAATTGATTCACACTGAAATAAAATCGGCAAGTCAAATAAATATTGATTATTACAAATCATTGCTGGATTTATTTAAATTTTTTAAATGCATTACGGATAAAATGAATTGTCAGCAATTTGGAGTTACCGAAGTTGCTGGAGATACTTATAAAAATTTGATTAAAGAATACTTATCCAAAAATAAAAATATTTGGTATCTTGAAGATTCGCTCAGTAAGAGACACAGTTCTAAAGAATTCAAATCCAAGAGCAGTGTTGGAAAAAATAATCGCTTAATTTTTTATATCGGATTGTTAATGAAAGCAGTTGAAATTGATAGTGTCAGTAATATAAAATTTGACGAATGGTTTTCCAGAATTTTTTATTTGAAGTTTGTTCACAGCACTAATGTCAAATCTGTGATATCATTTTGGACCAAACTCACGAAGAATAAGAGTGAGAATAACGCCATATTTATATCTAACCAGCAACCAAATCGTAAAACTGATGAGCAAATTTTAAGACTGGAAAATGTATTGGAAGATAAATGTTTTGAAAATGAAGAACAGTTATTACAAAGATTGCAAGAGTATAAAAATCAAAAAGAGTTTCATGTTTTACTAGAAGTACTTTTACTGGATATTATGTCTTCTTTAGAATCTGATTCTATTAAACAGGATAATGCATTGCCATTGGATAATAACCACCTGTTACTCACAGGAAAATGCTTACGTAATCATTTAGCACATGATAATTCACTGTATAAAATTATGGTTCCAGATATAAATGTAACCTACATATTAAACGCTATTCATATGCGACATCTATTAGATTTTAAATTCCACTGCAGAACACAAAAATTAGAAATTGGTTTATCTGATAAATTTCATCAAAATGTGGAAACCATTAAAATACAGAATTTGATGCATCAGAACCTTCAGAATGGTGAGTTAGAAGTTAAATAAGACTTTAAAGTTAGGAGCTGATTTACTTGGATATAGTTTCCAGCAGCAGAGTTCGCTTAATTTTGCTACCAAATCGAATGATATTAAAATCGTCAAGTTCACGCATGAGGTTGTTCAAAAAGAGATAAATATTAATGACGGTGATTGTAATGGCCAGACGGTGTTACATATTTCGTCGAGCTACGGAAATGCTAGCCTGGTCGAGTTTTACCTAAATTTGGGTGCCAATAAAAACTGTAAGAATGCAGGTGGACTGACTCCTTTGCATTTAGCAGCGTTAAATGGAAATTTGAAGTCCGTCGAATTACTGATAGGTAGAGGGGCTTATGGTGAACAATCTGTCAGGAGTCCATTAAGTTTAGCTGTTTCCAAAAATCACGTGGAAGTGGTTAGGTATCTTTTGCAAAAGTTAAAGGGTTTCCAAGGCTATCCATTACATATAGCAGCATGTAATGGACATGAAGACGTACTTAATTTATTATTAGAGAGTGGATATGATGTTAATTTCACAAATACAAGTTGGAAATCACCTCTTGACGAAGCAGCTGGCAACTGTCAAATTGAAATTATTAAACTGCTTCTAAGAAAAGGCGCAAATGTCAATCGCAAAGTAGCGGGATGGAGTGCTCTACACTACGCGGCAAAATCCGGCTGTGTCGAAGCTGTCAATCTGTTATTAGATAATAACTGTTCAATTGAAGATGTTATGGACTGCCACGACGAGACTCCTTTGCACGTTGCAGCAATGTATGGCCACACAAATATTATAGAAATATTAATCAAGCGTAATGCTACTGTTGATATTTGTGACAGCAAGTGTGTCACTCCTTTGCATTTAGCAATAATACATAAGCAAACGGAATCTGCTTTAAAGCTCATTGAGAATAACGCTGATGTAAAACTACAAACAAAAGAAGGATTTACTCCGTTGTATTATGCTTCTCAGAATAATCTTTGTAGTGTTGGTCAAATGATTATAAACAGAGGTGTTGATGTTAATGAATTAACAGGTTTTGAAGTGGCACCCATGCACGGAGCTTGTGCCACTAATAATAGACCATTTGTCGAAATGTTGCTTTTAAATAATGCAAATGTAAATATAAAAGATTATAAAGGGTCAACGCCTCTTCATTTGACTAGCGATGTAGAAATTGTCGAATTATTGTTGTCACGAGGAGCGGATATTAATGCAACTAATAATTTAGGTTTCACGCCTCTCTTTAACGCTGTTATGCACGATTCTAAGGATATTGTAGAGTTTCTGATCAAATCTGGGGCAGAAGTGAATGCCGAGGATAATCTCGGAAAGAAACCTTTAAGCTATGCTGTTAAATGTGGATTCGAGGAAACAGCGGATTTATTACTGATAAATAGAGCAGAAGTAAATTTTGGCAACGAATCGCTTTTATCCACTGCTTTAGCTGAAAATTATATTGGTATGGCGAACAAGCTGTTGAAGTACAATGCAAACGTGAATTATATTCAGAAACAACTCAGTATGCTACAAGTCGCTACTGGTTTTAACCAAGTTTCAATAATGAAAGCCTTAATTCAAAATGGTGCCACAGATAACGGAACAGCATTAGTTGACGCCATTATTTTAGGGAATTTAGATTCTATTAAAAAATTGACTCAGAAGAAATTAAAACAAAACTTAAATAAGCCTGAAATTCTTGAAATGGCTATTGAAAAAGGTGATGTGAGTGTATTAAAATATCTTATAACGGCAGGGTTGGATGTCACTATAACTCTAGAAAGCGGATCAGCTCTTCATCTTGCTGCATGGAAAGGATTTGCTGACGTTGTAAAGCTTTTGTTAGATTCAGGTGCATCGGTCGACTGTATAGATAAAGAAGGTCAAACTCCTCTTCACATAGCTTGCTGTCAAAACCAAGATGAGATTATAGATATCTTACTGCAGTGCAATGCTCAAATAAATGTTCAGGACTTTAGCGGGAAACCCCCTATACACATTGCTGCGATGAAAGGAAACATTAACATCGTGGGGAAACTAATAGCGTTAAATGCAGATTTAACAATAAAAGATAAAATAGGTAGTAATCTATTTCATGATGCAGTTTATAGCGGTAGTGACAAGTTGGCTAAACTGCTAATTAAAAATAGAGTGGACGATAAACATGTTAATGATGACGGACTGAAGCCAATCCACATAGCTATCAAGTTAAATCATGTAAATTTGGTAAAACATTTTCTTAGCAATGATGAGTTGTATCAAAAAGACACCAACGGACAATCGTTGCTCCACCATGCAGCTCGCAGGGGGAGTTTAAAAGTCCTTCAGTTTTTAATCAAAGAAAAAAGTTTCGATCCTAATTATTTCAATGATGATAATGAGACAGCTCTTTTGACTGCATATCATGGCAATGAAGATGTCCTTAAGTATTTATTACAGAACGGAGCTTACTTCGACGCGGATTGTAGCGGTGCTTCAGCTCACAATTCAACCTCGTATTTTGAACAAATACCAAATATTTTAACTTATACTAACAATTTGTTCAATGCTGTTAGGAAAAATGATATAGCTAGCATGAAAGCAGCTATAGATAAGGGGGCAGTAGTTAATTGCTACAGCGTTAAATTTGGCACTCCTTTGCATTACGCTTCCTGGAAGGGTTTTACTCGAGTAGCGTCTCATCTCTTGGATACAAATTCAGTCAATAGTACTGATAAGAATAAATGCCAGCCCATTCATTTTGCTGCCAAATACAGCCATTCTGAAATAGTGAAATTATTATTGTCTAAAGGATGCGTATTCTGTGCAGTTACTGGTTCAAATAAAACACCTTTGGAGTTGACTACTTCCCAACCTATCATAAATTTGTTAACTTTGATTGAAGATTTGTTTTGTAAAGTAAATAATAAGGATGAAAGTGTCATCATTGATTTGAAATCAATCAAAGAAATAGATATAGGCAAAGCCGTACTCAATGCAAATAACACGCATAATAAAACCATCACTGTTGTAGCTTTTCAAAAATATATGAAATGTTATGAAGAAATGACATTTTTATTTCAAGAAAATTCCCACAAACTATTAGAACAAGCTCGACAGTTTTCTTCAAGTGAAAAACACAATGAAGCAATCAAAATTTACAAGAATATATTGTCGGACAGAAATAATATATTTGGGAGGAATAGTCCTCCTTGTTTGATCATCCAACTGTGCCTTGCAGATGAATATCTATTTAGCAAGAATTACTTAATGGCGTTGAATCTTTTAAAAGATGTCGGTGAGTGGTATAAGCATTATTTTGGTGAAAATTCTCGGGAATATCTGAAATGTTCATCTTTTATCGCTTTAGTTTTGTTCAAAATGGGCCTGACAGAAGATTCTCTTAAAATGTTTGATGAGTTGTTTTGTACTATTTTGTTTGATGATATCGATAGTAAATTGGAGTTTTTTTATACTATTTTGTTTGTTGATGTCGATGGTACTTCACCTAAACATACTTGGATACGTAAAACATGCGATGAATTCCAGGAGTCTTTAGATATACGAAAATTGGTTTTTGAAAAGTTAAAACAAAAATATGGTTTATATCACGTGGAAACTGTTACCGCTTACTATAAGTACGTCGTACTTTTAAACATAAGTGGTGACACTTCGGAATCCTTGAAAGCGATTGAAGAGGTAATTAGCATTTATACGAAACTATCTGGTGAGTCTCACTATACTCTTAGATCCAAAGTATTAAGGGTGCATTTAATACTAAAAATAGATATAGAGCAAGCGTTAGAACAGTGTTACCAACTGCTTGAAACACAAAAACAAATACTGGGCGAAAAACACGAAGATGTAATTGTTACAACTTGTTTATTAGGTAACATTCATGATAAAATGTACAATACCTCCGAAGCATATATATACTACAAAAAAGCTCTGGAAACAGCTCGCGTATCTTTAGACAAGGACCATCCGCTTATACCAGAAATATCACAGGTTTTTAACTTCTTCCAAAAAACTAAAAATTTTCTAGGGGAAGAAAACGGTATCAAAAGAATTTCTTTAAATAAACAAAGACAGATGATGGAAGCCATAAATAACAACAAAGAAGACGAATTAATAGAATTAATTAAGGATGGACTGAATATAAACGAAAAGGATATTCATGGTAGAACTGGACTTCATTTAGCATCTATAAATAATAATATTAATAGCATAAATATTTTATTAGACAGCGGAGCAGATATAACTGCTGAGACATGCTTCGGTGAAACAGCGTTACATTTTGCAATAAAGAATAAAAACTGTAAAATAGCTGAACTTTTGCTAAAAAAATGTCCCGATCATTATTTACAGGAATTTATTAATGCTAGAATGAACAAGTGTTTAAATACAGCTCTTCATTTAGCTTGTGAAAATAATATGTTTGAGACGGTTCAATTATTATTGATTAATGGCGCGAAATTTGATCCTTTTAATGTCAACATCAAAAAACCTATTAACTGTACTGATGATAAAAATATTTTACATTACTTGAATATCATAAGTAATGTTTTTAATTCTGCACGATATAAAACTTACGAATGCATAGATCTGCTGAGTCATGTAAGCAAAAATGATAAAATGTTATTTGATTGTATTGTTGGCTGTCGTGATAGCTGGAACCGTAGTTTGGGTGTGGTTGCTTTGAAAAGTGATGCTAAAATAGCAAAGCAGATTACTACCTTGTCATCAGGGCAGACCAAGGATCTTGAATAAAGGAGATGTTGAAAGACAACACGTCCTGTGTGGCACGAATGACGCTGTTATTATACTCTGTACAACCGATAAGTAACTTTGTTTCAAATTGGTTTAATTTACTGAAGGATCAGTTTTTTTGCATGGCCTATAATTGCTTTATTGCAACAATTATTTAGAAAGCTACGCAAATATATTTGTATGTTATATATATATATATATAATATATATATATATATATATATATATAATATATATGTATGTATGTATGAATTGATACATAGGAAAGATTATTTCTATAATTAACGCACTAGTGTGTAAATATGTGCTTAAGTAATAAGTAATTCTAAATTTGTGTATTTTGCCTAAGAACTGTTCAAGTCATGGCATTTTTTATAATATTTTAATATTTTCATTATATAAGTCAAAACAAACTATTTAAGAATTCCATTTTTCATCAAAAACTTATCGACACAAGGAACTTACCAAGATATCATAAAGCAGAGCTTGAGAATAGATCAAATTGATATATAGATAAAAACCATAGATAAAAACCATAGATAAAAACCTCTTAAATAAAAAATTGTCTTGCTGTTACAGCTGTTAACAACTTCTATTTTTTGTTGTCCTCAAAGGAATAATTAAACATTTATTGATTGATTTACTGTTTATTGATTTATTGCGAATCACTGTATTGTTAAAAATTTAAAATGTATTAATGGATATTTGAAAAGATGTTATCTTTTGCATATAAAAATCTTTTGTGTATTGTTTTAGATTTGAATTTATATTTTAATTTGTGCTGCATTTGTCGTAACTTTAAAAGTAAGCTAGCTAATGCTAAGACATGTAAGAGCAGCATACGATCGGTAAAATGTGGAAATAAAAATATAAGATTAATAAAATATTTGTTTATTTTTAAAAACAATAATAATAAGAGAAATAACTTTAGTGCTTTTTGGACTATTACAAATTTAATATCAATTAAATTAATGAAGACTTTAGTCCTTATAAAAATTTATTTAAAACAAATTGTTGAAGAGCTTTGCCCAGGGATCCTGAGCTTCTTCAGTTCTTAAAAAATGACAAAAATGAAAAAGTAGGAAAATAATAAAATGTTGAATGTTTTTTTATGTCATGTGTAAATAAGTAAATAAATTTAAATTGAAATTACAAAAAGGTAAAGGAAAAATTAAGATTTTAAGATAATATTATAATAAATACTGCTAAGATTGTTAATGTCTTGTTTTTTGTTCATACTGTCTTTGTCAGCTTTTATATAGAGCATTTCTAAGAATTTTCTTTTGTCTGTATGTGGTTTTGTATGAAGTATAAGGCAGTTTTCTTTGTCTGGTCTGTGGTCAAATTTTGTCATATGTTCTGATAAGGCTGTAAGGTTAGAGTTGTCAAGTATTTGATTGTCTCTCTTGTGTATGCTTGGGGGCAGTCTTTACATTTTTGTCATTTTTAAGAACTGAAGAAGCTCAGGATCCCTGGGCGAAAGCTCTTCAACAATTTATTTTCAATAAATTTTTATAAGGACTAAAGTCTTCATTAATTTAATTGATAATAAGAGAAATAAGTTAAAAAAGTTAAATTGTACCAAAAATAATAAATATTACGCAAAGAACAATTGGAAATTAAATAAATGACAGCAGACACCAATCTACACCTTAAATTTCTAGGCTCCGCGGCGTACCGCCGAATTGCTTAAAAAGCTAAGAATTAAGAATTGAAATAATAATACGTGTACATAAATATTAGTTTAACGTGTGTATGTATTGTGTATTATATATTACACAATGTATTGTGTCTATGTATGTTTATGGATGTGTTTATACACATAAAACAATCATAATAACAATATAAAATTAAATACTTTATATATTTGTAAATAATTTTATATAATTGTAATAATGGTATACAAATTATATGTAAATTTAAAATGCAATGCATATTATCATAGAGATACCCTATCTCATTACATCGAGAGGCCTGGAACATCTTTTTGGGGCTCTCAGGGGCTCTGTGTAACCTCATTGAAACCTCCTCCAAGAGTGCGTTAAGGTTAAAATAAATCAATTGTTTTCGGTTTCCCGCACATTCCTTGTATTTTGATTTGTGTTTAAACGCTCTGCTGTATTAGTTACTTAAATTTCGTACTGACTATTTGATTGCATTTATAAGCGATAAAATTTAACCTATATAGGGCTCATTTAGTTATAGATCTCTATGCATATTATTTTAAATAAATAAATTTTAGGTATAGTAATTGTTTGAAATTTAAAGTGTTTACATTGTAATTATTAATTGTTAAATAGATGTTCAACTTAAAATAAGGCGCGGTCGAATATCAACGGCCTTCTAAAACATTGGATCACCAACAAACTTTTTTTATAACTTTTTTTTCAAAATTTTCAGTAATTATCCGGATTTGTGATAAATGAAGCCTATTTTCGTAATCTGGACGCTCTTTTGGTTAATCTCAAAGAGTATTTACATTCACTCAACGATGTATTTTTAATCTAACTTGGTACATACATGTACCAATATGTACGAACGTACGTACATACGAATTACCTCTTTGTTGTGGTGCAACAAAGAGGAATAATAACAAACTGCAAATAAAAACAATTTGTGCTAATTTTCATTAATACATTCAAAATATAACACAAATCAGGTATAGATAACATTGACGTCTAACAGTAGTTATGTATGTACCAAGTTAGATTAAAAATAAATCGTTGAGTGAATGTAAATACTCTTTGAGATTAACCAAAAGAGCGTGTAGATTACGGAAATAGGCTTCATTTATCACAAATCCGGCTAATTACTGAAAATTTTGAAAAAAAAGTTTGTTGGTGATCCAATGTTCTAGAAGGCCGTGGATATTCGACCGCGCCTTATAATTCAGAAAGTAATAGACATTAAAATAATGTCAGTTCATTTTAATTATTTATTGTAATATTATATAATTTAATTATGATTCAAAAAATTTATTAATATTAATAGGCTTATTTTAAGAGAAACTTCTGATAGAGAAATTCTAAAGCAAAAATGAGTTTCAGGTAAATATCTAATTACGGATAAATGTCAGTAGTAAGCACTCATATTTGAATACTAATGTCGTTCCCATAGAGATATATACTAGAGGGGGCATAGCCTATCTTAATACATTGAGAGGCCTGAAACATCGTATTGGGGCTCTCAGGGGCTCTGTGTAACCTCATTGAAACCTCCTTCAAGAGTGAGTTAAGGCAATAATAAATCTATTGTTTTCGGCTTCCTATACCTTGTTTGTGTTTTGATTTGTATTTTTAACGTACTACTATATAAGTTATTGTAATTTGTACTGATTATTTGATTACATTATAAGCGAAGGTGGTCAGGTTATTTTGTCAGTGTTTCAAAATTCAACCAATAGGGCCCCTCTAGTAATAATATCTCTAATGTCGTTCCATTATAACTTTATTTATTTATGTTTTATAATCTTTTCAGACTCTTACAGCATTGAAGCAGACAGATGTACAAAAATGTCAATTTTTTCTTAATAAATTAACTGTGATGATATTATTGTTATAAACTATATAAGAATTTTATTGTATCTTTAATAAATACTCAATTATATTGTTAATGTTTATTTAATAAAATTAATTTTTTTAAACAGATGAATTTAATTTGATTGGTAGCAATTAATAAGGTCGATATTTTTTAAAAGAAGGAATAATAAGTATCGATTGTAGATATGTACGCATGCGCGGAAGGAATATTGAGGAAACGGAGACTTCTCTTGACGAAGTTTTCAGTGCCTTTCTGGACATCTTGCATGGAACTAATACTTCCATGCATGACAACTCGCCATGCACTCAAATATTACGCTGTATTACGCACAAATAAACAATTATGACAGAAGAACAAGAAGATAATCCAGGTAAACTATCCATTTACTTTAAATAAATTTAACAATAAAATGCAGTTTGCGATGACAACTCCAAATCTAGTTTTTACTGACATAAAGTTGATATGTTTTATTCTAATAACATTTGAATAAGTATAATATTTATGTTAATTTAAACTTTTGTTTTATAGTAAACATACTATTCATTCTTTTAATTAGATAATTATTCTACTTTGAGAAATTTTTACAGATTTTTATGATGTAGGGATGAGACACTAATTCTGATATTAGATAGGTCAGGTGTTGAATTCATATTCGCGATTCAAAGAGATAGTTGTAAGGTTGGCAATATCAATGGCGGGAAAACGAAAGGGTGATCAAAAAATTTTTTATCATAGGATTAGCATGGGAGCCGTTGAAAATTCTTCTTTTATTTATTTATTGTTTGTTAATTTGTGATAAATGTGATGAAAATTATTAGAACGACCATCGGTACTAAAAAAATTGCAAATATTTCGATAATTCCAGGATTTTAAATATAGAATCAGGCTCTTATCACTACAGACTTGGATTCGTCCGATTTAACCTAGAAATAATAAAACCTAAACGGATAATTTAAACAAACATTTTACAAAAAGTGAATTTATTGAGTTATTAATTATTTTAGTGCATAAATAAAAATTATTAATAAATTAAAACACCATTACAGTGAAATTCGGCTGGTTATCAATTAATTTAAATACCTGTTACAACTAATTTAAACAATTTAATGCAATTAAATGGTAATTTTGTGTGTTTGTGCAAACTAAAATTATTTAAAAGTAACATCAATTAACAATAAATAAAATAAAACACTATATTAGGATCTTCATCTTCTTATCACTCAATTTAAATACTCGTGACAACCCATTAAAACGCTATTTTTCAATGAAATTGTGATTCTACTGAGTTCATTCGCCCTAAAATTAGTTAAATTAAAGCACTTTGATAAAAAATTTATAGAAATAATCGTCACAAATAAGAAAAACCAGAAAATCCCCATAAGGCCTTTAACTACGATCACCCTTTCGTTATCAATTTCTTATCAGCGACGGTGGCGCTGCTACGGACTTTGAATCGCGAATAGAGATATTTTTCTAGAGGTGACATCAGTTCAGAGGGTTTCTTTTAAAAGTGTTCTGGGGGTGTTCCCCTTAACCCCGTATTTGTCATGGGTATTCCCTCCCGAAGCTACCGGAATACCTTCTAAAGAAAAATTAAATGTAATTCTCCTCCATATCGCCGTGCCGTGAAAGCCTTTTAATAATAAAAATTACTCTTGCTGAAAAATATTGTTGAGCTTAAAATTAATTATAATTTCATTTTAATTATTATTTTTGTAATTATTACTCAAATATGGTAATTTTGAAACTACATTTGGTAACTTCAAATAGTAAAGTTATATGATACCGTAATATTACTCATTTTGGAAACCGCATTGAATCCTAAGATATTAGATACAAATTTCACTATGACCCAATAATCTTTTTATGAAGCCATTGTTAGACATATCATATTTTTTTATAAACATTTGTTTGTTGTAGTTTTAAAGGAAACATATTATATTTGTCAAACAATAGCTTAATACAAAAATATCGTAATACAGTATTATTAGTATCAACTGTCTTAGATATCAACGCGATTTCTAAACTAGGCGTTATTACGGTATCCTATAACTTGGACATTTCAAAGTTACCAAAAGTAGTAACAAAATTACCATATTTGTGCAATAGTTACCAAAATAATAGATAAGCCATTGATTGATGGTAACTACCCCGCAACCCTATTCTTATATCACCAAGTTTTGCAGGCTTCGTATTCTGTTACAATTTTAATCCTAGCTATAAAATAGTAGAATTAAGTTGCAAGATTAGAAATGATTTAATTGTCATAACTATTTACAATAATTAATAAATAATGTCATTGATGACATTGAATAATATTACACTTCCTCCTCTCCCGATGGAAGCTCAACAGGTGGAGACCTGTTGAGCTTCCAGCTTTCCTTAACTGGTCTGTATGACACATATGTTCTACTCCTCCATACTTTACAATATTGTTAACAGGTCCTAGTTTTGTTACAATTATACCGTCCTCAGCATGCACATCTCCTTGTTCTACCCATACTGAATCTCTTTCCTTTGACTCCTTTACTCTTGCTTTCTGACCAGCATAATACATTCGTTCAGCCTGGGCAACTTCAATATTGTGGTTTACATCTGGCTTTATAAGAGTTAAACTTGTCCTGAGCTGCCTCCTAAACATCAACTCTGCTAGTGACCGTCCAGTTGTTGCATGTGGCGTTGTTCTATATGTAAACAAGAACATGGCTAATCTTGCTTGCCAGTTCCCACCGTTTTCTTTTGAATATCCGTATGTCCTTTTAAATGTTCTAACCATCCTTTCTACCAAACCATTGGTTTGAGGGTGGTACGGTGCTGACTTTACATACGTGACGTTATTGCTCTCACAAAATTCTCTAAAAACATTTAAGGTAAACTGTCTTCCATTATCCGACACTATAACTTTAGGCAAACCGAAGCGAGCAAAATATCCCCCAATGTCCTAACCGTACATTCTGCAGTTATGTTAGCTACCGAACAAATCTCTAACCATTTAGTTGTAGCATCGACTAACACTAACCAATAACGATTTTCATAAGGGTCAGCAAAATCGACGTGCACTCTAGTCCAGGGTTCGTTAGGAACTGTCCACGACACTAACGGTACTCAGCATCACGTGCCCTATTTTGTTGACGAGTTTCACTCATGCCTACAAATTTTGCAATGTAAGAATTTATCATTGGCTACCACACGATGAACATGCCCTTTATGCAAATTTTGTTACCCCTTTCCGTAATGACCACGGTACAACTATCCCTACTCCTACACTTCCACAATAATATTTTCCCTTCGTAAGATAACTCATCCATGTTATCATAAAAATGTTCCAACCCTTCCCGGTCTTCTTGTTTCATCGATCATCCTCTTTCCATAAATCCCAACATTCTACGCAAATCCTTACAGGTCTCTTCTTGCATTGTTTTCTCTGTCACTCTTACAAAATTTACTCTAAGCTGCAGCACTCTAGCTCCGAATTCAATACCATTTGTATCTTGATTTTTTACGAGTACGGGTAACCTAGACAACATGTCCAATGCTGTATTTTCCTTCCCGACTAAGTGTTCTATTTTATATCTGTATGCACTAAGAATCATAGCATATCTAGTAATCCTATTTGACGTAACTTAAAGCAATTCCGAATTTTCCCCAAACAAATGGTGATATGGTAGTAGTAATAGGGTGGGGAGGCAAAGCCAGGCAAATAGGTCACGTTGTTGGGCCCTTCTTGCCAGCCCCGATTCCTTAGCCTACACCACCTCTACCTAGAATCTCTTGGAAATGTTGATATATTGTTGTATATCTCTCCAACTAAGAGAAGAAAGCTCCTCTTCATACAAGAGGCCTACGCCAAATATGCGGGTACGAAGAGAAGTATAGGCCTCACACTCTGCAAGCAGGTGAAAGGCTGTCTCCTCATAATGCCCACACATGGGGCAGTTAGCCTCTGAGATTATGCCTAAAGTATTAAGATCAGAGTGAGGCTCATTTAATCTACAGTGAGGTTAATTAGAAAATTTGTATTTGTTACAATTGGCCCAGTAATGAACATTTTTGCTTGTCTGCAACCAGCAAATAAGGCATGCCAGTTAAGATTTAGGGTGTTCATTAGCCAGCTATCCAAGAGTGTTTTAGCATGTGTTGCTGAGAGGGGAAGGACAGGTTCTGGTCCAATGAATGAGGTTTCTGCTCCCAGTCTAGCAAGTTTATTTGCTTCCTCATTACCCACGACCCCCATATGGCCTGGTACCCACTTAAGTTCAACAGTTTTACTTTCTACCAAGAGAGACAAGTGAGCTCTACATTCTTGAACAAGGGCAGAGGAGTGTGGTGATATGGTTAAAGTGGTTTGTGATATCGTAATATAAGTTTCTGATTGAATTTAGTAACTGCATAAACTATCGCCAATGCCTCGCGATCAATGACTGTATAACGTTTTCAGTATTATTAAGTGACCTGAATACATATGCTATTGGTTGTTCTGACACGTTTTCCATTTTGTGAGCTAGCTGATATTCCATGGCTCCGATCTGATATTCGCTGGTATTAGTAATGGCTTTGCTGGGTCAAAATAAACTAACCTAGTTGATTCTGATAACTTGTTTTTTTTTTACTTTATTTGCTATATCTGAGTCACTTTTACCCCATATCCATTTTAATTTTTCCTTCAATAATCTATGCAGTGGAGCGCACATGCTTTGTAAATTAAAAAAGTAATTTATCGCGCCTAATATGATCTTAGTTGCTTTGTATTTTCTGAAATTGGCATATCATGAATCGCTTTAACATGTTCCGTTAAGTAAGACGGTATTACTTCCGTTTAGACTCATCCGTTAATTGTCTATGATATGGCCTAGACACTTAACGGATTTTTTACGGAATTGAAATTTTTCAATTGAAATACGCATTCCTACTTGCGCAAGCCTATCCAATAGTCTATACAGATTTTCAAGGTGTTCTGTTTCTCCCGTTACAATTATATTACCCAAATATGATGCTACACTTTTCAACCCTGTTATAACTTGATATATAGTCCTTTGGTACTGTGCATATGCAAAACTAACCCCGAATGGCATACGCTTATAAAAAAATACCCTACTTGCGTCGCAATCACAAGAAAATTACGCGAATCTTCGTCAACTTACATTTTATGTATGTAAGTATGCATCTTTTGCAGCTTAACCATAATCTCTTCGAAACGTGTAATCGGGTGTTGATCGCAGTATATTTCACCTCATTGTTTTCCTGAAAGGTATAAATCCCTGGTAATAAACAATGGTGGGGAGTATGATTTTTTTCTCGTTTCATCTCGAGTGCTTGGAAGAAACAAAATAATCATATGGCTAATATAAGGCCACAGTCTAGGCTAATAAATAAAATAAAATTCTAGCGTGGTGGTCCGCTGTCGGGCGAATTTCATTTAGAATGCGTGTTTCCGTGCTAAACAACCCATTTCTTGCTTATGCAAGAACCATGCCCATTGCGTGGTTCCGGTTCATGCTTTAGAACCTAAGCAGTTAATCAATTGTCAAGCACTGCTCGTAACTCATTTTGTCTGTATTTTCCAAAGGAAATGCGCTAAAACCTTTAAAGATAACTGACTAAGCTTAAAGATAAGTAACTAATCTTTAAACTAGTGCAAATAATAGTGCGTACTTCTAATTTTAGAGGCATAGTTTTGTACAACAACTGGATGATTATGCGCATTTCCTTTGGAAAATACAGACAAAATGAGTTACGAGCAGTGCTTGACAATTGAGTAACTGCTTAGGTTCTAAAGCATGAACCGGAACCACGCTATGGGCATGGTTCTTGCATAAACAAGAAATGGGTTATACTTTCTTTTTTATGGGTTGTTACTTATATTTAGTAAAAAAAAAACGATAAAAAATTATCGACCCTTCCAGGATGTGAACCCAGGTACCCTGAGTTTGAGTGGTCGTATTGACTCCGGACCACTGCCATTCAACTCAGAGGCCCAAAAAACATTGAAAACGACACTCTACTCGAAATTTAATTTTCAATGACCGTAATGTTGGTTTTTTATATTTTTTGTGGTTTTTTCGACTTTTTGGTAACTTAAAGTGGTCGTATCGTCTTCGGACCGGTTTCATTCGATTCAGCGCCCAAAATTACATAGAAAACGACACCTTACTCGAAATTTATTTTTTATCGACCTAAATTTTGGTTTTTGGTAATTTACAATGGTTTTTTCGATTTTTAGGTCACTTAGAGTAGTCGTATCGACTTCGGACCGGTTTCATTCGATTTTGCGTCTCAAAAAACATAAATATTGACCTTTTTCGCGGCAAAAAATATTAACCCTGAATTTTTCTGATTTTTTGAAAATTTCGCTGACTCAGCAAACCGGGTTAATGACGTCACAGAAACCTGGTTTTCAATAGGGTTCGTGTACTCCCGAAGGTTGATTTTTGTACCAAGTTTGGTTAAAAAATATTAATCCGTTCGAAAGATAGAGTGTTTACAAGAAAGTGTCTAGAAATACATATATATATATATATATATATATATATATATATATATATATATACACACACACACATATATATATATATTATATATATATATATATATATATATATATATATATATAATATATATCGCGAATTTTTTTTTTCGTCATTAGGGACCTCTGAAACGGATTTGTTCGTGGTCCGAGGTTCGAATTCCGCCATGACGCCTATCCCATTAGCGAATTTTTTCCCAAAGGAAATTCGCTAAAAACAATCGAAGAATCAGCTACCGTCGATACAGCTAAGATTGACCTTCCTATAAAAATTTTTGCCCCTTATGACGAAGTAGATTTTAGTGTAAATCCCTTGTAGATGTGTTAATTTCATCATCTCAGGGATCGCACCCTCAGGGATTGGTTTCGCACCCTCAGGGATTGGTTTCGCCCCCTCAGGGATTGGTTTCGCACCCTCAGGGATTGGTTTCGCCCTCTTAGGGATTGGTATCGCCCCCTTAGGGATTAGTTTCGCCCTCTAAGGGATTGGTCCCCCCCTACGAGTTTTGGCGGACTACGGGCCTGTATACTGGGTGAGTCCAATGGCTGGTATTTAGTGTGTAATCAGAGCCGTGACTTCACGATAAGATAATATAGGTTCAAATAAAAACAACACGTGTCCCACTGCTAGACTAAGCATGCCAATGCATGAAGTATTAACAATTTATTTAAAAAAAAATAATTAGAAAAAGAGTACAATGTATCCCAGTGAATTTTATCCGGTTACCGTACAGTAAAAGTAGTATTAAATGGACTGGGTGTTTCCACATAGAAAGAAAGAAAGAAAAAAAAAAGAAACACCCTTTATTTTCAATTAAATTATATATAACAAAATGAAAATAAAAAAAATAAAATAGTTTGTTGAATTGACATAATAAAAAAAAGTAATACAATAAATAATATAAAACCTGCATAGGAATAACCTGTTCGCAGAGGATATACATAAATTAATAAGACAAAATAAAGAAGAAGTGTATTCGCGACTGTGCTCAAAAAAAGAAAAGTAAGTATAAAATTATTATTATTATTATTTTATTAAAATGAAATTAATTAATTAAAAAAAAAAAAAAAAAATAATAAAAATTAGGATGCATTTTTCAAAAATTGGTCAGAAATCCAATTGTAAAGAATCTTTTTGGGCAAATTAGGTCTATTTGTGAGATTTTCTATTGTTGTTTTGTTATCATTGCAAAGTGAATTTATTAATTTAGGACCAACATAATCTAGATAATGCTGGGCTAGAGTTCAGGCATTCACAGCTGTTCAATATATACAGGTAAATAAAAATAAAAAATTGTAGTTTTTGACCATATACACATACACAAATATATATATATATATAATGAAATCAAAAATCATTCTGCGATCATGAAAGTCTATCCATAATGCTCAATACATAATGATTAGCTACCAATAAGCATCTTTAAACGGAGCCGTGAAGGGGTATAGAAATGAAAGTTGAAAAATAAATGTGAAGCTGCAGACTGTTATAAATGCCGGGACCTTAGCCACGGATTTGTTAAAGGAGGGTTAAAGAATCCTTTCATCAAGGTTAAACACACTGAGAAAGGCTGTAACGGTGAACTCTTGAAGATCTCAGGAGACAAACTCAAATATTGTAGAAAAATGTAGACCTACAACGAAATGGTGCAGCTCAACATTTATGTCTGTCTTCAAATTCGCATTTATTTTTCAGCTTTAATTTCCATAGTCCTTTTCCATTTTTAAGTGCTCATCGATAGCTGATCATTATGTATTGTCCAATACTTAACTTTCTGCGTGAACATTGTATTTGTATCTTAAATGCTGGTGAAAAAGACTTAAGAATAAGTTATGTCGATGATATGCCTAAAATCACAAAGGTTAAACTTGTGAAGCCAAAAAACGTCGAGGCGAGTTCCCCACGGAAGTCCTAGAGACTAGTGACGGAACTCCAATGTATAAAACCCACTGGAATACAATTAACTGTAACAAAGCAAACATAAATCAACCTAGCCTTTGCAATAAACCTCTTACCATTACACATATAAATATAGGCTCTCTTCTTGACAAACTTCCTGATTTAAAAAATATTATCAGATCTCAAGAAATAGACATACTGTCCTTAAATGAAACATGGTTAAACTCCATAGTTCCAGACAGCGCTGTCCAAATACCAGGTTATAAATTGTATCGCAAAGATAGATATACTAGAGGCGGTCTTCCATTATCAATACAACTTCAGAACAACTGGAGCAGATTTGGGTTAAAGTAAGTGCAAATAAAAAGATTACTCTAGGTGTAGGCACTACTTATAAAACTCCTAAACAAAATTATTCTATTCTCTCTGAACTTGAAGACAATTTAGATTTAGTTAGTACAATGTGTGATTTTACCCTTCTTTTAGGAGATTTAAATATAGACTACTGTAAACCAAGCTCAAAATTAAATCACCTATCCAACATATTAGAAATATTTGATCTTAAGCAGCTAATGAAAGAACCCACCAGAGTGACCAAAGACACCTCCACATTGATCGACATCATAGCGTGCTCAAACGAGCTATGTAATTTGGGGTACAAATCAGTTACGGCTGATGTAGGACTGTCCGATCATCATATGATAAAATGTGATTTCCAGGTCTGCCAAGAAGTACAGAAAGAGGTCAAATACAAATTTAGACATTTTAATAATTTCTCAATAGAAATGTTTCAACAACTCCTAAATAATGTCAATTGGAAAGAATTATATGAATCACAAGATATTGATTCTAAGGTAAATTTGTTTAATGCAAGGATGAATGAAATATTCGACATTGTAGCACCGTGGACCGAGGCCTCTAACAAACATATACCAGACCCCCCTTTTATCACGTATAACATAAGACAAATGATGAGGTTAAGAGACAAATCAGAAATGATATGGCGCAGAAAAAGACAAATGCTAACAGAAAATATTACTGTGATCTAAGGAACTATGTAAATAAAGCAATCAAGAGAGAAAAACAAGCATATCTTAAATTTTGTACTAAAAATAAAAATGCACAACAGTTTTGGAAATGTATCAAAACATTGGGGCACGGAGTACTGATTGGGGGCTCCATCTAAACCCATCTAAACCGGCAAATAAGCTAGGAAAGGATTTATTTACGCCAGATCAGATTAACCAATTCATGATTAATGCCTCTTCTAATACCTCTGTCGACAATAATGTTTTGGACTACTATCAAAGCAATAAAAGCAACAAAATAGATAAAGACAAAAGACTATTTGAATTTAAAACAGTCAGCGACACAGAAGTGTGGAAAATTTTCAACCAAATTAAAAGTAATGCAGTTGGCTTTGATGGTATCTCAAGTAAAATGTTGTGCTATATCCTAAAATATGCAATGCCTATTGTACACTAGACGTTGCAGCGAGCCATTTGGTTAACACTTTTAGTAAAGTGTATATTACTGTGTAGGTAGGTATTTGAGTATATCTAGAGAGAGTGGGGAGTAATACTCTTGCGTCTCCTGCAACCAATAAGCGAGAAGGGCTCGTCTATATAGAATGGATATTTCTTATCATTATACTATTTATGACCGTTAATCTAATATCAAATTATTCTTTTTTTAAATGCTTAATCTCTTGCACCTACTTTTTTAAAAATATTTTGATTTATTCTTCAAGAAATCAAGCTGTGTCTTAATTTATCGATTCAAAGTAAAAATAGAGACTAAAGATAGAAGTCAACAGAAATCAAGCTCTGTCTTCATTTATTGATTCAATGTAAATAATAGAGATATAACGATAGAAGTCATCAGACATAGAATTATAATATAATATGAAGTACTGTTTAATTAAAATAAAATACAATAAAATAGAGAAAGAAGAAAACAATTGACTTGAGTTCTATACAATTAAATTACTTTAAATTTATTAACTCTATACATGAAGATACAAAAAACACATTAACACACAAAATTGAAGAATTAGACAAACACGATGATTAATTTATTAATATGAATCTTAAAATTTAATATCAATTTATTAATCAATTACGGTCTTAATTAAAATAAATAATGCTTTACGAGGTATAATAAGGGAAGAACTGTAAAATCTGAAGGGGTAGAATAGAAAGACCTTGTAGTTGACGAGGTGGGGGAAGTGGAATCGTATATCCCCATCTCACTGCGAGCTGAAACAACTAATTTAAGTGTTAACCAAATGGCTCGCTACAACGTCTAGTCTATTGTACTACATATAATCAACACATCACTTCTATCCGGAGCCTTACCTCTCAGTTGGAAAATCGCTCACATTACACCCCTACCTAAAAAACCTCAAGTAAATGAGCTGAAAGATATCCGTCCAATAAGTTTTGCCCATCATTTCTAAAATAGTAGAAAAAATTGTTTTAAACCAACTAACTGAATACCTTAATGAAAATCAAGTCCTCACCAGTCTGCAATCAGGCTTTCGAAAATTCTATAGTACCAATACAGCTTTGCTAAAAATAGTAAATGACATATGTCAAGGCATTGATGTAGGAGAAGCTTCGCTGTTGGTTTTGTTAGACTACTCTAAGGCTTTCGACACTGTAATCCTCAACTTATGCTGTCTATTCTCAAGTATATAGGTATAAAAGGAACAGTCTTGCTTTGGTTTAAATCTTTTTTAACCAACCGGAAGCAAAAAGTCATCATTAGTGATATAAAGTCTAACGAGGAAACGCTGTCGAAAGAGGTACCTCAAGGAAGCTGTTTAGCTCCCTCCTGTTTCTCCTTTATATACATGAAATGTCAGTTGTAGTGAAACACTCTACAATTCATGGTTATGCTGATGACACGCAAGTGCATATCAAATTTAAACCATCTGAGTTTGCTGTAAAATCTAATCTCTTATCTGCAGACCTCGCCAATATAACTATAATACGACACACGGCTAAAATCAATTGACACCCCGCCAAAAATCTGTGAGGGAAAGAATTCTATTGGCTCAGACCGACCCCGCTCTTTCCCCCTCCACTTTATGCCAACCTCGGTATAAAAAATACCTTTTTCGTAAATAAAATCATAAAAAGCAACACTGGTTGTAAATATTGTAACCTCGCGTCGCTTTTATTTCCCTCATTGTGCATATTCATATGTTCGAGTTCGTTTCGTTCCATTCCAATCTGTTTAATTCATCCAATTATTGCAGGGTTGTAATATGATTTGAGTGCCTATATTTGACGCATGGACATTGATGTATTCTTCAAGCATTTCTTGCTATTAGAGTACAGCACAGGGTCTGGGGTCTGTCAACCAAAAGACTTTTTTTTCGAAAATGCCAATGTCTTTCAATAGATGACATTCTTGACTTTCTTAAGTCATGAATGCATATTGTGTCACATTATTTTTATAATATGAAACAATACGCATTCAATTATACAAACATGACACAAAAAAAGCAGTTTATTTTGGAAAAAAAAATTATAGCTGACGATTTATTAAATCGTCAAACTTTTATCATAGAACTATTATGATCCATTGCATTACGTAATCAAAAACATTAACTTCACTTAATTCATACTTCCCGAACAAATTTAATGCAACACTTAGGTAAATTTATAAGATACAACGATATTCCTACTTAAAAAGTAAATAAATAAATTTTTAAAAATAAAAAAATACGATATCAAATAAAAACAAATCATAAAATTCAAAACATAACCTGACTTTCATGTTGCCAGAGAAGGGATTTTTTTTTGTTACTATAAAGAAAGGATTTTTTTTATTTAAAATGAGGGTTGAAAGCATTGAGATTTTGGCGGGGTGTCAATTGATTTTAGCCGTGTGTCGTACTATAAATGGTCCACGGCTCACGGACTAACTTTAAATCCCAGTAAATCACAAGTCATTATGATATCCACGAAACAAAGCTCTCAGAATCTACCAAATATTGACATTATACTTGATAATGAACCCATTGGAGAAGTCTCGTCAGTGCGAAATCTTGGGATATTATTTGACAACACTTTAAATTTTGAAAAACAAGTGATCAGTGTGTGCCGTACCGGCTGGCTAAGACTCAAACAAATCTATGGACTAAAACGCTTCACAACACCAGAGCAAAGATGGCAACTGGCAGAAACCTATGTACTCTCTCACTTCCTTAGAATAATACTATATATAGAAGGAGCACAGGGCCGTAAACACAATGTAATTCCACTGATAACACGAAAGCCGGTTGACTGGTGCAACTAAGTAATGCTGCCAACCTGACAACAAAACATTATTTTAAATATTTGTCATAAATATCTATTATTGAAGAAAGATCGTAAAGAACAATTATAATAACTTAAAACACCTGCAGAGTATTTAATGAAACTGGTCTTAGATGGCAAAAGCGTGGCGGAATACAAGAATCTACTAATTTAGTTGACGAGGACTATTATATATATATTTTAATAAATTACGTTAAACTACAATTTAAAATGCTTTAAATATGTAATGCACCGATATTTATATTAGTATTTTATGAATAATCAATCATTCATTAATAATAGGACATAATATTTCAGCAACCGGAAGTATTGCCAACTTTTTTTAGAACTTGTATATTGTTAGGGTGGCAGCATTACTTAGTTGCACCAGTCAACCGGCTTTCGTGTTATCAGTAGTGCTCCTTCTATATAAAGTATTATTCTAAGCTCACTTCAACTATTGTGACTCAGTCTATGGCCCACATTTGACTGTTGCCTTACAGTCTAAAATTCAGAAGGTAGAGAATGCATGCATGAGGTATGCTTGAAAAATTAATCGGTATGAACACATTACTCCTCATATATCAAACGTGACATTTAAAAATGAATCATAGAAGGACACTGCATGCCACCTGCTTAGCATATAACATCCTCAAATCTGGCGAACCACCTTATCTAGCTTCACTTCTTAATTGGAGAAGGGATGAGAACAATGTCAGGAGGAAAATTATCAATAGTTATCATCATAACACCAGCAAAATTGAAAAATGTTTCTCAGGTTACTTTCCTAGCCTCATCAATGACATCCCTAATAACCTGCTAGACCTATCCCCAACAGCTTTCAAAAATAAAATTAAACATAGATTGCTACAATTACAGAAAGATGAAAGTGAATGAATCTTGTTTTTTTTTTTGGTTTTGTAAATTTATTTATATGTATGTGTGTATATATTTATTTTATTTTTTTTTAATTGTTTACTCGGTTAATTATGAGTCTCTTACTATAAGTGTTGTACCATCAATAATTTTTAACTTTTATTTAAGTTTTTTTAAATTTTATTTATTATTATTTTTATTTTTTTATCACAGTATCTCCCTAAATATCTGTGGAGTCTTATGTTCAGAAAGTCTTTATGAAGTCTGTTAAGTCTTTTTTCTTTTTCCATTTATTAGAATACCTTATTTATTTTTTTATTTTTTGGCATGCCACTTGTCTAGAGACATTTTGTTCTATTTACTTTATTTATTTTGACATAATTTTATTTATTTTATTGGTTTTGTATTTATTTTTTTTCTCTCTCTAACTCACTCTTTTGTTTTCCCTCTAATTAAGTACGTGTGTATGCATGTATATATGTCTACATGTATGTGTGAGTATGTACGTAAATGCATGTGTGTGTGTATATGTATATATGTATGTTGTGTATGTATATATATTATATAATTATATTATATATAATATATATATATATATATATATATATATATATATATATATATATATATATATATATATATATATATATATATATATATATATATATATATATATATATAATATATATATTATGTGTGTGTGTGTGTGTGTGTGTGTGTGTGTGTGTGTGTGAATGTAAACGTGTGTTTATGTATATATATGTATGTGTGTGTATGTATGCACACATACATACATATATGTGTGTGTTTGTGTCTATTTGTATTTATATTTTTTGTTGTTGTTTTGTTTTATTTTCTAATAAACTTCCCGACTTGTTTTTATAAGTAATTTGTCTTTTTCATTCATATATAATTTAATTATAATGTGATAAGGTATTATTATAATAAAGCAATTGCATCAGTTTAACTGATATAATTGTATTAATATTTATAATAGCAATTATATATTGTATTATAGTTATAATAAGTTAATTGATATTAATAAATAGCAATTAATAATAATTTCCTATCAAAATAGAAAATTTGATCTCTCTTTTACCTTTCTTTTTTTTCTGTCAAATTTTGTTAAATTATTAACGTGTACACATACACGGTTGAATAGCTTTATTTATTTAAATGATTATTACTGTTTTATGTAAAACCTTCCAAATGGTTGTTATTGAAGACCAGCTGAAAAGCTGAACAACAACCATTTACTATCTAAGTGATATGTATATTGGTGTTTTCTTTTTGTTACATCTTTTTTTGTATGTTTAATTATGTTATTGGATAGTAATAAACGTTTATTTATTTATTTATTTATTCATTTATTTATTTTATTATATATTATATCCTGTGTGTCTATAATCATCGTAGCGCCCAGTGTGTTTGTGCTAGAGAGTTGAAATTTAGTACAAAAATCAGTCGACCGCTGTAGTCGTGCTATTCGAAAAATCAGCTATTATGACGTCATTAACCCGCAATAATGATTCAGCGAAAATTTAGAAAAATCATAAAACAAGGAAAAATGATGCGTTGTGACTATGTATAAGGCTAACATATGAGTCAAGTTTCATCTCATTATCAGCATTAGTTCAATTTTTATTAAAAGACTCGTGTACCTTTTTTAAAAACTTGTAAAACATTAGGAAATGGTCCAATTAATTTGAAATTTGGTACAAGTGTTCAGTATTACCTAATAAATAAGTAAATTAAGTTTCTTTTCAATACGACAACTATACCTATGATATTTGTTATATCAATAAATTAAGGACCATTGAGTGTGGTCAATGCTGTATAGGTAACCTCTGAGAATGATACAGATGCATTATTCTATCTTAAGACGAGTAAAGCGAGCCCAAAGCATGTTGCGGTATAAATTGGCGAACTGTATTTCTGAGGACGAGCGAAGCGAGTCCGAAGCCGGGAGGAAGAGCGTAGCGAATCCGATGTAATGAGGAAAAGTTCCGAGGTACCCCGTACCCGATTTTTTATATTATAAATAAGGGAGGAATACACTCAACTCATATCAAATTTTAAGTCAATACAATAATCTCAAATTTTAAAAGTATCTAATACGAATAATTAGCAGGAACTTGGCATGTTTGGTCTTATACAGAGTTGTTATTTTAAAAAATAATTTTTCACATACATGGCGTAAAAAATTATTTTTTACGCGTAAAAAATGTAAATTCGATTGGACATGCGCAATAAGATTATTTTTAATTTTATGTAGTTTAAATTGAAATGAAATTATTGAATATAATTATAAACAAATAAATGAAACTTATTGTTGTTGCTCTAATAGACAGCTGGACTTCAGCTTCATAGTTGGCAATTCTTTCTAAGAAGAACAAAAAGAAAACGAAGAAACCCAAAGAAGAACGAGAAGAACAGTTGTGATAAGAATTCATTTTCTAAACAAAAGATTTTCCCCATGTATTAGCATAGGACAAAATTTTTAGGAGGTGTTTTTTAATATAATTTATTGTATTTAACTCTTGAAATGTTATGAAATCGAAAGTTGGACATCTATATTTACGTTAGGAAAGTAAACAAGTGTGGTTTGTTCGATTTTTCCGAATAAAATACGGTAGTGAAATGTGACCTTTTTTGTGCATTTGGACTCTCCGTTTTTGACTTTTTTTAATATAATTCATATTATTTAACTCTTGGAATGTTCTGAAATCGAAAGTTGGACATCTATATTATCGAAAAGAAACAAAATGAGTGAGGTTTAGTAGATTTTTCTGAAATAAATACGGTAGTAAAATCTAATTTTTTGTTTACATTTTGCACTCGTTTGTTTCTGGTGTTTTGTACTATTTTTGACTTCTTATTAAGATAATATCGTATATTATTGGTTTCAACGACAAAGGTAATTCGTTTATACTGAAAGAAGTATGTATATCAGCATTTGTGGTATGGAATATTAGTAACTTTGTTGATAAGTTGCTCGAGTCACTTCTGTACATTGATGCCGTGCATAATTAAGTGAAATGTCAACATCTTCTATTCATTTGTATAATCTAGAAGACGTGCATGCTAGATTTTTGTTAATTAATAAAGGATGCATGGAGACATTGGCACAAGTTGAATCAACTTCATGCATAAATAATTACTGTTGTAAGATGTCAATGTCATTTACTCAATTTATGTTAAAAACCAAATAATCTGTCAATATATAACTGTGCAAGAGACACCTAGGAAATATAACAAGCAAAATGCAATACTACACCTGGGATTGTTCCATCATTCGACATTTGTCTTCATTGATGGCTCTACATAACGTCATGCCTCAAGTTCGTCACGTTTAAACTTATCAGGGTGCCGACGAGCCTGAACTCACTGTAACCTTTGATTAAAATTCCAAAGAATATAATGTGAAGTATTTACTAGAGATGAGCGGTGCTCTCTTACCACCATCATGCTTGGTAAGCAAAACATGTATCATTTGATACTACCGAGTTTTGAAAAACATGAATACTCCCACAATATAACTGATCGAGAGACACCTAGGAAATTTAACTTGCAAAATGCAATGCTACAAATTATCTATGTTCATAAAATGATATTGTAATGTCAAACTTTATGACTCACAACAACTGCGAAGATATGCCCACCTCAAGAAAGTCAAGTTTCATCACGGTGAAGCCTTCACGAGCATCTGTTGCAACCTTCGTGCGACTGTAGTCAAACTATTTTATTCTTAATTAGGATTTAAACTTGTATTAAACCTTTCTTTCATTGTTAAAATTTTATATTATAATAAAATTTAGTGAAATTGATTCTTTTATTTTATTCTAATTTCTCTACCACCTACACCAATTTGGGAGGTTTGTCATATAGGTGCCTGGGCCACCCTAAATCTATAAGATCTGATATACCTTAGCTTGAGCTTTGTTCAGTCAAACACATACCTGACTGAGGTGTCCATCAGTGTCAAGGCAGACAGCATACAAATTTGTGATAATTATTTGTTGTTAAAAATAGTTTTCTTGTTTTTTGAATCGAGAGAGGCATCACATGTGTGGTTCCCAGACTTCTCAGGATATATGAATGAATTTTCTTGTAAACTCATTACCTCAAATAGCTGATGCAATTTTAAACTTAACCAGCAAAAAGACTACAGCATTTGAATATTGTGTAAATAGTGTAATAGAATACTGCCTCCGTGGCCGAGGTTGTACACTGGTTGACTAGGTTGACACTGACCTTTGACACCATCCCAGGTTACGCTCTCAGTTGATAGAAGATTGTTTAATATATTATCGCCAATTTTTGAATACAATTTGAGCGTAACGGTTGCTACTACCACCCGTAGTGGTTCCCGCAGGGGTTATCACTGATGAGCTACAAGGCTCTAAACGGGCATTATTATTATATTTTAGGTAATAGAATACCGTTTTCTATTTGCGGGTATAGCAAATTTAATGAAACTTGAGATATGACTTCTAATGTAATTCACATTTATAGTTCATGGCACCTTCCTCTTTGCCAGTTTTATTTATAAAGACTTCAATTATTGAGAGGGTTATAATATCACAAACTACAAAATGACAATTACTGTATCCACAGAAGCTATCTGCATTTGATTACAGTAGGTATGACTGATCCTTTTTCAGTCTAAATCTTTTTGTGGCAGAACATTATGAATTCTAGTAGCATCTAAAATTTCAATTTGATAATTTATATTGTTAGAAATGTGCAATACATAAAAAAGTCTCAGAGGAAAATTGAGACGATTCCTCCAATTTTTATGTATGCATGATAAGCGAAAAATAGGGCAGATATCAATCATGAGTCTGTTTAAATTGTAGAAAAAAATTGAGTAGTCATGAGTCTGTGTCTTTGAACAATTCCTTTATTTACAAGTATACATACAAAAAGAAAAAGGAATACAAAAAAGTTAACACAAAAGTATACAAGTAACCCACAAGGCAAAGCCTGAGGGGGGGGGGGGAGAAATTGTAGATAAACCTTAAAAAAATTGAGAAATACAATAGTGATGTGCCAAATTGACTTTTAAACCGATTTTATATGATCGACAGTCGACTCAACAGATAATCGAGTGGATAGTTGATTCAAATCGCTTGATCTGGTTAAAGTCGATTCGGTTCAATTCAACTTGATTCAACTCAAATAAATAAAAGCTGAAGCAATAAGTAGATTTAATTTAACATGAGAGGGTACAAGCTGACATAGGATATTTAAATCAAAACTAGTCAAATGATTAACTTGGGCCAACTAAAATTATTTATTCAAGTTAACTTAATTAGTCTTGTACCGACAGGAATATACATTCTATAAATGTAAAAATAAAAACAAAGCATACTTGAGTTTATTTAAATCAGACTTAAGCCCATATGAATCAACTAATGTCTACTTCAATCGAGTCGATAGGGTCACCCTGGCTCCTATATGACAAACCTCCCAAATTGGTGTAGGTGGTAGAGAGAAATTAGAATAAAATAAAAGAATCAATTTTACTTATTATAATATAAAATTTTAAACAATGAAAGAAAGGTTTAATACAAGTTTAAATCCTAATTAAAAAAAATAGTTTGACTACAGTCGCACGAAGGTTGCAACAGATGCTCGTGAAGGCTTCACTGTGATGAAACTTGACTTTCTTGAGGTGGGCATAGCTTCGCAGTTGTTGTGAGTCATAAAGTTTGACATTACAATATCATTTTATGAACATAGATAATTTGTAGCATTGCATTTTGCAAGTTAAATTTCCTAGGTGTCTCTCGATCAGTTATATGTGGGAGTATTCATGTTTTTCAAACTCGGTAGTATCAAATGATACATGTTTTGCTTACCAAGCATGATGGTGGTAAGAGAGCACCGCTCATCTCTAGTAAATACTTCACATTTATTCTTTGGAATTTTAATCAAAGGTTACAGTGAGTTCAGGCTCCGTCGGCACCCTGATAAGTTAAACGTGACGAAACTTGAGGCATGACGTATGTAGAGCCATCAATGAAGACAAATGTCGAATGATGGAACAAATCCCAGGTGTAGTATTGCATTTTGCTTGTTATATTCCTAGGTGTCTCTTGCACAGTTATATATTGACAGATTATTTNACCCTGATAAGTTAAACGTGACGAAACTTGAGGCATGACGTTATGTAGAGCCATCAATGAAGACAAATGTCGAATGATGGAACAAATCCCAGGTGTAGTATTGCATTTTGCTTGTTATATTTCCTAGGTGTCTCTTGCACAGTTATATATTGACAGATTATTTGGTTTTTAACATAAATTGAGTAAATGACATTGACATCTTACAACAGTAATTATTTATGCATGAAGTTGATTCAACTTGTGCCAATGTCTCCATGCATCCTTTATTAATTAACAAAAATCTAGCATGCACGTCTTCTAGATTATACAAATGAATAGAAGATGTTGACATTTCACTTAAATTATGCACGGCATCAATGTACAGAAGTGACTCGAGCAACTTATCTACAAAGTTACTAATATCCATACCACAAATGCTGATATACATACTTCTTTCAGTATAAACGAATTACCTTGTCGTTGAAAACCAATAATATACGATATTATCTTAATAAGAAGTCAAAAATAGTACAAAAAACACCAGAAACAAACGAGTGCAAAATGTAAACAAAACATTAGATTTACTACCGTATTTATTTCAGAAAAATCTACTAAACCTCACTCATTTTGTTTCTTTTCGATAATATAGATGTCCAACTTTCGATTTCAGAACATTCCAAGAGTTAAATAATATGAATTATATTAAAAAAGTCAAAAAACGGAGAGTCCAAAATGCACAAAAAAAGGTCACATTTCACTACCGTATTTTATTCGGAAAAATCGAACAAACCACACTTGTTTTTCTTTCCTAACGTAATATAGATGTCCAACTTTCGATTTCATAACATTTCAAGAGTTAAATACAATAAATTATATTAAAAACACCTCCTAAAAAAATTTGTCCTATGCTAATACATGGGGAAAATCTTTTGTTTAGAAAATGGTTTTATCAGTAGGTTACACCAAACCGTACTGTGGTTATCTCTAGGTTACCCTTGTCCAGCTGTGGATTAGAGTTAGGGACATTGTTTAACATAC